>OX155966.1:21318136-21918136 GCA_944548615.1 Micropterix aruncella
TTAAAAGATAAAGATATTCTTATTTAAAATATTGGGCAGTAGGGTAGTACAAACATGACAGATGTAGACCTGAAGAAGTTTCTCTTGCTCGAAGATTATAACAACAAGTCCTTTATTCCACTTTTGGCAACTACAGAGCTTGAATTCCATATTTACCATAACACGAATTCCATATTTACCATTTACCATGAGTTTTTTTTTTATTGCTCACAGGTCGTTGGCCGCGACGGCATCCTAGCTTCTAACGCCCAGGTTTCCAGCAGTGGCTCCATCGGCGGCGAGGCCCTCTACACCAGATGCGGGGGAAGATTGGTCTCTGGATTGTACAGTAGACCTACTCTTCCTCTGGGATATTCCCTCATCACGACCGTTCCTGCTGGAGCGTGCAGGATCAACATATCAGAATTGGTCCATTCGGATAACTATTTAGGTAAGTTTTATTGTGTGAATTGTGTTGTAAGTCCACGTTGCACTGCCGAACTTGACTGTAAGAGAATGGGCCCGGTCGCGTTTCTTCGTGAACTAAAATCGGTATTAGTTCATGCGAGCGAAGTAGACCAATACGTTAGAGCGGAATGTAAAATGAATGATTGTCACTTTCCAACATAAAATTATCAATCGAACGTAAAGCGGCTTAATCTAAGATCGGAGGAAATGTTTTTCAGAAAAACTAATTCAGATGTTTTTGTGCTCGGCAGATAGTTTTTGTGAGGAAAAGTTACGATCGATCATTTTGCTTTCCGCTGAACTATTTTTCGATATATTATTACAGTTCACGAAGAAAGGCAATGGAGCACATTGACTCTGTTGTGATAAGTTCACCCTTGAAAGTGCAAAATATTAATGTATATCTATAGTACTTATTATTTATCTTTAGCACTTATAGTGCATTTATTTAAATTCATCATTCGATTAAGAACTCCAGATGATAATTCTTAAGACGCAATAATTTTCTAACTCCACGCCACAAAAGGTGATTAACTATAATATTTCCCAGCCAACAACCAAAAATCGGTTGAGTCACCCCAAGAATTTTCCGGCAAGTAGCCAAGCCCCCTCCCCCGCGGTGACCTCTCCCTCCTACTATTTTCGTACTATATTGTAGTATTTTCCGTGGTAATAACATTGTATTTTACCAATATGACGTAGTATTTTCTCAAATATGGCGGAGTTTACAAACTATTTGTGTCGCTTCTATAGAAGATATTCTAACCAAAATTTCCCATTGTGGTTCCGCCTGACAAGGCATCTGTATACAAATTTTCAAGCCTGTAATTCCAATATTTCGAGATTGAAATATGACTATAGCGCTATCTGGTGAACCTATTCCAACCACAGACTTTTCAACTCTTGACCATGACCAAATGATGCCTTCATGCCAAATTTTAGCTAAATTTGATAAGCGCTATCGTAGAGGAATACACTCACACATCGACACACAGATAGACAGACAGACAGACATATGCACATAGATAGATTGCAATCTGGAAATGGTCTTGATCGTTTCAGGGGCTCAAGTTAGATATTTCCGTCTTTATCTTGAAAAAAAAATATTAGCACCTTGACAATACTTTCTTTCCTGGTCTATTGGTGGGTCTGGAAAGTAAAATTAAAACTATAAAATAGACAAAAAACTAAAAAAAAATGATAAGAGAAAAGAAAACCAAATTGTTAAAACTTAGTAAAGTCGCAGAGGAAAAGGAAGGAGACGCAGGAAGGATAGGGAGCGAAAAGTAGGAAAAGGAAGAGAGTTTATGTTATGGTTTTTGGTGTATGTACTCCTTGAGCCTGGCCTTGAACCTGGTAGTGCTGGGGGCTGTTCGGACATTATTCGGTAAATCATTCCAGATTCGTGCAGCTTCCGCGTAAAAGGAGTACGAGAAAAGTAGCTGCTGTGACCAGGGATAGATAATAGGTTATTGACCTCTGATCTCAGGGAATGGCCGTGCGCCGATAGAGCGGTGAATTATTATACTATAAGCATTATTATTTTAATATTTTATATCATATAGGCGTATTTAGAGCGCCATCTACAGTGCGCCGCCATACTGATATACCACGAAAGTAAGCATACTGATCTTAATAATAGAAGATTAATCGATTTTTGGAACTGCGTGCCATCTACAGGTTGCGTTTCTTACTAAAATCCTGTTTGCCAAATCGTTGTACGACGTTGAGCAATCTAATACGGCATATAATCAATGATTAGAGCAAGTCGAACCATGGCTCTAGAAAAAAAGAAATAGATATTGCCGGATTAAGCCATGCGGAGGCCTTTAGGCCATCGAAATCTCGGAGCCCCTTTGGACTTTTCTGGGCCCCCTTTCCACTGTTCGGGGCCCCTTTGGGCTGCCAAAAACAAGTAGAATAGACGAATATATAAACAAAACACGATCGCACCGGCGAAGTGGGGCGTCAAACATTTCTGACAGCGCTTATGTCACGTAGGAAAGTCGCGCATATAAACAAAATAATTTCGCACAACTTCTTAGGGTGCCTGTCCAACTAGTGAAGGTTGGCTGTCAGATCTGCATACTTCTTTTTGTCCTTCGCCAGGCCAAAACAATTCGGCGATACTCGTAATCCCGTTCCATTCTCTAATGTTCCGGAACCAAGATTTCCGTCTGCTTCCTGGTCTCCTCTTCCCTGCAACTTTTCCCATCCTAATGAGTTGCAGGAGTTCGTACTTGTCGTGCCTAAGCACGTGACCCAGGCATGCAACTTTGCGCTGTTTGATGGTCTGTCAAAGCTTGCGTTTTTGGCTGACACGCCGTAGAACTCCCTCATTGGTGACTTTCTGAGTCCAAGATATCAACATCATGCGTCTGAATGCCCACTTCTCGAATGCTTTTATACTTTTCCTGGGATCTTCTTTAATAGTCCAAGACTCACATCCGTATAGAGGCATGAGCCAGATGTAGCACTGGAGAACACGTATTCGAAGTGGGATTTTCAGGCTTCGATTGCAAAGAACCTTTTTCATTTTTCCAAAGGCGCTGTGTGCAATTTCGATGCAAGTCAATCTCCACTTCACTATCAAAGTTTTTTGTAAGCCAGGTGACAAGGTATTTACCATTTATCAACTTGTTCTAGTTTTTGTCCCACCACAAATATGCTAGGTTGTATATTGGTATTATTAGAAATGACCATAAACTTAGTCTTGGTGACATTTATCCTGAAACCAGCTTTGACACTACACTCATTTACTCGGTGAACAATCTCCTGTAGCTCGGCTTCCATAGATGCTCTGATAACAGTGTTATCGGCATAGTTGTTGATGAGGAGGCCCGTTATGTTTATTATCGCACAGGCCGGCAGCGGTCAACTATCGATAATTTATAACAATTATACTATTAGTCGAATTAAAAAGTTTATTAGACATTTCTCCTTAGAATTTCAATTAGTTTTTTATCATTTTTTTATATAAATAAGATTGTAATTGTAATTCTAAAATTCTTTAATAACATTCTGTCAAAGATTATCATTGGTTTTATTTTTTTTATATTTATATCTTTTAATTTTATTTATTATATTTTATATTAGTTTTGTTAACAATTTGACTAGTTTTGTTACAAAATAAAAATAATATATATATATATATATATATATATATATATATATATATATATATATATATATATATATATATATATATATATATATATATATATATATATATATATATATATATATATATATATATATATATATATATATATATATATATATATATATATATATATATATATATATATATATATATATATATATATATATATATATATATATATATATATATATATATATATATATATATATATATATATATATATAAATATATAAATATATATATATATATATATATATTTATATATATATATATATATTTAAAAAAATATCGAATATGTTTTTCATGGTACTTATTCGATCTGTCACCCTCTTGACGTATGGTAAGAATGCTCTTGATCTGCTCGGTTTCTGAGTTTCGTCTGTATTGGATCGTGTGCGTGTCTCGTGATATTTTCCTTATCAATTTCTCCAAACCCATCATTTATTTATTTATTTATTTGGTAATTTACAATTATCTACCGTATATAGACATATTATACAATAATAATGTCATAGCCGAGAAACCAGTAGCAAAAAACTGATGACATGTTATGCCAGAAACTGTTGCCAGTGATCCTATTTGTCGCCTGTTCTAATAGCCTGTTCTAAGGCGGACATTTGAATTGTTTTAAATATATTACGAAACAATATAAAAAACTATGTAATGTAGAATATATAAAATGTAGTAATGTAGAATAAAGAAATTCTTACAAGCTGGAAAATTAAATATAAAATTGATAACATAAAAGTGAAATTGATAATATAAAATTGGTAACCTTAACATAATAATAAAAAAGATGCACAATTAACTAGTAGTTAGATAATCATAATTGCATTGACATACTTTTTGTGATTGACATCATTTTATATGTTTCTGGCATGCTATATATCCCATTAAAATTGCAAAGCGCCAGAGCGGCACATTCCCAATAAATAAGATTAGCAGTAAGCGTACTCAAGCGTATTTACGCCCGCTCCAGAAATACTTTTGGCAGTAAACGTCACAACGCTAATGCGGCATTCAAGCGATTTATCTCCTTCGGGTCAAATACGTAATGGCGAAGATTGCTTCTCGTAATTAGCGCGGACTTCACAAGCAGGCTGGATAAGCGCACGACAAGCGCCGCGATAACTCTATCGGCGCGGAACGGCTCAAAGCTTCTAATGGATACCAGACACAGGTGAATAAATTGCCTTTCCACCGATGACAGCGAACTGCATTATAAATTTAATTGACCCAATTTTTGGGAGATAACTTGAATCACTTGGCACGCATTGGCGAAAATCAAGTGGGTAGTACAAGCATAAAGATCATAAGCAAGCATAAAGATCATAAACGAATAAAGAACAGTGTTTAGCTGCAACAGTTAAGCACGGAAGAGGTTCTCTAATGGTTTAAGAGTGTTTTTCGGCGAATTGCATCACCATTAGGTTAGAATTCAAAGGAGACTGAATGTATATGGTCATATTAACATATCAATGCGGTGTGCTATTCTATCTGGACGCCGTTTTATGGTAAATCATTTCATCCTACAGTAATACAATGACCACAAGCACACAGCAAAATAAATAAAAACATTTCTGGAGCAAAAAAAACGTACTGTAGTCATTGATTTATGCGATTGGCTCGCTCGAAGTCCCGATCCTTTTGTGAATATTTGAACAATAAAAAATAAGAAAGTCTCCCGACAAATAAGGACAAACTGTGGAAAAGAAGAGCTCATTAAAAAAAACTAATTGCAAGTGCGCCGGCACGCAAAGCAGAATCGGTACTTGCCAAGAGTAGCACACTAGATATTTTTTAACGTGACAACGTCTTATAAATCGATGGAGCCTGCTGCACGCACGAAACAACATGACTCATACGGCTTTACCTCACTCTGAGGCGTTCCATTTGTTATATTTATTATTTAATATAAATGCTGCCATCTACCGGTTGCGACAAGAATTATTTACTAACCTCAGTCTAAAATAGTACGAATGAAAATCACTAGATTGATTTAAATTCTTGACATAATTTTTTATGTATTCTTGATATACGGAATGTTATTACTGAACGGACAATTTTCTTGTGGGTACAACGAAGTGCAACAAAGTAAGCAACTTTTATTAAAAAAAAAAAAAAAGTTTGAAAAGCTATCATTACGATGCGCTATCTAGCGATTGGTAAAATGTCGCTGATATTGTTTATTTACGACGTATTACCTACCGCTAGATGGCGCAGCGTGCTCAAACGCTTTTCAAACCGTTATTTAACAGTTTGAGATGTCAAACTTTCAAATTAAATAAAACAATAAACTTTAAACAATAAACAATTATACAATTATACTGCTATACAATAATATATTTACATGTTGTAGTCAAATCGGTGAGTAAAAAAGCATATATTTTTGGGTGTTTGTAATTAACAATATCAGAATCTTAAATGAAACTGCTTCAAATGCAACCATTCCATCAGTATTTTCTTATGACGTTGTCACGTTTAACTATCGTCAGTAAACCGACTTTACAGACAACCGATTTTTTTAAATACATATATATTTTGATTATTTATCAATATTTATATAACAAAGGATATACCGTTCGAAGACTTATTCATAGCAGTGTATATATGCGGTTTTCATCGAACTTTGTAAATTGATCTCTGCGCATTGCTTGATTAACCCTTCTGAGGCGTGGTAATAAAAGATAGTGCCAAGAGTGCGCCGCAGTTCCACGGTCAACGGCTATTCTAGGGCAATTATTTTCAAGTGCTTGGAAGGCGCCGCTGAGTGCTTCGGCCAATAAATCGGACACTTTAAAAGTAATTCGTCGATTTGCACCAGCAGCTACTGTGCACACACAAAGTTGAGCAATGCGCTTGTTGTTGTTGGGATGTAGCCAATTACCAACAGTTGGCCCTCCAAGCAGGGCCTTTGTGTATATCCCCCCACCCAAGGGAAAAGCCATCCATTACGATCAAGGTCGTTCGGACATACTATCGCCTTAAGGGTAGGGAGAGGGGTTCCGAATTCTAAGTTTTAAAAAACAGTTATATATAGTCTAACGTATCTATATGGATATATACATAAACCATAAATATTTCATAAAAAATCGTAATAAAAATAACTATAAATAAACTACCCACCTATTCTGTAACGGCAGTCATGTTTTTTATTCCTTTTAATATATTTGTTTGTCTTTGTCTGTTTCTCTGTTTTCCAGAGTTTTGATGTATACTGATCCACTTCCTTTCTTATCATTAAAATAATGAATGGTATATTCGATTGCTCTGACCTGATGGGAGCGATCAATATTAACGCCCCAATGAGGACCACACGCCAATTTGATCTGTTTCGATCGCCGCGTTTTAAAACGAATGCATCAAGGAATGGAGTACTCACACGCTGCTGTGAGCTTTATAATACCCATTTAAATGGTATTGATATGTTTAATAATTCCATAATCACTTACAAATACTCCGTAAATCAAACCCTAACCAATGCAATAATCTGACTATTCGTTTTTAACTATTTTTATTGATTATTATTATTATTAATATATTGTATATACGTCATTACTAATATTATACACGCTCACACTCCACACTCAGGACACTCCCATAAACACATACACATACACACACACCCTTGCATACTAGACTCATATGTAGTTCTAAAATTGAAGGTAGGTAGGTATATTAGTTTTATTACGTAGTTTAAAAAAAAACGTAATTTTTGTAATTTTATTGAAATCCGTAACCGGTTTTATTTGTTGTAAATCTGCATACATTAAAAAAAATATTACTGTAATATTGTGTGATTTCTCAATAAAGAATTGAATTGAATTGAATTAATCATTGAAGATTTCTTGTTTCTCTTGTTTCTCTTTATTTTGAAATTTCACAATGGGTGGATTTATTGTCATACGACAATCTTTCACAACCAGCCCCTACTATGAAGTGTTTATACTTATGTGTGCGTGTAACAAGCGTGGAAGCGTGTGTCTTGTTATTTCATTCGATGAACAGAATTTAAATGCAATTCCGTTAATTTAGAGTAGTATTCTTCTTTTCTTAGCCTCTTTCACTGTTTGGTAGAGTATCGTTTTGTTCTGATCCACTTCCTTCGATATCATATGTTTTGGTAGCTTTCTTGTATATTTTTCCTTATCCATTGTCAGTTCTTCTCATTCCTACATTACATCGCAGTACTCCACATCATCTTTCAGTTAGTTTTTCCACTTGTCTCCCGATCTTCCCATATTTCGCTTGGCTGACGAGTAACTTGTGACTGTCGATAATAAGTGCTTAACACGAAATTGTCATCAATTTTGAGAAAACATATTATTATATGACTATGTTGAAAGAAGAGAGTTACCACTTATTATCGACAACTTGCGGTAGTTGACACCGCAAGTTGTCGATAATAAGTGTAGTAACTCTCTTCTTTCAACATAGTCATATAATAATATGTTTTCTCGAAATTCATGACAATTTCGTGTTAAGCACCATAAAATGAAACAAATAGATAAAATCCCCACTTCACAAAATCCATCATGCTATGTCACTTACAAGTATTTTCATGAATTTTTAATCTGTTTTATTTAGCTTTACGTTCCGGATAGTTCAATTTTTGCGACTGATTTTTAACTACTTCAGCTTAACTGAGTTCCATAAGACTTCGCACATGTAATTATATAGTTTCGATGACAATATGACATTATCATAATGTCAAAGTTTGATCCTCTAATCTAATTATGAAAGGGTACGCCTTCTTAAACCGCGAGATTGACGATCTGCTATTTTTAAATTAGTATTGTGGTTGAACTCTGGCTTTTAATTCCTTAAAGGCTCTCTAGACGATTAAGCATGCTTGTCAAGCATCGCGTCGCGGGCTGGGAGGGGATCGTAAACCGCAGGAAATTGCAAATATATTTTTTAAATATTTACTTAAAATGTCTAATTTTGCACTACCACGTTTTGCAATACCACGGAGTCACGTCATTCATCAATCAATTACGTCTAATTAACGTGATTCTCTGGTATAAACTACAAAATTAGACATTTTTGGTAAATATTTAAAAAATATACTTGCATAATTCCTGCAGTTTACGATCCCCTCCCAGCCCACGGCGCGATGCTTGACAGGCATGCTTGATCGTCTAGAGAGCCCCTTAGTCCTGATGCTGCAGATGAGACTTGACGACCTGCTGGTTTGAAATTGGTATTGTAGGTTTCAAGCAGCTACTTGGCACTGACTTTCGGATTCCAAGTCTTCAGTGCTATTGCTGTAGTGGTGCGGCCTGTCTAAATCATGAGACTTGACGATTTGCTGGTTTCAAATTTGATTGTAACCTGAAGCAGAGACTTTGTTATTGAACTCAGGTTTTAACTCCTCAGTTCTGATGCTGCAGTGGTACTTCCTGCCTAAATATGAGATTTGACGATCTGCTGGTGTTGAATTGGTACGATATGCCACAATAAATGACTCCAGTCCAGTAAATGACCGTTTTTATAGCACACTATAATGTTAAAAAGCGTTTTATTGTACAATCGATAATGTAATTAAGTTATGGTTCATTAATCTGGGGCATTTGTCAGGCTAAAATAAAATCATGCTGTGCATTTATTAAAAAACTTTCTTTCGTAGGTATAATATGATCTAATATGATTTTTAAACTCCAACAATTGAAAGTTTTCTTGTTCAGTTTGATTTACAGAATCACCCCTTTAAAAAAATGCCCGACCGTCCCGAACACCTTTCTACAGGATGTGTTTTAATTAACCAGCATCCTTGAAGTGGGTGAATCAGTACGACCAAATAAGCAACTTTTAATTTAAAAAATGTGTAAAAATATTTTTTAAGCTATTGTATAGCTTTTATCGCGGGCCTAGGCCAGCGCGGCGACCGAATGAAGAAATTTCTTAACGAAAATTAATGATTTTAAACTGATAATTACGTCTAAACCAGTACTGCTTACGATTCGAAAAAAATATATGTTAAACAAGAACATTTTCGTAATATTCTTAGCTTTGAATATTTTACATTTTGTTTATATTACATAGCGTAATTAATTTGTGAAATTAGGTCTAACCGAACACAAAAACGACTACTACGCAAATACTATCTGGCGTATTATTATGAAACCTGCACCATTTTAAAGATAATTTAATTATCTATCTTTTTATCTAAGATTTTTTTTAATAATCCGTTTTTTTTGCTTTATCGAATAAAAATTCGTGCGCGGCGCTCTATCGGAAGACGTTTAAATTATTCCGAATCATTTGCTTCCGCAGATGATTCGGAATAATTTCAACGTTTTCCGATAGAGCCCAGTTATCTGATATCAGAAAAAATAAAATAAATAAAATAAATAAATAATTTTAATTGCATAAGTTGTTAAAAATGCTATGCAATAGCTTTACCGCGGCAGTCCCCGAGTGCCACACGTATTTTTCATTGTAAATTTGAACAATATATTTTAAGCTATTGCATAGCTTTTATCGCGGGCCTAGGCCAGCGCGGCGACCGAATGCAGAAATTTCTTAACGAAAATTAATGATTTTAAACTAATAATTACGTCTAAACAAGTACTGCTTACGATTCGAAAAAAATATATGTTAAACAAGAACAATTTCCTAATATTCTTAGCTTTGAATATTTTAGATTTTGTTTATATTACATAGTGTAATTAATTTGTGAAATTAGGTCTAACCGAACACAAAAACGACTACTACGCAAATACTATCTGGCGTATTATTATGAAACCTGCACCATTTTAAAGATAATTTAATTATCTATCTTTTTATCTACGAATTTTTTCGAATATTTCGGTTTTTTTGCTTTATTGAATAAAAAATTCGTGCGCGGCGCTCTATCGAAAGACATTTAAATTATTCCGAATCATTTGCTGCCGCAAATGATTCGGAATAATTTCAACGTTTTCTGATAGAGCGCAGTTATCTGATATCAGAAAAAATAAAATAAATAAATAAATATAATTGCATAAGTTGTTAAAAATGCTATGCAATAGCTTTACCGTGGCAGTCCCCGAGTGCCACAAGTATTTTTTGAATAAAACTTTGAGAAGCGTTGAGCGCGCTGGGCCATCTAGCGGTAGGTAGATATAGCGGTAGGTAGATCGCGAATAAACAATATATGTTTTTTTTTAATTTAAAGTTTTTCTACATTTTATTATGAAAAGTTGCTTTTTTGCTCGTTCTGATTTACCCGCTTCAAGGATGCCGGTTAATTAAAACTCAACCTGTATATCAAACGCTGCAGAAGCCTGTAACGGACGCTAAACAGTGCAGTCGGGCGGTAAGTATAGTCCCGTTTCCAAGATAATGCTAATGAAAAAATCATGGTAGAGTTATATCACCAAGATATTTTAAAAATTCGGAGAATACAGCATCCAAGTTAGAAGCTTGGTTTAAGTTGATGAATTTCAGGGCATCGGAAAATACACTAGAAGATATCGAAATAGCATTTTTTTGTCGTGCTAATAATTCCTTTATTATTAATATTCTGTTATTCTATGTACTTAATTTTCTATTTGTTCTTTTGTCAACAGCACTTAAGCTGACCAATAGCACGTTTATCATTAACGGTGACTTCGCTGTGAGTTCTCCAGGACAGTATGATGCTGCTGGTACCAGGTTTACCTACAGGAGAGGAGCAGGGCTGTCAGAGGCAATCTGGGCCTCTGGACCAACCGATCACGCTGTCGATATCCTGGTGAGTATTGCTTATTGTGGTGAATGTGGACAAAAGCCAAGAATTGACCCGAATTATGTGGATGTTATATGTTTAAAAGCAACCGCAGGGTCAAACAGTTTACACTTCAGTTCAATCGCGTGGTCTGGTAGTCAAGCCACAAGAATTTAAGACGAAGAAAAAAATCGGTTGTGTCACTCCAAGACTTTCCCGGTAAGCAAACAACCCCTCACGCGCCAAACCCTTAACTCTACCGCGCGCAAAACCCCTCATGGTCTGAAGATGGAACCGGAAGATGCAACTGGAACTCCCTGATGGAAAGTTTTAAGATAGTCGAGTTTGGTTTTGTTTGTTTTGTTGTCTTGAGTACTTTCTATTACGCATGATGATAAGAGTGTGAAGATGAAGCCGGAAGATTACCACTGGAATTTCTTTAAGGACAGTAAAGCTTGTTTAAAAAAATCACTTTACCGGCCTACTAACTGACAAGAGCGCTAATAAAAACATAAAAATTACCATTTTCAGACTGAGATCTATTTGTGTGTCTGTCTGTTTGTCTGTATATTCCTTCACGATAGCACCCAAACCATCTGATTTATTTTTATTTTATTTATTTAATAATTTTTAATTATCTACAGTAAATGGACATATACAATTACAATGCCATAGCCGATAATCCAGTAGCAAAAAAAAATAACATACCAGAAACTGTTGCCAGTGCTCATATTTTAATGTCGCCTAACTAGGCAATATCCTGTTCTAAGGCGGGGATATTTAAATTGTTTTGATTGTATTATCAACCAATATTTTTAAAAAAACTAAGTAATGTAGAAAAAGTGATAATGGGAAAATTTGGGAAATACACTAAGAGATATATTAATTTTTACAACCTCGAAAATTGAATATAAAATTGATAATATAAAAGTGAAATTGATAATATAAAATTGTTAACCTTAAAATTATCATACAAAAGATGCTCAATTAGGTAGTATTTAGATAATGATAATTACTTAAAAATAGAGTGAGATAGTCAAACATAATTATAAATATAAAAAATTTGTAGTAAAATTAAATTAAATGGGATTTAAAATACAAGATGATATGAAAGATATAAAATTGTTAACCATAGCATAATCATAATCGTCTGGTTCAGCTCGCACACAGCTTCGAATGATGAGCGATTTAATACTGCGCAGCTTGTTCCCTTGCGCTCTTTCGCCCGTTCATTCATCTTTGCGTACCTACTGTTGATTCGTTCATTGCGGATCGTGTTTTTAAGGAGTTTGGAAATACGATATAATACCACTAATATTTTTAATTCTTTTATATCAGATTCTCTACCAGCACCCGAACCCGAATATAGCATACGAGTACCAGATCTCAATACCACCGGACGACCAGTACGCAAAATCCTCATCATCCAACGCGGTGATAGCGCCCCCGCTGCTCCTGCCACGCGCCTCTGAACCTTCACAGCTGCCGAGGCACAAGCATCGTCAGCATCAGCATGCGAGGCGCTTCGGCGAAGCTCCTCCGACCCTCGCCAGCTCCAATCTACCGCCACCGTCAAATCCGCATACGTACATCGCAGCAAGTCCTAATCTAACTCAGGCCATACTCAGACCTGAGGTACCTCAGGTGCCTTACGTAACGACTAGGATGCTCAACACGGAATCGGTTAGGACACAGTTTAACGGCTCCAGCAACGCTAGACCGAGTAGGAAGAGAAAGTTCATTTGGAAGGTTAATGGATATACGCCGTGTTCCAGGACATGCGTTGGAGGTAAGAAAGTTCACTCACATATTACTTATTATTCTGAGCAGCTTCAGATTTTTTTTCTTTATTGACCTATTTATTTATTTATTTAGTTCCTATAACATAATTAACCTTACAGATGATTCCAAACCGTTCATTATTTTTCTAGGCTATTATTCTAGATTATAACTATGATTCTACTATAGACTATTATTATAATTATACTGTTAATAATGTTATTATTACTCTACTCCATTACTATTACTATCATTATTATTCTAATATATAGATCAGGGGCGCCGACTACGTGGGTGCTCGGGGGCTTCAGCACCCACGAGAGGTCAAACAGTGGGTGCGGAGCACCCATGACCACATGACCACAAAGCTTTATTAATGTTGATTATACATTTCGTGTTGCAGTACACATCAAGTTGTGTACATTAAGCAGACACTAATAATTTTTTTTTTGGTAATAAAAATTATGGACATATATCTATGATAAAATAATTATCGTTTCATTTTAATATTTTAGTATAAATGGGTACAACGATGCAAAGGTGCTGCAGACATAATACACTTTAAAAAATCTATAAACAGATTAACATTATTTATTATTAAATCTATCATTTTTACTTATCTTCTTTTCTTCTCTTCCGTTTCTCTTCTTTATAAAATAAATGCAACATCTTTCTAGCCTACTGCCTGTCTGTTATAACTCGAGTTCTACTGTACAAATTTACGAAGAATTGACGGATTATGTAGGTAGAATATTTATTTGTCGATCAGTGTGCATTTCTTCTCTCGCACTTCGCCAGTTTTTTTAAATGACCCACCTCAGTCGACTGCATGAGCACCCACGAGGTTTTCAAGAAGTCGGCGCCGCTGATATAGATTATTATTATAAACTATAGCAAACGAGACGGAGGAATCCGTTAGAGCGTAATATTAAACGAATATACTTACATATATCTAATGTTTATCTAACCTTTCTTATTATACTAGTTACTACTTTTTAACAATTTTAATACTACATACTACATATTTATCTAATTACTTGATTGCGAAGAAATGCCATTACCGTACTTTGCAGTTGTGCTAAGTTCACCGTACAAATATCCAATTCTGGCTCAGTCGAACATTTAGGGTACGAAGCGTCCGCACCGTGAAGCAGTGTTGAATGACCTATTGTCAAATGGTATGGTGAAGGTTTTCTTTAAGAGTGAAAGAAAGATCACTTACATAGGTATAACTTATTCCGAACAGCTACAGAATTTTCTTCGCTTTATTGACATTGGTATGAACCAATAGTATGATGAAGATTTTCTTTTCTCAGCTGACGCGATAAGCAGTCCTAAAATTGCGGACCACACGATCCAGCTCGCCGATAATCGCTCATATCCAATCACGTAGCTCATCTTTTTTTTATTTTTTTTTATTTAATAACCATTTTTTTAATACAGCTTTGTATAAAATCCAGCCAATCCTAAGGCTTACCTGCTGGAGATTATGATAGGGTGACTTTCAGTGCAACTTTAGTGGCCATTTTGACCATATTATAATATATCTGCTGCATTATCTGCTACATTAGTAAGGATTAGTCGGTACAGAAAGCCACCCCCTTAATAATATTTACATAAAAAGATGAACGTACTTAATGCTAATAAAATAAAATATGAATCTTATTCGTATCATTTACACGTGTGTTTCACTTTCACTTATTTTAAAGGTGAAACTCTGTTTTCACTTATTTCACTTATTTTTTATCTGAAATGGTGAGAGGCGGTTAAATCCTTCCGATGCGAGTGGGGAGGGAAATTAGCGCCAGCGATAACAGGTTAACTCTCCGAATCCAATTAGCTTCAGTCAGACTCTGCTGGGTTTGTTGTTTACTCGCTTCTGTTAAAAATTTGACATCATGGTACCCCATAGAAATATAACGATTATTAATTTACCGATTAATATTACGATTCCGATTATTTTCACAGTTCTGATACACCGAGAAAAATATTGGATTGATTCTTACATTACCATTTGGTGGTCCATTACCAGGCTGATCACGTGATGACTTACAAGTGCTGTTTTTGAAATATTTTTTTCTTAATATTTTTTTGCTAACTTTAAACTCTTAAGCGAGTACCTAATAAATCGTGTGAAATAAAACCGTTTCTTTTTTTTACCAAAAAAGTGGCGATAAGTAGGTTGATAACACAGATCATATATAGGTATAATACTTAAATACATAGGTACTTAAATGCCTTATATAGGTATGAATAATACGACACTGACGCTATCTACAGTGCAACATATATTTTGCAGGGTTTAATTATGGTGTACGACTCATACACTGAGAAAAATATAACGATGTAATACACGGAAATACGCATGTTTCAACAAGGATTACGTAAATAACTCGAACTGTGGTCCATACGTATGAAATACTACGACCCGTAACGATGTTGGCGTGACGGTAGTTACCGTGTCTTAATGATAAAATATAATTTTATTTCATTACGTCGCGACATTGTGATCTCGTTTCTAACATGATAGCTTTTAATAGTATACGTACGGCCACATAAATCATGTTGAAACTACAGTATACTGTTACTTCCGTATTAACCGTAAGGAAAATGTTGACACATATAATCGAGTAATGGAGTTTCAACAAAATTCCTTGTAATTCAACAAAATTACGATTGAGTCATCGTTATTCTGTATAAAACCGTAATTACAAATTGGGAATGTAAGAATCAATGCAATATTTTTCTCACTGCAATTTGATAATATAAAGCATTCTTAATGCAATATACTTTCTGTTTCTGTTGGCACTGCGGGAGGAAGCAGCGGTCAGTAAAGGAAATCGAGTACTCCGTTCATCCATCTCCACTTTCCCATTCTTGACTTTCGACACGACTTCTATAATAAATTAATTTAATCATATTTCAATCTACAGGCGTCCAAACCACGATGGTCCAATGCGTCAGAGAGTACAACCACGCTCCAGTGCCCGAGAGACGTTGTTTACAAACCAGACCTCGTCCCCTTACAAGAGTCTGCGGCAACGGACCTTGCTCTCCAAGGTGGCAAGCTGGATCGTGGTCGACATGTCCTGAATGCGGACCCGCCTCCAGGCATAGACTTCTCGCTTGCGTGCAGGAGAACGGATCGGGGATAACCAAGGTTCATGAAGTAACATTATGAAATATCACAAACCAAAAAGACGCATCGACTAACATTTTTATTTCCTTCAGCTCCCCATAGACCACTGCACGCCTGAACCTCCGCCAGAAAGTGAAAAATGCGACATTCCAAATTGCATACCGATTAGCAGTACTGGAGCTGAAGAAGTTGACACCAACAGGATCACGTCTATACCCCCTGACCCCGGGAGTGATAAGCAGAAAGGACTGGTGAGATGGATAACATTACCTTAGTTTTCTAAATTCATCTTATTCTAGGATTATTTTATCTACAAAGGCTGGTTCTACGAGTTTGTTGAGAGAATCTGATGTAAAGGTGCTAGAAGACTTTCAGATTCATAAACGGAAGTATTACTCCATAACTTCAACATAGACGATTGATAAAGGCAGTGTGTTTCGTATGCCTAGATACATGCTGTTCGGTCTAATTAAGCATTTGTCTTGAATTATCGAATGGGTTATATTCATGTTTTCCTTTTTGCTTCCTTTGTAACTAATACAATGATCTCTGTGTCTGATATCTGTAAGATAGCACTGATAACTTACTACCCGAATGTAAACCAAACAAATAATAAATAGTTGTAGCTGTTCAAGCTGGAGTTGGTGTCTTTCAAGCTGCTATCTGCTTATTAAATCTTCCTGATTAATGTGTCTGATTATTTTCCTTAACGTAGATTTTTAAATTTGTTGTTAGGAATCCCCATGGGCAAAACCTCATCGCCCGGAGACGGACACCTTTAGAGATTCAACGACGAACGTAATCATGACTAGATACAGAAACGACACTCATTACAACGACAGGAAACGAAACGACGAAGTCAGCAACGACATCGACAACGCGCGAAACCACTACGGTATCATTAACACAATCGACACCAGCAACAACAATAACAACAATAACCAAAGAGGAAACAACATTGATGTCAACACTGGAAGCGATTGGCAGTCAGGGGGAGTCTGGATGTCGGCTGAATGGTCTGAACAGGTAAGAACACAGTGGATTGATTGCACAACAAAAAATACTGCCTACAAGAATTAAGCTATAGGTGGCTTGTTGTTACCCTGAGAGGATTAGTAAATATTTTAAAAGACTCGTAAACCAAAACAATCTTCTGATCCAGTTCCTCCATGTCCCGACAGAGACCTTCCTCAAACTGCGAGGGCACTCGCCTCCTGTCTACAATTTTCGGTTAAATTACTCCACCCACTTGAATGGCTACAACTGGAGCGGTCAACTACAACGGGCAAACCCGTCACCTCAGGAAGTTTTAACGAGCGTTCTGTCTCCCGTGAGGTGAGCGTAGAAGACTTGGGACGAAAACAGTCCACTTTCTAGTTACGCCACTCGTCACTAAGAAGCCAACGCTTTACCGCGATATAACCAGGTTAATTATCCAACGGGCCGACAATTGCGCCTTTATTTCCAGGTCACTTGCGCGGTCCTCTCCCTTACGTAGCGGTGATTCGATGTCTACCGAATCTATCGCATACCACGGCATCCTTTGCCCGGCTGTTCACCCGATATCGGGTAGCCGATTGGTCGTTTCAAGAGCAGTTGCTGTAAGGTTAACAACTACCCCCGCTCTATAGGAAACAAGGCCGATTCCAGACCCCCCCCCCCCCCCGGCTATCAGTTGGAATGCACAATCGATTGCCTGACGCCGTACATTGCGGAAACCGTCCAGGAGCCCCGGAAGGTTGATTCCTATGGGAAACTGGCTCGCAGGTCAGAGTCCTCCGGGGTAATCATAGATATCAGGTGGTCATCAGGTTATTTATATAAATATGTGACATCAACATCTAGCCCGCTTTTTTAGGAATAAAATGTTTCCAGACTCTCCTAGTCATTCGCCAGATACAATGATACAGTTGCATATGCTGGCAGTGATGTACGCCCAGGGCCCGCCCAAGAGAATTCCCCCAGCACTCTGCAGATACAACTAGAGTTGTCAACTACAACGGGCAAACCCGTCACCTCAGGAAGTGTTAACGAAATGTAACGTTCTGTCTCCCGTGAGGTGAGCGCAGAAGACAGGACAAAACAATCCACCGTCAAGCTCCGCCACCGCCCGTCAGAGGCCAACACCTTACGGCGAGGCACCGGGAAAGATATCCAGCTGGCAGTCTCGCCCCCTGACTACCAGTTTTGGCAGGATATCTCTGTCTGGAATTAACCTTCAGGATACTTCCGTCCTCCCGACTGGTTACGGGTCTGAAGTCGCTTAGACGACCTCTACCTGTTGTATTACAGCGGAAATTCAGTTTGAATTTATCGCGGACCTGGCCGTTCTTTGCCCGTAGTGCCACACGGGATCGAGTGGCCCAAAGTCATTTTAAGAGTGGCATGACAACAGGTCAACATCCACCCCCGCTGATTAGGAAACATTATATTTCCATACTCTCCAGACCCCTTCAGCAACTAGTCAGAATGCACAACCGATTGGCTTCGCCGACCGGTGCGCAAACCGTCCAGTGGCGCCGGGATGCAATCCCGCCGGGAGAAACCGGTCCACCAGCTCTGAGGCCTGAGACACGGGAGTCTTACCCGGGGTAACCTTCCACTCGAGGAGGCATCTGAATAGGAGCTGAATAGTGAGTGAGCCGATCCGAGAACAAAATGGATCTTGTGGCCCAAGCTGCACGAAACCGTTCACCACCACTCTGCAGATACACTACTGCATGATACTTTACTGAGGCCTTTCGGGGAAATCCGTATCTTCGAGGAAGCTACCGAGTGGGAGCAGATCCACGAGTTGCGCCGACCAACAAAACAAACTGGCCATCGTAGCCCAAGCTGCATGTACCCGTTCGCGCCCAAAAGACTTATTGCAGAACATATAATTTGGACGTGTCCTATACTTTTGCGCTTCAAGCAGGATCTGTTGACACCGTTGGTTACCAAGTCAGTGGATGCCCATCTGGTACCCCGAGTCAGTCTGTATAGTGGAATGTTTTACGGCTTTCCCGATGTTCCGCGGAACGTCCACGCAGATGTCCAGTTTCGACGGTAAAAGCAAAATGTAGAGATGGTTACCTGTTCATATGAAACTAGCTGACCCGTGCCCACTTCGTTGGGCGGTAAAACTTTTTACTTGTGATGAAATTATGAGTGTGGTTCGGTTAGTACTGAGTGCTATGATTTATTTCCTGACTGCCAAAAGAAGGGCTATATTTTTACTGCATATGTATGTATGTATTTGAATGCCAATTTGACTATATTACCGTTATTTGTGAGTGTCTTCTTGTGAGTGTCTTATCTCTTTAACCATTTGTGCAGTAAAAGGGAAATTATATGCAGTAAAAGGGAAAAGTTTTTTTTAAACACTTGAGACGATAAATTTACTTATTTTGATATGAATTCATAATTGTTGATAATAATACCAATAAACATGAACTAACGATTTAAATTATTTTTTTTATATAAAAAACTACTTTTTGTGACAAATATACAAGTTAGACATATGCTGTCGCTGACTTTTTTGTAGACATTATCAAGCTCTACAACTTTTCTCTAGAACTTAGTCCTCTCATCGTTAAGGCAGCGTTAGTTAGAAACATTTTCGTTCGACCGTTTTTTCTCCGATTTACTTTGCAAATCCGACTACTACGAAATAGTCTTTTTATTTTACGCATTGATGTATAGCTTATGACACTCACAAATAACGTGGCTTTCGATTGGTAAAAGAATTTTCAAAATCGGTTCAGTAGATCCAGAGATTACTTCCTACAACCTCACAAACTTAACCTCTTTATAATATTAGTATAGATAAATGCTGCTTCTTCGGTATGCAGTTCGTTTGTTTATATTTTATTACACGACTGCCCAAAAAAGAAGGAGTGTAGTGTGTTCAGGGTTCATATATGTAGTTTTCCGTTTCTTTATTCCACGATAACTTTTAAACGTTTGAGCGGATTTAGAAGTACATATGGTGTTGTTAGAATTGTTATGTCATATCGAGTATTATAGCAAGCGTAACTGTCCAAGTATAAAGTAAATAATTGTCTAAATACCCAAATTTCCAAATGTCAATAAATTAACATCAATATATCGTGTTTGGCGTCTAATGAAAGGTATTAGTAAGTACATTCTGGAAATGACATATATCTAAATGATATAAACTACGAATATTTTAGGAATTACGAAACTATGTACACACGGCCGGTGGCATAGAGGTTAGGTCGCCTGATCTTACATTGTAAGGTCCCGGGTTCGATTCCCGGCTGGGTCACCATTTTCCGTTGGGATCAAATTAACGGAATTGCATTTTCAATTCTGTCGATCGAATGCAATAACAAGACACACTTACAGACATGTTACACGCACACATACATATAACACGTCATAGTTGGGTTGGTTGTAAGAGATTGTCATATGACAATATACCCGCCTATTATGACATTTCACAATAAATAGTATAAACAAACAAACAATATTCATTAAAAAAACGTAATAAAATAATTATAAATACAATAGTTTACTTTCTGTAACGGCAGTCGCGTTTTTTAATATTTTTAATATATTTACTTGTTTTCTTTATATTTTAGTGTACATCCTCCTGTGGTCGTGGAGTCCAAACACGCGCTCTTCTCTGTACGGAACCCAACAGCTGTGATTCCTCACGTAGACCCACCAGTGCACGCTACTGCGCCAGCGAAAGGGGTTGCTCCCTGCAACCTGCAACATGGTTCACAGGTACGTCCGTAAGTAAGCGTCCAGGAGCGCCCGAAGGTTGACGCCAGCGTTCTACCCTGGCTCTCACTTCTGCGAGGAGGCCGCCGGATGGGTGGTGACCCGTGAGTGTGACATACCCTGAACAAAAGGGTCGTCGTTACCAACTCCAACAGGGCCCATTAGCTCCGGTCAATATCGCACGGGATCGGGCGGCCAATGGATCGTTTCGAAGGTAGCTGACATCAGGTCAACAGCCGTTATCAGGAAACATACGTTATACGTTTCCAACCTGCCCACTATTGTCCAGTATCGCCCGAGGAATTCCCCCAGATTGGAACAACTAGGGTTGTCGACTACAGCGGGCGAGCCCGTCACCTCAGGAAGCTTTAACGATTAGTCGTTCTATCTCCCTGGAGTGAGCGCAGAAGATTTGAGGACAAAATAGTCCACCGTCTAGCTACGCCACAAGCCCGTAAGAGGTCAACGCCTTAACTGCGAGATAGCCAGGAGTGTTACCCGGCGGGCCTACACTCACGCCCTTACTTCCAATTGTGACCAGATTACTCTAGTCTCTCGATTGGTTACGAGTTCGAGGTCGCTTGCGCGGTCCTCTCCCTTACGAAGCGGTGAAACGGTTTGTACCGAATCTATCGCGGACCAGGGCATCCTTTGCCCGGCTGTTCACCCAGGATCGGGTAACGGATGGTCGATTAGTAAAAGCTACTTAAAAAGCAGCGAAGGAAATCCCAGCTTGGATCGGGAAATGCTAATATTTGAATGAGATATACTTACGGATGTGCACGACTTTCGACGGTGCAATGTAAGTTTAAAGGTCCTTTTGCAGTCGACTAACGATCACTATTCATCCATATATCTCATAAATAGGGCTAATCCTTTTGCAACACAAAATGCCTCCAATTGAGACGAATTAAAGCGTAACAATCAAAAATTAAACAAATGATCACTTCGGCAAAGCCGTGACATAAATGAAGGTGACATATCGAAATAATTCAAATTTCGAATGCTACCAACATTTAAAATATGATACAATAAGGCTGAGTTTGTTATCAACGAGCCATTAAATCGAAATAAAAATAAAAAACTCCATATGCTTACTGAAAGGAAAGAAGAAACTTCAATCTTAATTTCTGGCAGAGAAGTTTATTAAAAAGGCTGTATATTGTTATCAAAATACGGTAAACCAGTATAAAATTGTATAATATTAAAAAATATGTAAAGAAACATTGTAGAAAATAGTATAATATTTTTATATTTGATAAGTTTTGTAAAGAAATCCAGAAATCTCTGCCAGAAATAAAGATTGAAGTTTCTTCTTTCCTTTCATTAAGCATATGGAGTTTTTTTATTTTTATTTCGATTTAATGGCTCGTTGTTAACAAACTCAGCCTTATTGTATCGTATTTTAAATGTTGGTAGCATTCGAAATTTGAATTATTTCGATATGTCACCTTCATTTATGTCACGGCTTTGCCGAAGTGATCAATTTGTTTAATTTTTGATTTTTTCGGTTTAATTCGTCTCAATTGGAGGCATTTTGTGTTGCAAAAGGATTAGCTTGATTTTTGAGATATATGGATGAATAGTGATCGTTAGTCGACTGCAAAAGGACCTTTAAACTTACATTGCACCGTCGAAAGTCGTGCACATCCGTAAGTATATCTCATTCAAATATTAGCATTTCCCGATCCAAGCTGGGATTTCCTTCGCTGCTTTTTAAGTAGCTTTTACTAATTTTATTTTATATATATATATATATATATATATATATATATTTTATTTATTTATTTTTATTTTATTTATATATATATATATTATATTATATATATATATATATATATATATATATATATATATATATATATATATATATATATATATATATATATATATATATATATATATATATATATATATATATATATATATATATATATATATATATATATATATATATATATATATATATATATATATATATATATATATATATACATAAGCAAATAATACACGAGATTTGATATTAGTTAGTAATACATAATTTAATAAAACAACAATTTATTAGCGAGAGCAATTGAGACTCAGCATACAATGGACCCCTTTCAAGCAGGTACTTCTTTATAAGTATTTTGAATGAATTTAAATTGTTTGCATTCTTATAACTATCATTTAAATTATTATAAAATCTCGGCGCAAGGAAGTAAAAATGCATTTGGGCAAATGAAGACTTTACAATCGGAATATTATAATTTGACCCAGTAGCTTGCCTTGTGTTTTTAATTTGTTGGCTTCTTGTCTGTTGATCTTTGATTCTGTGAAACTGAATTAGTAATTGTTTTATGAATAATTGCCTCACATCAAGTACTCCATATTCTGTATAGAGTTTCGCTGAGGGCTATCTAGGGGTTTTTTTTATTGATGACCTTCAGAATCAGCTTCTGCGCATTGATCAGAGGAAGGAGCACTTGTGTGGTGCAACCACCCCATGCGATTGTGCCATAGGACCACAGGCTTTGGCACAGCGCCATATACACAGTTTTGAGAAGGGGCTTTGGTAGAATATTTCAAAGCTCTCTAAACACGTAGGCGAGTTTCCTTGTACTTGCGGCTAGGTTGCTTACATGTTGCTTCCATGTCAATGTTGCATCCATAGTGACACAAAGATACTTATATTCCCTAGTCCTTTCAATGGTTTGACAATTGCAGACGTCAGATCTAGAGCAAAAAGTTGAGTGCATTATTAGTTGGTTTTCGGTTTCTGAATTATTTATTTTTGCCTTGATGTAAAATTGTATAACTTTTGTCTTAGAAATATTTAAAGTGAGAATATGGTTGTCGAGCCACTGCTTCGTCAGATTTAGGTTCGATTGAGCTTTGCGGTACGCATCTTCCCAATTGTTAGCAGACGTAAGTAGCACGGTGTCATCCGCGAACGCCACTATTTTTCCTTTTATTGGTAGATTACATAAATCATTTATATATATATTAGGAACAATACGGGTCCCAAGACGCTACCTTGGGGAGCACCGAAAGATACATTAAGTGGCGCGCTTTGTTGATCATGTCTTGACGTTGTTTGCGTCCTTCCCTCAAGGTAGCTTTGGAACCACTGCAATGCTGTGTCATTTATTCCATAATGTTCCAGTTTTTTGATTAATATTATATGTGACACCATGCCGAAAGCCTTCGATAAATCTAAAAATGTCGCTAAAACTTTACTACCCTTGTCGAGGTTTTCAACAACGTATTGTGTGAAAGTAAGAAGTGCTTCATTAGTTCCTAAACCGCTTCTAAACCCAAATTGGTTGCTGGATAGAAGACTCTCATTCTCTAGGTGCGAGATCAAACCCTTTTTGGCAATTTTTTCCACTACTTTAGACAAGATGTTAAGGAGCGATATGAGACGGTAATTACCAATGTCATTTTCGTCTCCACCCTTATGTAGTGGTCTAACCTTAGCAAACTTCAGCCATTGAGGAAAAACTCCGTTTTCAAAGCTAGTATTAATAAGATGGCAAATAGGTTCTGCAATATAATCAATTGACATTTTCAGTATTTCTGTTGTGATGCCGTCGTTTCCTGACGCAGAATAGTTTTTTAGCGATGTAATAGTTTTGACAACTTCATCTTTAAATGTTTGGTAGAGTTTGAGGTTTGTTTTCGTCTTGGGCTGCGTATTCACTGAAGCACCTAGAATCTTTTCAGAAGTATATAGATTGTTCAAAATATTGTTGGCGTAAGTTTTTCCTACATTTACAAAATATTTATTAAAATGTTCCAGGATTTCTTCGTGGTTATCTTCTAATGATTTCATTTCATTATTTATTTTTATCTCCTTTACTTTCATCAGTTGCTTATTACCGAATGCGATATTTTTAACTAACCTCCAGATTATTTTACTGTCCCCGCTTGCTTCTTTAATTTTCTGACTGTAGTATTTAACTTTGCTTTTATGAATTAGCCTTTTGCAAATGTTTCTGTGAGATTTATAGTACTTGAGAAGTTGAGTATTATTTGGGTATTTTCTCGTGTCTTTGTGGATTTTGTCTCTTTTCCGAAGGCAGGCTAACAATCCATTTGTTATCCAGGGAGTTAGTTTTTTCTTTGATCCAGCGATTTTTATTGTATTTACTTTGGTCGAACTTTTGATACAGCTAGATAGAGTCTCTAAAAATAGTTTGGCAATTTTTTCGACGTCGTTTTCACCTAATATGACCAAATGTCAATAAATTAAAATAGATATATCGTGTTTAGTGTCAAATAAAAGGTCTAATTTAGTACATTCCCAAAATATACATGTATCTATAAGGATTAATACAAAAACCACAATTTTTATTACGGTTTTTATTTCATAAAAACCGTAATAAAAATAATTATTAATACAGTAGTTCATTTTCTGTAACGGCAGTCGTGGTTTTTTTAAAATATATTTACTTGTTATATTTTTATCTATATACTAGCTGACCCGGCGAACTTCGTACCGCCTAACAGTCAATGAATGTCGTGTTACAGATTAAAAGTAATACAATGAATACAAAATAAATATTAAGTTCACTACTTTATTAAGATTATAACACAAAAAGAAATATAAAAGTACAAAAATTAATTATATCAATCGCGTGTCAGCAAGACATGAACTATTTACATATTGTGCAGCATGGGATGCACTCGGTTTAATTCTCTTCATTGAAGCACCTTGTTTTTATCAGACGCAAGAACAAATAAATCCGATGATTTGCCGACACGTTAACATGCCACGTACAATAGACCATGAGAAAAACACGGATTTACATTTTGTATCGGAAAATGTTTTTTCTTTTATTTTAATTTTTCGTCTACTTTCCAATTTTTGTTTTTAACAGTTATTCTGCTGTTCGGGACGGAGACAAATACTACAAATCAAAAACTATGAAAATCGGTCCAGCCGTTCTCGAGTTATAAGTGTTCGAACAAACCCGACTTTGTTTTATATATATAGATATATAGATTTTCAGCCACTTAGCCAGTTTTATCCAGTTTTATTTGTAACTAATCAATGAGCCTACGGATTAAATTTTCTTGGCAAAAATAGCATCAAAATATATATCCAATACTTTTATATAATCATATAGCTGGTAAGTAATTACTCGTTAAAAGATAACATAATCCCGGATAAAAATTATCTGATAAGAAGCTCAAAGGTTTAAAGCAGTCATTCTAAAAGAAACTATTTTCTATAGAGAGTTTTTGTTTTTCTTCGAGATTTCATGATTTATATTCCCCCATTGCTCTTGCTTGATTGCAATCACGTCGTCAGCTGATCTGCTAACAATCGTTCTCAAACTGGCTCTCTTCTACGAGTATCTATATACGAGTATATAAAACAAAGTCGGGTTTGTTCGAACACTTATAACTCGAGAACGGCTTGACCGATTTTCATAGTTTTTGATTTGTATTATTTGTCTCCACCCCGAATAGCAGAATAACTTTTAAAAACATTGGAAAATTAACGTAAACATATAATAAAAGAAAAAAAAAATTCCCATACAAAATGTTTATGGGTTTCATAACTGTCAAACATTTAATGTTCATCTCGTCGATACGGTAATCTCGCCCCTCAAATTAAAGAAAGTATTTAAATAAAGGTTTGGAATCGACAAGACATATCCACAATATTCGGACCACAATTATTACATAGTTAAATTCAATAATGTCATGCTGACACGCGACTGATATACTTAATTTTTGTACTTTCATATTTATTTTTGTGTTAGTATCATAATAAAGTATTGAAATTAATATTTATTTTGTATTACCTACTGTATTACTTCCATAAAATCATAAATTAAGTTCAGTTAATCTGTTACACGACTTCATTGACCGTTAGGCGGTACGAAATTCGCCGGGTCAGCTAGTTTTAAATATTAGAAAAGTGTAATCATTCTCCGCATTAAATTCAAAATGGAGTAAATATCAAATCGACATTTATTTTTTCTTCAGTATAAATATTTTATATAGACGTTATTGTTGTACATTTGATTAAGATTTTTCGTATATAGATGGAGATTGAAAAACATTATTCACCTTTCTTCTCCAATAATTCATGATTTGAGTAAAATATGTATTTTAACAGATATTTACTAATTTTTTTCTTTAATATGAATAAGTCAATAGTAAAAGCACATTTTTAAAACAAGCTTCAATTAAATGCTCTTTCCCGAGCCAACCTTGGGTGCATCAGCCATGAATGAATCATAATTGAATGCGTATGCAAAATTTCGTTTCTGTGCTGTTGACGATTGAGGAGCCCCCTCGGTGGAAGCCAACCCTGGGTGCAGCAGCCTTGTCGCGGCCAAATTTAGAACAGGCTATCACAATTGAATGCGTATACAGAATTTCACTTCTGTGCTGTCGACCGTTGAGGAGTCCCCTCGTTAGAAGCCAACCCTGGGTGCAACAGCCCTATCGCGGTCAACTTGGAAAGGACTTTTTTAATTGAACGCGTATACAAAATTTCGTTTATGTGCTGTTGACCGTTGAGGAGTCCCCTCGTCAAGGGCCAGCCCTGGGCGCAGAAGCCATGTCACGATGAAACTTATAACGGGCTATCATAATTGAATGCGTATACGAAATTTCGTGTCTGTGATGTTGACCGTTGAGGAGTCCTCTCGTCGGGAGCCAATCCTGGGTGCAAAATCAGGTTATGCCCACCATAACCTGATTGTGGCATCATATGCATTGTCATCAAACAACGTGAAAAATTTCAACTTCATAGGATAAGAGGAAGTGGTTTTAATTTGACCTAAACAAACATTGCAAGGTAAATAAAGGCTTGTGAAAACGATTTCGCTTCTAGTAGATTGTATTAAAAATGATTTGCTCAAACACGTACACCGACTGCTGCTTCGGTTACGAGGTCCATCAGAAACGGCCCCGACAGTGTCTACATTTAATTTTGTTTCCTTTACAGGTCCATGGTCCCCGTGTTCCAGGGCATGCGGCGGTTCAGCTGCGGTCATGACCCGGGAACTGGCCTGCCTGTCGTCCGTCCATGGGGTCATGCACGTAGATGGAACGGGAGCAGCATGCTCCAGGCTTTCGCGTCCGGAGTCCACACGCCCGTGTTCACCAGCGAAGCCAAACTGCCCACCAGAGTGGTACCTGAGCGAATGGAGTCAGGTACAACTATTGAAAATTCAAATTCAAAATTATTTATTAAGGTCTAATTATGAGTACATTCAATTTACAAAAGTCTTAACCTAACTAGGCTGCCGCCTGTTCCAAGGTAGACAATTTATTTTAGTTATCCTAAAAAATCTATAATACTATATTTATTTAAATAAACAAAAGCATACATAATGTAACAGAAATATCTTAATTACCTTATAAAAATTCGTAGAAAAATGTCATGAAAATTGTCAATATTATTTTATTTTAAAACATGATAAAAATTAATATATATTCATATATGTATTAATAAGTATTAATATGTATTATTAATATACAAAATAAATTCATAAAAATTAAAATAAAATTTAATTTAGAAATAATCACTACTTCTATTACTTCTGATACTATTACCTACTTCTGAACTATTACTTCTGATAACTCCTCCGCTTGCTTCACCTTACTACTAATGTGTGAGTGTATGATGGAATAACTCAGTGTGTGTGTACAAGTTATACAAGTGTTACTATTTTGATCTTTTTTCAAATATTTATATAACCGAACGCCATACCAGTCAGCTCGAAAAAACCAAATCCTAAGTAAATTATCAGCATTCTTGGTACAGCGTTTTTGATCAGTTAGGTATGAGCCGATGGCTATGGGTTTAACTTGTTATTCCTACAAGATTTATTATAATGTATACCGAATAGCATAGCCCTTATGTTGTTAATCTTATTATTTGTACTAAAATAAATAGCAATTTAAAAAGGATTAAGACAGACGAATGCTATATCAAGTTAATCATGGCGAATATATTTTTAATCACGTTTCTTTATATATACACTCCAGTGTTCCGGGCCTTGCGGCACCAGCTTCCAGACCAGGACTGTATGGTGTTCCATGGAAGATGGACCTCAAGGACCTCTCCCAGACAATCTTTGCAAGGATCCCAAGCCATACCACAAACGAACCTGTGTACCTGCTCACTGCGATGGCACCTATCAAGGTAAAAAGATCATTACATTGATACCCTAAAAATATAAGCATAGATCTATTTACAAAACTCGATTTTTTCTTCTTATATTCTCTAGAAGGAAAAGATTACTAAATTAAACGGCATGTCCTGACCTTCACCAATTATTAGAAATTATGAACGAAAAGATCATGAAACAGTAAATATATTAAAAAGAATAAAAAACATGACTGCCGTTACAGAAAGTAAACTATTGTAAATATAATTATTTATTTATAAACTATTGTATAACGATTTTTTTATAAAATATTTCTAGTTTATCTATTTATCCATATAGAGACATGTATATTTCATATGTCTTTCATTTAAAACTAACCACGATATATTTATTTTAATTTATTGACAGTGAGACATTTCGACATTTAAACAATTATTTACCTGATATTTGGACAGTTAAGATACTCTATGACACTTGAGTTTTCATAATTATTCTAACAATACCACACACTTCTAAATCGGTTCAATCTTTTAGAAGTTATCGTGGAATAAAGAAACAGAAAACATACATAGATGAACCCTATACACATTACACTCCTTTTTGTCGGACAGTCGTATAAAAAGACTATGCAACATCGAAATTAATACTGAATAACTGATACTGATGACTATGCAACACTGAACAAATAAAATTGGAAGATAAATCTGAAGACAATCAGATTATATTTTAAGCCTGAATATTTCCGTAAAGTTTCAAAATTCTAAATACGTACAATTCTAAATTAACTGGCGAATAACCGGGGAGGTCTAGAGTAGTATGTTTCTTATGAAAGCGGAAGTATAGTAGTTGACCTGACTTCATCTATCCTTGAAACGATCCGTTGGCCATCCTATCCCGAGTGACTATGACGGGTAAAGGGTGCCTCGGTCCGAGATATATTCAAATTGAATTACTGCGTACGTCTGGTACACTCCACGCGAGCGACCTCGAATCCGTGACCAGACCGGGGAACGGAGAAATTCGCCCAAATCTGGTACTGAGGGCGCAGGGTTCACTTTTCAGTGCCTCGCGGTAAGGCTTTGGTACCTCACGGGCATGTTGGCGTAGTTAGACGGTGGACTGTGTTGTCCCTATATCTATATCTCTCTATCTAACGATCCAATATCGTTATAAATTCCTGGGGTGGCAGGTTCGCCCATAATAGTTGACAACTCCCAAGTGGCCCTCTTTTCCATAGTTGCGTGGCGTTGGTTGAGAGCAATATGTTCGGCCATTATCCTGACATTGTTCTACACTTGTGGTTTACCCAGTTTAAGCAATGATTCAGATATATTTGCGAAGGTCGGATTTATGACGGCTTTGGATTGCTTTCTTGCTCCAGTAGAATTCCTGATCTCTTTCCAACCACTTTTTGGGGCAAGTATTTTTTTCAATTATTTATTTATACAAAAAAAACGATACAGAATTAACCCCTGGGTGGCCACACACGCCGATCGGCATTTTCGTGGTATCCGTATTATATCCGTATTTATTCAATTATCGGCTTTATTTCTCCCTCCACTGCGGTAAAAGCCTGTCATTGAAGTCTGCCATGTAATAATCCACCGTTATATATTAGTATGCTTTCACACACAAATAAATTTTCGAGGACTTCAAAAATTTTGCATCGATTGATTGGCTTCCGAAAGGTTAATACATTAGATATATCACTAAAACCAGGTCTGGTTTGACTGTAATATATAAATAGCCTCTAAACTTAGAATAAGTATCAAGTTTACAGTGAATGAAATTAACACCAAATTCATTAAATTACTTAGATGATAAAATTTTAGTTCTACCCGCAATTTACACAGCTATTTTAAGCTGTGTTGAGCAGTGAATTACTTTTCGGCTGCATCTGATACTACACCAAGGCTGGCCAAATCACGTACATACAGGTTGCCCCTTATTTAAGTGTTTCGTTTCGATTTCATTATATTTTATTAGGAGGCCATCTGAACAATAGGCAATTCTGGACCCAGGATTCTGGGTTTCGATGACCCTTTGCTGGCTAGGGCATCTTCTTCTTCTTCTTCTTTTTATTTGTGGCAATTCGGCGCAGCTTGATTGCTGACGATTGTGCAAATATGGCAAATTTTTCTTCGTTTTTACTTTTTTTTTTTTTTTTTCCTGTATCGTCTTGACAAAATAGGGTGGCAACTATGGTTAGTAACCAACCTACGGACAAAGGATAACACTGTTTGAAGTACTTAACATAGAAAACACAATATGGACATTACAGGGATACTCGTAAGAAGGGATGCCTGTTAGGGAATAATTTAGTTAATAATTTAGACGATGAGACATAAGTAATGGAGGAAGATATATAGTGGGAATAGATCTTGGGCAGCAGCTTTTAGGTTAGGGAGAGTTGTTCTTACTATGCAGTCTGAGGTGCTGGAAAAGTAAGAGAAGGGAGTGGGAATCAGGATTAGGATTAGGATTATGGGGGCTAGGGCATCTGATCTTTCATTTCCTTTTATATTACTATATCTCGGAATAAACACGAGGGTTACCATGTTTTGGAAGGCAGTTGAATTGCGATTTTGACGGTATCCCAGACTAGTTTAGATCTGCTATCATCCCGTTTTATGCCTTCAGAGTCGCTTGACTGTCCATGCGTATGTGTATAGCGTTGCTGCAGTATTTCCTCTTCAGGTGTTCATGAACGCATATTTACTTCGGTTCCACTTGTTTATGTCATCATCTTAACCTTGTCTCCTTACGAAAATTGTGATAAGAACTTGGTCGATGATTACAGAAAAATCATATTTTTTCAGAAACGAACTCAATTGGCAAAGTAGGCAGCGACGATAACAATGGTTCCAGAGGTTTGTATGTTTTAACTTTATACCAAAAGTTTTATGCCAAAAGCATAACAGAAATATCTCTCATTCCCTGAAAGTATTTTGAATGCAACAACTCTTCTATAAAGAGGATAAAAATGAATTTACCGCGTGAAGTTCGTAGCATCCGACGTTTCGGCGATATTCCAACTGCCGTTGTCCAGGGCTGATTGAAGTACTCTTAATCGTCTTCTGCGGGTAGGCGGTAAACTGCTGCTGTTACTTCGCAGATTATAGCGCGGCGGGTTCGGTCCATGTAATATTGAAAATCCGCCGTGTTCGTATCTTGCGTTACGTCCTTGCGCTCCACGACGGGCATTGATAATATTTAAAGAAGAGGGTTCCACGTAGAAGACAGTTTGTAACCGTCGTCTTTGTTAAAGTTCTGGGTTCCCGGATTATGCACTGAGAAAAATATAACAATGTAATACACTGAAATACGCACATTTTAACAAGGATTACGTATATAAATCGGACTGTGAATTTCATTACGTCGCGACCTTGGCATCTCGCTTCTAACATGACAGCATGTAGTAGTATACGTACGGTTATAGCCGGACACATCAATCATGTTGTAACTACAGTATATTTTTATTTCCGTATTAACCGTGAGAAAAATGTTGATACATATAAAGAGTTTCAACAAAAATTCTTGTAATTTAACAAAATTACTATTGAAACATTCTGGGATTATCTGGGGACTAACAAAATTACTATTGAAACATTCAGACATTACACAATTACTCATAAAATCGTAATAACAAAATGGTAATATAAGAATCGATCCAATATTTTTCTCAGTGTGTGCAAGAAAGTAAAATTGTTCTTTGGATAGCGCGATGGGATTTCCAACTGAACCCAGTGGTTCGTTCCACTATCCAATATATTTATATTCGCAGATCGCCGATTCGTCTGGTCCTAAAAACTTGTCGCGGTAAATTCGTTTTTATCCTATCATATTTATACAGGTATAAACAAGTGCGATAGTCTTCGATTTCAAACAACTCTCCTGTTTCAGAATGCGCCGATAACTTCAGCAGTTGCGGCCTGGCTGTGCAAGCTCGCCTCTGTCAGTATCGCTACTATGCCACATCCTGTTGCTTGTCATGCCAGCGAGCCGGTGCTCTTCCTTCAGTCGTAACCTGAACATAAATGACACCGAAATATAATTCCACGAAGACTTTGTTCGAACTTAAATGTGTGATGTGTATAGTCAAATTAATTTTAGTATAATTGTGAAAATGTTTACCTCCTAATCCATAGAGCAGATAAATTCCGATATGTACTTCAAGTTTTTTTTCATGCTACCACAAGATACGTTTCATAGTTGCTGTTCAAACACACTAAGTTATAGTTAAATGTGATCATTAATGTAGCGATTATTTTTTTAAACATTAGACTATAAGGATAATTCTAACACGACAAAAGCTTTTTAGGCGTCAAAAGGCCATTTTAATTAAGAATAAATAGACTAAATTTATTACTTCACATAAAAAATCTCATTTTATGTAATTTATTATTTTTAAATTTGACATTGGCCCAAAGAATGTTACACTGAAATTAAAATTAGTTCATTTAAGGTGAAGAACTTAAGAGAGATATAAAACTTATCTGAAATTTTAAAATTTTATCAACAAAAATCGCAGTATTATCGTGTACATAATTTTTCATAAGAAATTTCATATTAATATATACGATTTAATATACATATAAATATACACACACACATATATATATATAAATATATATATATATATATATATATATATATATATATATATATATATATATATACATATATATATATATATATATATATATATATATATACATATATATATATATATATATATATATATATATATATATATATATATATATATATATATATATATATATATATATATATATATATATATATATATATATATATATATATATATATATATATATATATATATATATATATATATATAATATATAAAATTAGATTCATGAAAAGTTACTTATCTGGGGTCCTGGTGGACCAGAAACATTTAAACGATAGTTAATGTCCTCTTTAAATACTTAGGGCAGCGGCACCTGTTTCCGCAATTGATAACCTATGATGTTCTTAGTTATTGCAGCCGAATTACTGTATGCCCTTGGATGTAATACGTATAGGAGGATGGTTTCTGTAACAGAAATGGATGTTAGTAACTTATTTTAGAAGAAATTATATGATTGAGAATATTTCGACACTAGTCGTATTCATCTCTATGACATTTCTTGAGAAATGTCATAGAGATGAATACGACTAGTGTCGAAATATTCTCAATCATATAATTTCTTCTAAAATAAGTTACTAACATCCATTTCTGTTACAGAAACCATCCTCCTATACGTATTACATCCAAGGGCATACAGTAATTCGGCTGCAATAACTAAGAACATCATAGGTTATCAATTGCGGAAACAGGTGCCGCTGCCCTAAGTATTTAAAGAGGACATTAACTATCGTTTAAATGTTTCTGGTCCACCAGGACCCCAGATAAGTAACTTTTCATGAATCTAATTTTATATATTATTGAAAATAATTTAAAAAAAATTACACACTTAAAATATCAAAATATATATATATATATATATATATATATATATATATATATATATATATATATATATATATATATATATATATATATATATATATATATATATATATATATATATATATATATATATATATGTATATATTTATATATATATATATATATATATATATATATATATATATATATATATATATATATATATATATATATATATATATATATATATATATATATATATATATATATATATATATATATATATATATATATATATATATATATATATATATTACAATAAGTACCCTTACATCCTGATTACAATAAAATATATGCGTATTTAGGTTTTAAGTAACAATAAGATTTTCTCATAGTTTTATACTGCCATTAATAAATTATTACTTCTTACTAGTCCGTTATATTAATGTTAATATTATTATTATATAAAATAAATGTCCTTTTTTAACGTAGTAGACTATATTCGAATAATATACATTTTCGTAGAGAACAGAATGCGTGTTTTATTCATATAGATATCGCGTATCACCTGAAAAACTGACACAACTCAAAAAATATATTTTATTTATGTATGTTATAATACAATGATGTCATTATTTCTCTCTCGAAAAAGATTAAAGACCATGGCCTCACCATCGATGAAATAAACGAGGTAAGGCACAAACTATTCCCTAGCTTCTACGATCCTCCCTCTCCCTATTTCTCGTGGATATTAAAAAATTCCTTGCGCAATCACTCCTTTGGACTGTGGACTCCTTTTTTTCGTGTCTACTTTCTGTAGAATCATTTAAGTTCGGCTAAAACAATAATACCTCTCTCAAATGTAGGTAATCAGTTCTTTCCATGTTTTCCTTTATCTCTCCTTTCCTAACTTCCTCCTCCTGGACATAAATAAGTACTCTTATACTACTGCTTATCCTTTGAATATTTTTGAATGTGTGTAACATGGTGTAACTTTGTTATGCGCTCATCAATTGTATATCAAATGTTAACTGTTGAATATTGCCAGGTGGCAATAAGCTCGCCTCTTCGGTAAAAAATATGCAAATAAAGAGTTTTAATTACTATTAATTTTTAGGAAAACAAAAAAACTAATATAATATTTTGAACTTATCGATAGCCTAAATTATTATTTAAGCAAATATACTTACAATTTCTATAATGCATGTAGTGACTTCACACCCCTCGAATTATATATTAAACATATTTGTATTTTGGTCAACTATAGTAATCGTGGAAACTTAAAAGAAATGTTTAGTGCTACGAATGTCATTTTCCCCCTTAATATTTCAAAATAGAGAAATTCAGCCATTTACAAAAAATATACAACACAAGATATCTCGACGAAAATTTTAACAATAGCCTAGTCAAGTAGGAACACATTTCGAGGTTTGACGGGAATAACTGGTAATACTTTAAAACTTGGCATAGATGTTCATTGAGGCGTAATGTTAAACATACGCCTTGATAAACGGAATTATGCTTGATGTAAAACTAAAGCCTATAAAATTCTCTATATAAATATCACATACATTTTTTTATATCCTCTATTATTAACATGAAAATAATCTACTCAACTGACAATTGACAATCTAGCTGGGGATTTGGTGCAACATTTTGTATGGGAACCCTGCATTTTGTGATTTAAGGCTCATACTTGGTACAATTATATGTTGTTGGTCCTGAGTGGATTCAGCCCTGGAGCCATCGATGGCCACCGCATAGGTGGCGGGGGCTGATGGGGGTATGTTTGATTCCGCCGCGCTTCATTTTGAGCCCTATATCTCTTGAACTATAGGTATTAGGACAAGCGGAATGACATTTTCGGATAACTAAATAATGACGAATTCATTTCCTGAGGAAAAATACTTATCTATCCGTAACAAATATAATAATTGGTAATATCCTAAAATCACACAACTTTTATTTTGCCATATACGAAATTTTCTTTTTAACCATAAGAAAACGTTATACAAAAAATATATTCTGAAAGACACACTAACCTGGATTACAAAAATATTTTTTTTCATTGAACTGCCATGGTAAAAGTGAGTGAAAAAATATATAATACATCGCATGGCGGAACAGCATATTTACGTTACGTTACCAGTGAAATAGGAACAAAGTTCGACGGTAATAACTGGTAATAGTTTGAAACTTGGCATAGATGATCACTGAGACATACTGTTAAATTTACTAAAAGTCCCCTAATCTACCTTTTTTTTATTTAATAACCAATTTTTTTTTAATACAGCTTTGTATAAAATCTAGCTAAGCCTAAGGCTTATCTGCAGGAAATTATGATAGGGTGACTTTCAGTTCGACTTTAGTGTCCATCTTGACCATATTATAATATATATGCTGCAATTACATTATTAAGGATAAGACAGCACAGATATTTCGTGCTCATCTTAATATTTACATAAAAATATGATACGTACTTAATGCTAATCAAATATGTATGCGTGTATGAATCTTATTCGTATCATTTACACGTACGTTTCACTTTCACTTATTTTAAAGCTAACTATTTTTAATTCTTTTTTTGTACATTTTTTATAAGTTTTTATCTGTTTCGCTCGAGCCGCCATCTTAAAAAACATGGCGCTCCGTTTCAATTTTTCTCTTATATCGCGCGAACTTTGAAAATCCGTCTTGCACACAACACTCACTGTATCCTGTCTTACGCTCCGAACCCGGCCCCCCACCACCGTTATAACCTACGCAGTGGCGGCAGCGGTATGCGGCCTACCCGCAAAACAACGGATTGACAGCTCTTCAGTCTACCCTAGACAACGGCGGCTGCAACGTCACCGAAACGTCGGGTGCTCCAAATTTTCGCGGTAAATTCGTTTTCTATCCTATTTAGAAACCTACTTATTGATAATGTAAGCGTTTCGGTGGTACCACAAAAATCATCAATCAGGGCGAGTCCGACAAACACGGCGACCAGGGAGAGTCTGGAATCCTGGCAGCGACTCCGGACAGCGGGGAAAGTAGGTGGAGGACTGCATCATCTGCCTGGAACTCGCTCCAGACTTCACGAAATTCACCGCGCTCAAAACACAGCACGAAAGGACAGCCCCGAATCTACGATTTTTCTTAGCCGGGGCAAAAACTTGACATTGGCGCCCCTTCCCGCTAGCAATTGTGATTAATGATTTTTAAAACTCACAAAATAAATATCCTGGGTGGGATTTTTTGTGACGGGGAAAATAAAAACTCTTTAATAAATTTGCACTCTTTAACCTATTTGTTAATAACTGTTGAGCCGAAATCACATTGTGATATTTCGGTTTGAATATCACAAAGTGATATAAAAGCTACACTAATAATATTTAAATTTCGCAATATATTTAAATCAAATCTTCCTATATATTTAAATCAAAACCCCGTCCTTAGACGGAAAACGAACCGCGCCGCCTGAGGCGGTTGCAATGAAATACAACCGGGTTCGTCCGCCGGCCGAGAGAGGGCGCTCATCGATTTTATTTATGAAATTAATATTCAGATGAAATCAGTCCTTGGCTACTTGTCGGGAAAGTCTCGGCGTGACACAACCGTTTTTTAATACTTTTGGAATATGAACCTATGTTTATATGCTCCGTTTATATGTTTATATAACCGATGTCACCTCTTTTCTCCATTAGATGTGTGCCATCAGTAAGTACCAGTTGTCTTATCAAATTCGGTTTTGAAAAAAAATGGATGTCCCCGACTTGGTAAATAGGCTCTTTAATACATCTCTTAAAGAAACTTTCCCGACAGAGGGAAAGTATTGTGAACACGCTAAAAAAAACGAGATGTAGACTGAGTACATTTGTACATTTTGCCCCCGCCCCCCTCCCCCCCCCCCACCTCCCCTAGAGGATTAAGACCATTTCCGGACTGAAGTTTGTCTGTGAGTCTGTGTGTGTAGCTGAGCGAGTGACTGTTGTGTTTCTCTCTGTGTGTGTGTGTGTGTGTGTGTGTGTGTGTGTATTCCTCCACGATATAATCAGATTGAGCTGCAAACGCTCATAAAGCTTTATTAGATTGTGCTGAAATTTGGTATGCAAGCATCATTTGGTCATTGCAAGAGTTGAAAAGATTGTAGTTAAAATCGATCCACCAAAGGGTGCGCTAGTCATACTGGCTACTGCGATGTAGAAATATTGCAGTTAGAGACTTCAAAATTCGGTACATGGATGCCATGTTGGACCGAAATCACGTTGCGAAATAGTTGGTTGGAATATCTTATAAACAAGCGACGCAAATAATATTTAAATTCCGCATTTTTAAGAAAATACTATATAATACTTTCTTGAAAAATACCATTTCAATACCACGGAAAATACTACAAATATGCTACGAATTAGCGCGTGGAGGGAGGTTGTATTGACGCTGGGGGGAGGGGGTCCTAGGGTGACACACAACCGATTTTTCAAATTGTAGAAGCATTTAGATGCACAGCTTGTGCATCTAACTGCTTTATTAAATCAAAATCACCAATTTTTTGGGTTGTGCCAGTTTTTCAGGTGACGCGCAATATTTTCGGCCGCAAATTAGTTTCGGTCATCAGGATTACCAACCAGGATTTCGATAACAGAAATTGATAAACGAGTCGTGCGCATATCGCAGTGTGGTCAAAAAACTACGTGGAAAACATCGAAAAATCGTAACTTCCGAAATGGTAATATTAATGATCACCCTGTTTCGATTATCACATATTATCATTTAGATAACAACCGGTTAATTACAATTACGTTATCGTGTTTTAAGTATGGAAATGGATAGCATTAAATTATTTTTTATCTTCTATATGCCAAAACCGTTACGACATACTTGATAATATTGTGATGGATAGCGGGGTTTACAGACAGTTATGAGTGATCGATTTCTAAGTTTAACATAATATGCATTTTTTCGTCACATGTTCAGGTCATGCAAATGATTGAATTTTGTTGTGTCTGCCTTATTTAGGCAGAAATACGAGAAATAAACATGAGCTCCAAGCATCTAAGCCAAACGTTATTTAAAAAAGAAATGTTATACAACTCGATACAAATCTATAACGACCTACCTCCAAATATTAAAGAGTTTGTGACGGAAGGCCGACTCTCACTGACTCCAAGATATTCGTTGTGAGAGCCGGGTGTCAACAAGGTCCTTTTACTCCGTAATAAGATGCAATTTATGTCATCAGAAGGCTTTATTTATTATTGGTATATCGATTTAACAATTTATTTACGGTGATTTGAATGTTATGCCGTATCGTACTATATTGCCAGTATAACGTTCCCGAATATTTATCGCGGCGCGCGGCGAGGAAGGAAAGGTTACCTTTTGTATCAGAGATTCTGTGTCCCCCCTTGATACTTGCTCGGGTCTGCAGGAGTGACAGACCTCAGCTTACACAACTCGATAAGGAGGGAAGGATGAGGTGGTAGCACTGGCTAATGCATTGACCGGCTCACGAAGAGTCGTAGCTACAGAAGCACTCACTAGGAGATGATCACTCGAGGAATGATAATTGATTGGTCAAATTTACTGGTTTATATACCCGAGTGATGAAATAAGTGTGTCAATCCGATTGATTTGGAGAAATTGGCATGACTCACCGCCTGTGACTGCATTAATTACCGAAATTCGATGGAATTTATTAGCAGTGCACGTGCAGAATAGATTGTATTTGCGTTTATGAATTTCTACAGAATTCATTGGTTAGTCATGCTTTTGTTGACTGTATGTAGGTACTGAAGTCCCTACAAGTTAAAGGAAATAGTATATTGTATCACAAGGGAGCAAAATAATATATTTACGGCGAGGGCGCTTTTTTGAATCCAGAGCGAAGTGAGGGATTCTAGAGTAGAATCCCGAGCATAGCGAAGGATTCTGTAGTAGAATCCCTCACTTCGCTCTGGATTCAAAAAAGCGCACGAGCCAAAAATATTTTGCGCCCGAGTGATACACTCTACTTTTCATCACCCGCTATGAGAAAATAACAACGACAAAAACAATTGACGTTTGCGCGTTTTTAATTTCATTTGTTTTTTTATTCAGCCGGCGGCGCGACTAGGGACCGTCGTACCAGCCAGTCTTTATTCAAACAATATTTGCGTTCGATTTCTTCGGCGCTGAAGACTAAGATGTTCCAAATTCAAAAAGTGCGCCGCAAAGATAAATTGCGGCGCACTTATTCAAAAAGTGAGCCGCAAAGATAATTGCGGCGCACTTATAAAGTTCCTTAAAGATAACACCACTTTTGGGCGCACTTAAAGGCGAACTAAGTCGTTATTTTCGAATAGATGGGATGAAAAAGGGTTTACTACGTCATTGAAGAAATAGCTTATCGAGAAAAAGCTTGTACACGTTAAATGAATATTGTGGGTATGCATTTTTTTAAATGATTCGATTAGGAAGATTACACATATTGAATTATATACATTTCCTTTGTATATGCGGATTATTAATTATTCATTGATTATTTTTATTATTCCTTTATTTTTTTTGTATTGGTGTATTGGTGTATTGGTGATGGTGTATTGGGGTATTGATGATGATGTATTGGTGTCTTGGTGATTTTTTTTTAAACTATTTTTTCTACTGTTAACCCCTCAAGCGGCGGGTGTAAATCTTGGCAGTCACCTGTCATTCATTTCTGAGAGTTGAAGGTCAAAAATATAACACTTTAGAAAAACGATCATAAGAAAGAAACTACTTAATGGATCATGAAAAGAAGAATTGTAGAATGATCGCATTGAATTTTGAAATCTAAAATATTAAAACCTCATTTTGTAAAATAATTAGATAATTATGAATAATTATTAGTAAGTTGGAGAACTGAAAAAAACTCGTCAATCAGACAATCTCCTCTCCCCCCCCCCCCCCCCCCAACACCCTACCTTCCTAACTCCGCCACTCTTCTAAACTCCATCCCCCTAACTCCCCACTAACCCCCCATCCCATCCTATCCCCCTCCCCCCCCCCCCCCTTCCCAGCCTCTGTCCTCCATTCCAAACTTCATTGCTGCAAAGCTTTGGTCATTGTAGAGATTTCTACGACTCACTATTTTGGCGTCTGATTTCTTATAAATCTAAAACGTAATCATTGTTTTCATTAAGATGGCAACAAATGGCTTTTTGGAGGTTTTTCCAGTAAGTCCTTGTCATTTTCGCATGTTACGACGCATTGTGGTTTACGACTTATTGCCGGATAACCATCGTTATGATATATAACATTTTGTCTGCCTTTATCTTACATTTATTGGAATTTGTATTACCCATAGGGTACTGGAATAGAGCGCGGAAGTGCGAAGGTGGACTGTAAGAGGATACGATGGTGAAAGAGAAAGTGATAGCTGCATATGACACCCTCTATTCTTGTCTAGTTTTGCATGCGCGTTTATCCATTGCATATCAGACTTAAGGCGTCGAATAGTTGCCATAGTGTTATATAAGCGTTGGCATAGTGATATATTTACGTGTGTCCCTTGCATGAGCGGCTAAACAAGGATAGTGCAGCTATCTCTTTCTATTCCGTTATCGCATTCTCAGGCTGGTCGCGCGCTCTATTCTAGTACCCTTTGGTATTACCGGAATTCCCTCTAACAAGTCTAGTGATAGGATCGAATGATGTTATGATTGCCGTGTACCACGGCAATTGATGTTCTGCCTTGTGCCGTGTTATTTCGTACCACATGGCTCCATTGCCGTGAAACCCGTCAATTACCATATCTATTAGTACCATGTGTGACAACTATAAGAAATGTATTGTCCTTCATAGAAAATAAATCTCTGCACAGCCTTCTTACACTTTTCTTAATTAAAATGATGACGTCATACAGCGTTGTATCAAAAAAGCATCGATCACATACGGCGTCCGTGTTTAAAAATTAATCAATATAAATTTTCAACATGATTATTACATCTGAAGTCTGAATCTGATAATGCATAGATCTTATCTGGGAAAGTATTACGATTAAACGGAAAATGCCAACTATTTAAACGAATTTACAGCTGTCATTGCTTTTGTCAACGTTGGTCAGCCACAAAAGTACCTAGTCCCGTGAAAACAAATTGCAATATTCTTCTGTACAATGGATTACCAGACGAAACCAACACAGAACGGAATACATCCAGTGGAAAACGGATTTGGAGGCGAGATTCCGCTCAGCAAAGAGGACAGTACAAGACAGCAAGTCATCAAGTGTCTGATAGCCTCCGTTGACACCATCAACCACATGATAGCCTTTGTGGTAACGTTTTACGGCGCTGCCTTTGCTCTGAGAGGTAATACGAGTTTGACTCTCCATAACTGGCACATTCTGCTCTGCGTCATTGGTGTAAGTATCACTTATTATTTGTCTCTGTAAGCGCACGGTATTTCATTTGTTTTATTGTTATAGTGCAAATTAAAGATTATAGAGCAATTTATAGTTATAGAGGAAATTAAAGGTATAGTAAATAAAGGTATTAGGTATTAGGTAATAGGTAAATTGGTAGTAATAAAGTAGTAAATAAAGGTATTAGGTAATGTGGCGAACTCGTCACATAAAACTTAGTATACATTAATATATAAATATAAAACATAGCTTCTAGAAATACGATTAGAAAATAGTACGAGAAAAAAGAATGATGTAACATCACTATAGTACGGGCCAAAGGAACGTTCCGGTGAGGCAATAAATCATTAGGCCGGCCCGTCCCTTTTACTACCTGCTTGTAGGGATGCGTGTCGAAACCTTCGCAGATTATCTATCAGATTATTATATTATTGAGATTGAGCAGCGAGACTTTTGTCGGGTCACTTTTCAGTTCGTCAAAAAATGACAAAATGTTATGTATAAGGCACCGAGTCTGCATGTTAATATCACCCTTCAACTTCAATAGCTCCAGGTTAGAAAATATGGTCTCCATTGCTCAACTGATAGGCAAGTGCTGATGTTTTATCCGCGCAGCATTAATAATATACATATGTGGGACTCATTATTACAAAATGCCACGATAACATTTTACTAATAACTGTTTAGAACTGAATAATGAGCTATAATATGCCATGCTATGATATAATCAGTTATCTATTACAAAAGTACTCATTTAAAACACATAATTAGATCATTATTTAATTACTCTAATTCTAAAATAATACTTAAACCAAAAATATTAATAAATATAGCAATCGGTACTATAATAAATGCAGATGTATAATACTGTTTCATCGAGCAAGCGTAATTCATCGATAAGCAATATCGACGTTAGCTGCATCTTGTTGACAGCTCGATTTATTACCCCATCGGATCGTTCCTTTGGCCCGTACTTTAGCTTTTAGAGGGACGGTGATGAACAATGTTTAGATCGATCCACTAGTTTGTTAGTGTTAGACCCAGTGGTTAGATCGATCCAATAGAGCAAATTAAAGGTACAAAATATAGGTTTAGGACAAAGTAAAGGTTATAACCTTTACTTTGTCCTATAACTATATTTTGTACCTTTAATTTGCTCTATTGGATCGGTCTAACCACTGGGTCTGACATTAACAAACTAGTGGATCGGTCTGAACATTGTTCATCACCGTCCCTCTAAAAGCTCTACTCTATAGAGCAAATTAAACAAAAACGGTTGTGTCGCCCAAGAATTTCCCATCAAGTAGCCAACGACTGATTTCATTTAAATATTAATATCATTTAAAAAATCGACAAGCGCCCTCTCCCGGCCGGCAGAAGAACCCGGATGGGTTCCGTTCCATCTCTTAGCACGAGTCGCGCCGCCCGACGCGTTAATATTTTACTAAAATGTATGGCGGAATTTTAATATTACATAATGTATTTTAAAAGACCATATCAGCGATAGCACGGCGATGGTTAATTCGCCGCCGTTGTCCAGGGTAGACTATACAAAGGCGGTTGCAACATCGTCGAAACGTCCGGTGCTACAAATTTCACACGGTAAATTCGTTGTATCTTCTTTATAATGTCTAAACCCTTTGAAATCGTTTAATTTTTAAGCAATATTTCACAAAATAAATATATTTAAATATTCCACTTTTTATTAAAAAGGCAGTCTGCTACCTGTATCTGTTGCGTTTGCCATACCATTACTTTTTCTTATAAGTTGCAACTTTACAAAATTATATATATGCGAAATTCTAATAAAGTTGCAGTATTTCTTAGGAAACCCCTTAAATACAACTACAAAAAGTAAAGTAATGTTTTTGTAGGAATACATCTCAAGTGAAGAAATAGACAGTTATCGAGTAGTGAGGTATCTCGTATAGATACACTTCACTGGACGATAGATCTATCGCGTCGGTGGCAACTATGCCTCTTTGAGAGGGGAGAGCCGCGGGCGGTCCGTCTAAGCCCTTCGGGTGGCTCATATCTCTTCACCATCGAATTGCCAAACTGTATTACCGCTGGACTACCACTGAACAAACAACGAGCTGTCAACTACAACGGTCCAACCCGTAACCTCAGGAAGTTCGATATTAGATCGTTCTTTCGATCGTGTATGAAAACAATCCACTGTCTAGTTACTCTACTTGCCCGTAAGAAGCCAACGCATTACCGCGAGATAACCAGGTTAATCACCCACAGGGCCGACACTCGTGCCCTAACTTCCAGTTGCAACCAGATTACTCCGATCTCCCGACTGGTTACTGGCTCTGGGTCGATGCGCGGTCCTCTCCCTTACATAGCGGTGATACGGTGTCTACCGAATCTTTCGCGGACCACGGCATCCTTTGCCCGGCTGTTCACCCGGTATCTGGTAGCCGATTTAACGCTTCAGAAGCAGTTTTCGTAAGGTAAACAACTACCCCCGCTTATAATAAGGTTCCAATACATATCAGAAGTCTTGGAGAGAACCAATTCAAAAAAATCTTGTTTAATGGCCTAGTCAAGAATCCAGTACAGTATATGACTTAAGAGATTTGGATAATGCTGAATTCTTATTCCAAGAGCATCCTAATGTAAAATAACGGAAAATAATAATCAACTTTGCCAAAGAGCGTAATTTTTATTTTTATTTTTATCGACGGCGACTATATTGCTAGATTTGACAATTAATTTAAATTTTGATATTTTTAGTATACGCTTATCTATTTTCATGACCATCATATTGATTTTCATGACCATCATGACCATCATAGCCTTGATAATTACGACTACAGACATTGAGCTCTTTTTTTAAATCAGCAATTTTGATTATTAGATTATTTTCTATTTATCAATGATTTTCAAACCAATTATAATTTACTAAAATTAATTTATATTGCCACAACTATACATGATAGTTAATATTCTTTAATTAATTACATTATTTAAAATTTTAGAGGCAAAGACGCATCCAAGTGTAGGAAAGCCTACCTACTGGAGCAGAACTAAATTGTAATTGTAATTGTAAGTGTATAGTAACAGTACCGCTCTAATAGTACTGTCTTTTGACATTACTCTTTCCAGGCTGTTGGCTGGAATGCACAATCGATTGGCTGACGCCGCACAGTGCGCAAACCGTCCAGGAGCGCCCGAAGGTTGACTCCTAGAGGAAACTGGCCCACAGGCCAAAGTCCTACCCGGGCTCGCACTTCTGCGTATAGGCCACCCTGTGGGTGTTGACGCGTTTGGCCGACACTAAACGTGGATCTTAGTGACTAAATTACCTCCCATTAGCTCCCTCAACAAGAGATAACAAGTAGAGTTGTCAGCTACAACGGGCGAACCCGTCACTTCAGGAAGTTTTAATGACATAATCGTTTTATCTCCCGTGAGGTGAACACAGAAGACTTAGGACAAAACAATCCAACGTCAAGCTCCGCCACATGCCCGTAAGAGGCCAACGCCTTATTCGCGAGATAGCTAGGAGTGTTACCCAGCGGGCTTACACTCACGCCCTTACTTCCAGTTGCGACCAGATTACGCCGGTCTCTTGACTGGTTACGAGTTCGAGGTCGCTTGCGCGGTCTTCTTCCTTACGTAGCGGTGAAACGGTGTCAACCAATTCTATCGCGGACCACGACATCCTATGCCCGGCTCTTCACCCGGAATCGGGTAACCGATGGTCGTGTCAAGAGCAGTCGCCATAAGGTCAGCAACCACCCCCGCTCTATAGGAAACAGTACAGCTTCCAGACTCCGCCGACTGTTAGTCAGAATGCACAATCGATTGGCTCACGCCGCACGGTGCGCAGACCGTCTAGGAGGGCCAGAAGATTGACTCCTAGGGGAAACTAGCCCTAAGGCCAGATCCTACCCGGGCTCTCGCTTCATGCGTGGAGGCCGCCGGATGGGTGTTGACCCGTGAGTGTAACCGATCCTGAACAAATAGATCTTTGTGGCCAACTCAATAAGGGCCCATTAACTCCCATAACGACAGATAACAGATAGAAGGCGCGAAAGTGACGCCGGACCGTGAACCGAGCGGGAGGACGAGGAAATCATGCCCAATTTGGTAATGAGGGCGCGAGGCTGCCCGCTGTTTTCACGACCGGGTGCGATGCGGTAGGGCGTTAGTCTCTCGCGAGTTAGTTGGCGTAGATAGATGGTGGTCTGTCTTTGTCGCCAAGCCTCTTCGTTCATTCCAGGTTGCAAGAAAGATCAATATATTTATACCTTCCTGGAATGACGGATTCGCCCGCTTTAGATGACAACACTTTTCTGACAAACTGTATCTCGTCACAAATTATTAGAGGCAAGCATCTCACGCAACATTCGGTGATGTCTCTTCTACTATGCCTGGAATTAGAAGCTGCTTGCGGTGCAATAGAATATGAGCATGCCCACAACCAATCTTCGGTTTGCCATATGCAGAGTGCCCCAAGCAATATTATTATTTGCTTTTAGTAATGAATTGGCTGTATTCGCCTTTCCTTCTTGCTTGCTCGTCTACTTTTTAATTCTTGATTATGCGCAAACATAGTTCATAACATGGTATAAAAGTTTACATAATATAACATAGTTTAAAATTTACGCGTACATAGTTTATAACAACTTGCCCTAATAACATTTCCTTCATCGTATCTGCATTATTACAGCTCCAGTACCTTAACATGGCCCGGTGGCATAGTGGTTAGGTCGCCTGATCTTACATTGTAAGGTCCCGGGTTTGATTCCCGGCTGGGTCACAATTTTCCGTTGGGATCAAATTAACGGAATTGCATTTTCAATTCTGTCGATCGAATGCAATAACAAGACACACACTTACAGACATGTTACACGAACACATGTCATAGTAGGGTTGGTTGTAAGAGATTGTCGTATGACAATAAACCCGCCCATTGTGACATTTTCACAATAAAGGGTATAAACAAACAAACAAACAAACAAACCTTCCGGGGCTGGAGCTGTGCTGCGGTCATCGAGGAAGAGAGCGGCGGACGAGGACAGAGCCGAGGAGACCTCGCAGGCGCGTAGGCGTGGCGCACGGATTGGTGACGCTTACGCGGACGTTTCCTGATCCCCATGTCGTTTTTGATACTTATCTTCCTTTATAGCGACGAATACTATTTAAATGTAATTACCGTGCAATGATTTGGAGTCTCCGAATGTCTCGAGGAGCTGCCCGAGGGTACGAGCTCTTGCTTTGCGACCGGACATTTTGTAAACCGAACATTTTCATTATTTGTAAACCGGACATTTTCATAATCGTAATCCTAATTTCATTGATAATTTATTGTCTGATATTTAATTGTTATTTCAAGCGATCTATCTACGATTCTTACACATACGATAGAATACGCGTGCGACTGGATTCGTCGTACTAGTTTGAGAAAAGCACGATAATCGGCCGGCCGATACGAGCAATATACGATACAAAATATATTTTTTTGTTGAAAAACGGTGATCTTTTAAAACCTTAAAAATACAATAAAAACTATAAATAAAAAAATATATTTCCGTTACAAGGACTCGTTCACGCGTAACCATGAATTGGATATATCACAAAACGCTTGCTTTTGGCAAGTTCGCCTACAGGAATAACCTCCATTATTTGAGCTACGACGATTTTCTACCTCTTCTTACATGCCATGCCCTCCATTTCCTCTGGATTTACAGCCTTCCATAATAGCGATGTTGTCGCCAATTTAGCATTCCAACTGTAGTAATTTTTCAACACGTTTCTCTCCGGTTTAGCTAAGCTTCCCCAACAATGTTGCCAGCAAACACCAAAACTCCACCTGTCCTCGTTTTTGTCTAAACTTTGCCATCTTCTTACGCAGTATCAGTTCTTCATGGTCGTGGCGATCCTGGCTTTCCGTGACAGCAGCGGCCCGACCCGTGACCTGAAGAGAAACCATAAAAGGACATTCCACCTTATCCTGCAAATGATTGGAAGCATCCTGGCAATAGCTGGAAGCGCCATACAGATTTACAGCCGTGGTGGACGGTTTAATACTATCCATGGAATTACCGGTAAGAATGACTCAGGTCACTATTTGTAGGGCCTCTTGTAATCGAGCCTCGTCATAAAAGAATAAAGGACTGAAAAAATGGTCTAGCGGCGAGAAAAAAATATAGGACTTTATAGTAACGAAGAAAATATTTTACGTCCTGTAAGTCCGCTACAGATACGATGCGGCTGCTAAAATAGACATTAGCCCATTTTTGCTAAGCCGCGTATTATATTTTTGACTGTTTTATATTTCATAATGTAAGAATGAAGAATGCTAATGAAGAAATGCTTTGATATTATATTTTATTTATTAATTTACAATAACTTTATATGTCATATACACACCATTAACATAATATGGTTGAGTTGGGAGAGATTGAGCACATCCTATGGAGAAAATGTTTATCCGCATTCCTAACTAGGTCAGAGACCCGTATCTAGGGATCTGATTTTTTTAATGGTATCGACAAGCTGACTATTTTGATATTATGAACTTAAGTTGCAATGCATAATACATAAGAATATATACATATATACATACACATACATACAGACATACATAAATATATTTATACATACCTACACATATATATACATAAGCAATAATACACGAGATTTGATATTAGTTAGTAATACATAATTTAATAAAACAACTTAGATTATTAGCGAGAGCAATTGAGACTCAGCATGCAATGGACCCCTTTTTAGCAGGTACTTCTTTATAAGTATTTTGAATGAATTTAAGTTATTTGCATACTTATAACTCTCATTTAAATTATTATAAAATCTCGGCGCAAGGAAGTAAAAATGCCTTTGGGCAAATGAAGTCTACAATCGGAATATTATAATTTGACCCATTAACTTCACCGCTACGTAAGGGAGAGGACCGCGCAAGGGACCTCGAACTCGTAACCAGTCGATAGACTGGAGTAATCTGGTCGCAATTGGAAGTAAGGGCGTGAGTGTAAGCCCGCTGAGTAACACTCCTGGCTATCTCTTACGGGTTTGTGGCGGAGCTAGACGGTGGACTGTTTTGTCCCAGTCTTCTGCGCTCACTCCAGAGAGATAGAACGACCAATCGTTAAAACTTCCTGAGGTGACGGGCTCGCCCGCTATAGTCGACAACCGTAGTAGTTGGGAAGCTAGCGACAAAAAAGTGCAAGAGTATGGAAAGCTGATACTTTCAGAAAGACAGTATTTTGGCCATAAAATGCCGGAGCACAGTCATCAGGCCAGCTTTCGGGACACCTGGCTCACTAGGAAGAGTGTGTTTTTAATTGGTACCCATCAGAAAAACTCTGGAAATTCCATCAGGAAAATTTATCAATAGGCAGTGTATGCAATAAAGAACTCGAAACATTTGGTCAGGCTGCTTCATAATCGAACGCCGCGTCAGCAACTTCACACTGCGCCATTACGACCATTATATTGCGCGGTGGCATAGTAGACCGATGCGTCATAGACCGATGCGACACATGTATGGAGATGCTGACTTCACGCGTGTCATGAAGCAGTCTGACCATACGTTTCGAGTTCTTTATTGCATCCACTGTCTACTAATATATTTTCAGTTTATCCAAAATACTTTGGGGATACTAATTAAAATCACACCTTTTCTGATACGGTAGCACAATATTTTATGTCCAAATACTATAATACCTGGTCTGAAAGTATCAGCTTTTGCAAAACTCTTGCACTTTTTGTCGCTGGCTCTTGCACTATGAATACCTACTACAAAAACAAATGATTCTCTTCCTTTCCAGGTCTCGTCGCCATGATATGCACAGTCGCCTCTCTGATCACCAGCATCCCGGCCCTGTACTCCCAGGAGTTGAAAAGCGCCATCAAACCATCCCTCTCTAAGTTCTCGCACATCTTCTTCGGCGCAGCAGCATTCGTCATTGGCATGGTGTGCCTCATGTACGGAATGGACAAAAATAGCTTCAGAGGATTTGCAACCGAGAGCGTCGCCATGTGGCTGATTGGATTCAGTATAGTGACCACTGTATATTGTGTTCTATCTCCGTTATTTAACATGTACGACAGACTTAAAAAGAGTTTCTGATGCACATGTATAGCAGTGTTTTAATTATTCCGACTATGTGTGAAAAATGTATGTAGGTACAGCTGCTATCGAGGCATTTCAAGTCTTTCAGAGACAGGTACTTACGCCGGGAAAGGGTTTAACTTGAGTTGAAATACCGGAAATATCCATGTTGACCCCCCCCCCCCTCCCTGAGACGATTAAGGCTATTTCCAGATAGATTGCGTTTCAAATCGGTCCACCAGGGGGCGCGCTAGTCATACTTCAATCTCGGAATATTGGACTTAGAGACTTGAAATTCGGTTCACAGATTCGTCGTAGGGTCGAAACCACATCATTAAATTTTGGTTTATATTTAAATCATAATATTTTAATTAGTAGTCGTAAATATATTTGATACTAGCTGACCCGTGCCCATTTCGTTGGGCGGTAAAACTTTTTTACTTGTGATGAAATTATGAGTGTGGTTCGGTTAGTACTGAGTGCTATGAATTATTTCTTGACTGCCAAAAGTATTTGCATGCCAATTCGACTATATTACCGTTATGTGTGAGTGTCTTATTGTGAGTGTCTTATCTCTTTAACTATGTATGCAGTAAAAGGGAAATTATATGCAGTAAAAGGGACAAGTCTTTTGTTTTAAACACTTGGTACGATAAATTTACTTATTTTGATAAGAATTCATAATTGTTGATAATATGACCAATAAACATAACCTAATGATTTAAATTATTTTTTTAATATAAAATACTACTTTTTGTTACTTAAATATAAAATTTAGACATATGCTGTTGTCGACTTTTTTGTAGGCATTACCAAGCTCTACAACTTTTCTCTAGTACTCAATCATATATCTCTCATTGTTAAAGTAGCGTTCGTATATATAGCCCTATAACACTCACAAATAACTTGGCTTTCTATTGGTAAAAGAATTTTCAAAATCGGTTCAGTAGATCCAGAGATTACTTCCTACAACCTCACAAACTTTACCTCTTAATAATATTAGTTTAGATTAGTATAGATATATATAGATTACGACACGGTCGCGGTTCCATACCTGTGTCGTTTTATCTCTTTAACTATTTATACAGTAAAAGGGAAAAGTATTTTGTTTTAAACACTTGAGACGATGAATTTACTTATTTTGATAAGAATTTATAATTGTTGATAAGATGACCAATAAACATGACCTAACGATTTCAATTATTTTTTTAATATAAAATACTACTTTTTGTGACTTAAATATAAAAGTTAGACATATGCAGTCGCTGACTTTTTTGTAGGCATTATCAAGCTCTACAACTTTTCTCTAGAACTTAGTCATATATCTCTCATCGTTAAGACAGCGTTAGTTAGAGACGTTTTCGTTCGACCATTTTTTTCCGACTTACTTTGCAAATCCGACTACCACGAAAAAATCTTTTAATTTTTCGGATTAATATATAGCCCTATGACACTGACAAATAACGTGGCTTTCTATTAGTAAAAGAATTTTCAAAATCGGTTCAGTAGATCCAGAGATTACTTCCTACAACCTCACAAACTTTACCTCTATAATAATAGTATATTTATTAATAATCATCATATTTATAGTCGTAAATATTTCAAGTCGTAATATTTAAAGACGTAATATTTAAAGTCTGCCATACATTCGTTCGAAATTCGAATTCGACGGCCCACGGAGACCCTTGTTTGCAATTCGATTTGTAAATTGAATGAGATGACGCGCGTTTCAAATTCTAATTTTCATTGCTTCGCGTCGCATATTAACAAGAATTTTCGACAAACGCTCATCAACTTTATTTGTGAAATAAATATTCAGATGAAATAAGTCCCTAGCTTCTTGCCGGGAAAGTCTTGGGGTGACACAACCGTTTTTTTAACCTGTACGGTGCCCATGTGGGCATTTTATTTGTACTACTAGTATATTGGCTGGCAGCGCTGTAATTAATTCAAAATTAGGTCATTGAAATCATTTACTAATAAAAAAACGGCCGTGTCACCCCGACTTTCCCGGCAAGTAGCCAAGGAATTATCTTATTTGAATAATTCTTTCATAAATAATATCGATGTGTGCCTTCTCGAGGCCGGCGGATGAACCCGTTTGGGTTCTGTTACACAACGGGCTCGGGCGCCGCGGTTCATCTCTCGGCTAGCCTCGGGCGGCTCGGCGTTAATATTTGAATAAATTTTATGGCGGAATTTAAATAGTTAGCGTAGCTCGTATATAAGATATTCCAACCAAAATTTCACTATAAGATTTTGATTTAACAAGGCGTCTGTGTACCGAATTTCAAGTCTCTAAGTTGAGATTGAAAAATGACTAGTTTGATTTTTTCAAACTTTTTAAACTATTACCATGACCAAATGATGTCCAAATTTCAGCTTAATCAGATTAAGCGTTTGGGCGCTATCGTGGAGGAATACACACACAATTACACACACACACACACACATACACACACACACAGACAGATAGATACACAGACCGACTCCAATCTGAAAAAGGTCTTTATCCTCCCAGAGAGCCCCCCTAAAAGAGAGAAACTAAAAAGAAACCAAAACGTTTCAACCACGTAAGTTGGCAGTCTTCCTAAATTCGGTTGATAAAATGGTTCATAAATTGATACCAAATCTAGATATTACCTTTACAATTTCTAATTACCATGTGCGATACAAAAATCATAAAAATCAATTAGCATGTGTATCATTTCATTTGCTATATTACTCATTACAAAGCTGGGTTTGTACTAGACTCGGAAGCATTGAATTCGGGTCACCAACATAAACCTTAATACATAGGAAACTAAGAAAGCTAGGTTATCCAAATAACAAGTACTTTATAGAAAATTTAATACTAGTCAAATAAAACCATAAAAACTCATTGGTTGCTGTAAAGTAATGCCACCAAAAAGGCTATAAACTATATAAATGATTTTTCAAAAATTGAACTATGAATTCTCTGCATATATGTTTATGTCTGAATGAATAAAGATTTATGTGGATACTTTTTTTAGAGTTTATTTATAGAATTCATTCTACTATTCTTTTTATTCCATTTTCTCTGATAAAAGAAATAAACAATGCTGCCGTTATTTGTATTCATTAGTTTAATGTATACGCACAAAACGATATCCAGAAGGGTCTAATTAATCCGTTCTAATACTAATGTCCATCAGTTCCAACGATATATGAGACCTAGATATGCCCTCAGGTACAAATGAGTTGGGTTATATCCGTTGCGCGTAAGAGAGCTCCGCAGCCGAATATATTTATTAAATTAGGCCTAGGCCTAGGCCCGTACTAAGGCAAGCGTCCCATATAAGCAATGGCTTGTGGCTACGTGAAATCACACCATTTGCAAATATAGTAATATTAAAAGTAAACTAATAATAATAAACTAGGTTAGTAATAATAATATGTAATAATAATTAATAACAATAATAATAATATTCAAAAATAAACATCAATCTAAAACCTAAGTCATACCTATATATAGACTGTGAATAATATTTAAAAACATCCATCATAAAAAGATAGTAGAATAAATAGTTTGTGAGGGACCACCCCTCACTACACTCCAAATTGTTCGGTGTGAGGTGGTGGTGTCAACTTACGAGTTATCTCCGTATTGAAAGGAGGTTTTGAATGAAGTAGTAGGAATTTATTGATCGAAACTTTGATATTGCCAGTTATAAAGCTTGCCGAATAGTGTGAGGGACTCTCGACAGATTTGAAGTGAATTTAATGTTTGGAAGGAACGTATTCGCTAGTGAGTAACGAGTGCTCGAATTACTTTATCGAGACGCGAGGGTTGCTCGACGGAGGTTATGTGGGAATAGTGGATGAGGATTCTTTCCCAGTAACGAGGACTGGGAAAGGTAAGGAAAGGAAACCAAGGAGCCGGATTCGTTGACCTAACTCATGAGAGAGAGTGCCGAATATGCCGTCGCAACCTTGGGGAGTGGTGATCACTCGGGAATGATAATTTGGTTGCTTTTTCGCCAGTTTATATAGGTCGATAAATGATGCAATCCAAAATATTCCGAGTAAAAGTACTGTTTCATCGTGCTGATTCATGGCTGCACGGGTTAAAATAATAGCTGAATTGTGTCAGTGTATTTCACTGGAAATCGATGCATTTGTTGATCGCATGTAATGGACTTAAGGTCCGTTACAAGTTGAAGGAAATTTAATATCATGTGATAAAGGACAAACAACAATTATAGATGAAAAAAAACATCGCAATAAATACCTAAATAATCTAATAAATAGGTAATAATTGTATGTAGGCTATTAGAGTAATTTTATTAAGTACCGTGATGCTAAAAGAAATTCTAAAATAAATAAATTGTCTACTTTAGAACAAGCGGTCGCCTAGTTAGGTTTTGACTATTAAAAACTGTAAAAATGTAAATTGAACGTGAATAAATTAGAAACGAATTTACCGCGTGAAATTTGTAGCACCCGACGTTTCGGTGACGTTGCAGCCGCCGTTGTCCAGGTTAGACTGAAAGAGCTGTCAATCCGTTATTTTGCGGGTCGGCCGCATACCGCTGCCGCCACTGCGTAGGTTATAAAGTTGGGGGGGGGGCGCGCTCGGAGCGCGCCGCCGCCACTGCGTAGGTTATAAAGTTGGGGGGGGGGCGCGCTCGGAGCGCGCGAATTTCGAAAATCCGTCTTGCACACAACACTCACTGTATCCTGTCTTACGTCCTTGCGTTCGGCGTTCGGCGGCGGGAACATTTTAAGAAGAGGGTTCCACGTAGAAGAGAAATTTCATGCGGTAAATTCGTTTCTATCCTATTTATAATGTCAAACAACAGCGATAGTCTTCGATTTTATATTAATAAATTAATTTGAATTTGAATCAAATTGAAATAGTAGTAACATATTTTATTTTTATTTATATAAGTAATGCAAATATTAAAAATAACAGTAAACAATTTCATCGTAGGAATTATGCATAGAAATACTTACAAAGTTGAATCAAAAGCAGAAAAAAGAATACATCGCATAGTCATAGACCTGTTCTAAGGTAAACATTTATTTTTGAATGTGCTTGCAATAATACCGTGTTTATAAAAATGGCATATATTCCATGTGCATGTAACAAATTTTAAACAATCGGTTGTGTCACCACAAAAAAAATCCCGGAAAGCTGACTAGCCTCCCTCCCCCTCCCGCGCACCAAACACCCTAATCCCTCCCCCCCCCCCCCCCCTTTACCAATTTGTAGTATTTTATTTTCCGTTGTCTATTTCCAATATGATGTAGTATTTTCTTAAATACGGCGGTATTTCTAATACCGGAATTTCTAAATACGGCGAAATAACAACAACAATTACTTGTGTCGCTTGTATAAGAGTTTTTCCAAACAAAATTGTTTGTGTAGTTGTTAACGACGCATCTTTGTACCGAATTTCAAGTCTCTAAGTCCAATATTTCGAGATTGAAATGACTAGCGCGCTCCCTGATAAACCAATTTAAACCACAATCTTTTCAATTATTGCTGGCCAATGCTGGGTCACATCGCAAATGTGGAAGCGAGTCGACACCACTGTGACATGGGAAATGTCTATGGGAAAGAGCAAGAGAGACAGGCAATATCACATGTTGGTTAAATTTTAGAGCGGACATGACGTTCGTCGCCAAGTAAAACTAACCACTATCGACGAATCGCTTCGTCATCTATTGCCGTATATAACATTTTACCTACAACGAGTACATAAGAGATGTCATATAATTAATTATAATACATCAGATCTTTCATATGACATATAGTATATTATCTCAATCAGGTGTAGCGTTTGGGCGCTATCGTGGAGGAATACACACGCACAAATACACACACCGACACACAGACACACAGACAGACTTAAGTCTGAAAGTGGTCTTAATTGTCTCAAATGGAGGTCAAAATAGATATTTCAGTCTTCATCTTAAAAAAATGCGCATTCACAATACTTTCCCTAACCGTTGGTTGGCCGGGAATGTCAAAATAATCGGTTGTGTCACCCCAAGACTTTCCCGGCAATCATACCCCCCCTCCCCCCCCACCCTCCGCTACAACTCTATTAAAATTATACAGGTGTCCCAGAAGTAATACTAGTTATCAGAAAAATATAAAAAATCTAAATTATATATTTTTTAAATTATAGGCAAAAAAAAATATGAAAAAATCAACAACCTGTGATGGTGTTTTAACTCCCGTTCTTACAAATATTTACTTTTTTTCAATTTTATTTTAATTACGTAATGCTGAAATAGTGCTTCTGTAAATTGTTGTAAATAGTGCTTCTGTAAAGCTAACTGCTCCAGTTTGGAAGAAAATGACACTTTTTGTCCAACCAATTGATACTTCACCAAATTTTAACTGACTGCTGGAAATAAATTGTACTACGCGAATTTGGCAAGTAACATTAAAAGTTGGCGCATTTAATAAAGATTACAAAATGGTATGACACTTGCTAGATTATTTCTTAAATTATGGTTAAAAAAAAATAAAACTTAGTTTTGAACAAATTTTTCTGAGAGAACGATTTTGGTTTTAAGAAAAGTTTTAAATTACATTTACAACAAATGTTCAAACGGCCTTCCTTCAGACGCAAACAAAAAAGTATAGATTTGTGATAACGGGAGTTAAAACACTAACACAGGCTGTTGATTTTCGAAATATATAACTTAGATTTTTTTATACTTTTCTGATAACTAGTATGATTTGCCCTATCACCCGTTTCCAGCTTGACGTCGACTTCTGGTACATCCTGTATTAAAAAAACGGATCGTTGACCACCCGATTGCTATAATAATTTTCTATGAATCACGCCGCTTATTGAAAACATCAGGAGTCTATGTTTCAAATTTCAAGTCAATCGGCTGAGGTCTCCTTCCTTTAAAAACGGCCCGTTGGCCACTCGATTTCAATGATCCCTTTCTATGAATCACACTGTTTGCTTGACAGTTTAATAATGTGATTTCAGTCCATCAAGGCACCTGTATACCGAATGTCAAGTCTCTAAGTCGAATATTTCAAGATTGAAGTATGACTATCACGTCAAGTATGATCAGGACCAGCCCCCCCCCCCCCTGGTGGATCGATCTCAACCATAATCTTTTCAACTCGTCACGACCAAATGATGCCTGCATGCCAAATTTCAGCTCAATCTGATAAAGAGTTTGGGTGCTATATTGGGGGAATACACACACACAGACAGACAGATAGACAGACAGACAGACACACAAAAGCGCGTTCACGATACTTTACCTCATCGTCGGTTGGTAGGCCGGTAAATTTTAATAATATTGAATATCATCGAATTAAAAATAAATACCAACACAAGATCAGCAAGTTTTAAAAATACATGAAAAAAAAATCTACATAAGAGGGTAAAAAATGTTGCGGTAACATGCCGATAAAGCCAGATAATTTATAAGCCGCCCGCCACCTGTGACGTAGTTTTTTGAATAGGTCTTCTTTAATACTTTCCTACATGAACTTTAAATATATTGTAAATTCTGGCCAGAAAGAGTAGACCCTACGTTTTGGAAAAAAATATATTGCAACACAGTAATGTGAGAATAGAGACTAAATAATCTAGAGACATGTCTCAGTACCGTCTCCCAAGAGGCATTGCACTCAGACTTGTGTTTCTGCTCCTTTACTGATTATATCACATAGCTTCGACGTTTGAATGATTGTGAGCTAGAAAGAACAAAAAAATACGTTAGTCGTGCGTCCTTTAAATGATCATTCATTTTGACTACGATTGAGACAGTTAGGTACCAACAATTTGTGGTTAAACTATACGAAATGTCAGGCAAAACATAACCTTAAAATATATATAGAAGTACATCTTGAGACACTGAAAACGAATTCTGTAGCTCCGCTTCGAATAGTTTTGTTTATTTTTAACGCAAAAGAATACGAATAATGAGAATTACTGACAAAATGAACAAAATTTCATGAACTGAACCAAGACGAAAAAAAATCATATATCGTAAGGGTTAGTGTTCGCCACATCAAAATATTTCCCCCCACGTTGAATTGATTTCTACTCCTAATGGCCAGACTGTATCTGTGTCCTTGTTTACAGTCTTGTTTAAGCGTACCTAATCACGCATTGAAATATCGCAAAGCGCTTGCTATTAGCACTTTTACCATTGGAAATAGCCCCAATTATGTATATAATTATAGATGTAGATGTATTATAAGATGTATTATAGTATATAATTATAGTATATAGTATATATAAGAAAATATAGTGTAAATTTGCTACTATAAGTAAGCTTCACAGTTTGTTAACGATATGAGGTCTTAGTCATATCAACATAGACAATCTAATCTGAGCAACAGTGTATCAAACTGTCGCAATATTCTAATTAAGATTAAAACTTGTAAATCGCATTTTTTCGTTTCGACATGGTTTTCCCGACATTTCGATAAGCAATTTTCAATATTTCTTACATTCATCAATAACAACTAAGATAACCGAGTTATCGTTCTCGGCGCTATAGATATTGTGAGAAGAAAAGTAGCCACCTGGTTTACGCCATTTTTTAACACGCTTTTATTAGGTCGACCATGTAACTAACTATGTAATGGAATCTAAGGTAACTAATTTAACCATCTTCCAAGGATCGTAGCGTCATGAAAATTGGCAGCTGTATGTAGTTCTGATGACAATACAATAATATGGTACTGTCGAACTGATCTGATGATGGAGTCGGAAGACAAGAACTGGAACTTCATGATGGAACATCGTATCATAGCTGTGTTTGGACTTGTTAGAAAAATCTTGGAATGAACTTTGACCACGATTAGGTTTCAAGGTCTGATGATGTGGTTTTTACGTGCATTTATAAAAGCGTCTTTTTAGGGTTTTTTTTTTAAACTACTAAATTATAATAATTACTAGAATAACGGGTCTCAAATAATTTCGTATACTTGGGCCGCGTTCCATTTAAAATGCAAAATTATTTGGTTCTTCAAATATTCCGAATTCGTAGTCTCAATAAGTGGATTACCTCTAATCATCGATAACCTAGTGAGATATAAAGTTAAAGACTTATAAGCCTTTTTAGGGTTCCGTACCGAAGTTTATCAAGTTCCCCTTTTAGTACAGACATCGAAGAATCAATTTAAGCCCAGTGAAAGGCAAAAGACACTTCCTATAGGACTGATATTAAAATTCTTACGAATAGGTAAGTCTGCTTTATATTATACTAGCTGTTGCCAGCGGCTTCGCTTCGAGTAAAGTTTCGAATCGATTTGTTAATTTAAGTGAGGTGGCGTTTATTTGCCTTTTTAGACGCTACCTTTAGATATATAATGCAAGACGTCCCTCTCAGATGCACGCTAGCTATCTCGTAGACGTACGAGTCTTGTTCCTCGCCACCGGCGGCACCATCCGCTGTACGCTGACCTAGGTATTTCGAGGTGCTTGTAAGCGTCACTAATTTCAAGATATCTTATAACTATACCACCTAAAAAGTTACAATAAATGTCTAAATTTATCTCTAATTAACACGCGTGATAACGGATGATAATGGATTATTATTTTATACCGCATAGGCGTGTTTAAAGCACCATTTAAAAAACGCCTCCATACTGTTATACACGAAAGTCACCATATTGAACATAATAATCAATTTTAGGAACTATGAGTACCATTTACATTGCGCTTCATAGTAAAATACTGGTTTCCACATCGTAGTACGCTGTTGAGCAATCTAATACGCTATATATCGCGTAATACGCGAAATATCTTGGAAATATCTAGGCATCACTCTAGATTGCTTTCTCCGTTGGGATTCTCAATATACATAACGTAGCTACGAAGGTGCGAATCCTTGGATATGTTTTCAAAGAACTGAGGAATATTCTGGATTCCAAAACACTAAAAACTGTTTATTATGCTTTATGTGAATCGCTTATTACTTACGGCATAATTGGATGGGGTGGATGTGGTAAAACCCTGCTAGAGCCATTGCAAGTTGCGCAGAAATTTATATTAAAAATTATTCTACGTAGACCAAATCGCCATCCCACTAATGAACTGTATAAGGAAGCTAAAGTTCTTGACTGTAGGCAACTTTTTCTAAAAACTTCCCTCTCAAGGCTATTTTTGGACAATAACTCAAATTTAGGAATAATTCAGAACCGGCGACCAACGAGACAAGTTGTAGAAAATAGCTTAATAATACCCAGAAAGAAAACATCATTTGGTCAAAGACATTACTCTTTCATTGCGCCGAGATTTTACAATCTGATCAATATGGAAATAAAAATGAATTTGACATTTAGGGAATTCAAAAATAAATTAAAGAAATGGTTATCGAATCATGACAGACTAACCATACATCAAATGTTAGAAATAATAGTATAATAAAACTTAGGTGCACAAATTATTACCATATTTTTAAACTTAAATGTTAAGTATTTTTTAACATTGAACTAACTACCAAAAAATATTTGACTTTGACAATGAATTATAGTTTTAGACTAGGTATTTTTATATTAAATCTTATATTACTTAAAACATAATATTAAATAATAATGACTGTTTCTTTCTTTTTTCACATATAACTTTATTTATATTATTTAATCGAATTTTATATTATATTTATTGCCGATTTAATAATGGAATTGCATTTTATTTATTATATATTTTTATTATTTTTTTATTATTATTTTTTTTATTTTATTCTGAAGACCACATTTTAGGGCAATTTAGTGTCATTAGCTTTTTACTAAAACTTGTGCATTTGTAGGCAACCAAGCAATCAAGCAAACTTGATTGTAATATTGGAGTCCTGTCCACCCTAGAACGGGCTAGTCCCAGTTGGGTGACAGAAACAAATAAGCAAAAGGTTAAAGTTTTGCCATTCGGTTCCTGTTATTTTTGTAAGCTAATCAATGTTTTATAGTAATTAATTCTTAAATAAATAAATAAATAAATAAATATAATCAATGGTAATATGTAGTTAAACACAATAGCACGCTCAGTCGATGTTTACGGATTTCACTGATGCTTCCCTCACTTAGCAATATTTTCCTGAGATCGGTGGTTATAACTGCACCTTGTTAACGCGCGATAAGAAAAGTGCAATATGAGAGTTTTGCGCCGTATTTTACGCCGTACAAGAGTTTTGCCCTGACGACGTGACACCGCGTGCTCCCAATCCTTTGTTCGAAATGAATCACCAACAAACTACACCAGTCGTCCGAAATTTCGCTGCTGTGCACTACTACAGGCTGTAGAATCCACTGAATGAGTCTGTCTTGATACTGCTTGATTGAGTTCCAGACACTTTTTGCACACGCGACTGTCGCACGAAATGCGACGAAACCTGACAAATCGGAGCGAAAAAGGTCACTAATGCGTTCTTATTCGGGTCACCAATATAAGTGTCGAGCTATTGGGAGCTGTTGGGGGGGGAGCTAATGAGCCCTTGCTGAGTTGGCCACGAAGACCCATTCTGATCAGGATTGGTCACACTCACGGACGAGTCAACACCCATCCGGCAACCTCCACGCATGAAGTGCTAGCCCGGGCAGGACTCTGGCCTTAGGGCTAGCTTCCCCTAGGAATCAACCTTCTGGCGCTCCTGGACGGTCTGCGCACTATGCGGCGTATGCCAATCGACTGTGCATTCTGACTAACAGTCGGGGGAGTCTGGAAGCAGTACTGTTTCCTATAGAGCGGGGGTGGTTGCGGACCTTACGGCGACTGCTCTTGAAACGACCATCGGCTACCCGATCCTGGGTGAACAGCCGGGCAAAGGATGCCGTGGTCCGCGATAGATTCGGTATACACCATTTCACCGCTTCGAAGGGAGAGGACCGCGCAAGCGATCTCGAACTCGAACGTAACCAATCGAGAGACTGGAGTAATCTGGTCGCAATTGGAAGTAAGGGCGTGAATGTAAGCCCGCTGGGTAACACTCCTGGCTATCTAGCGGTTGAGGCGTTGGTCTCTTACGGGCATGTGGCGGAGCTTGACGGTGGACTGTTTTGTCCAAGTCTTCTGAGCTCACTTCAGAGAGATAGAACGACTAATCGTTAAAACTTCCTGATGTGACGGGTTCGCCCGTTGTAGTTGACAACTCTAGTAGTCGAGCTGTTATTATCCACGGACAACTAAACTGTTCTCCCAGAATTCAACGACTCATTGTTTCAAGTTTTGCGTAACAAAAAAGTGTGTAGTGTGTTTAGAATTCATCTATGTGCGTTTCCGTTTCTTTTTCCACATTAACTTCTAAACGCTGAAACCGATTTAGAAATGTGTAGCATTGTTAGAATTGCTATGTCATCCGAAGTGTTATAGATTGCCTTAACTGTCCAAATATCAAGTGAATAGGTTGTAATATCAAAAAATTCGAAATTTAAATTCTAAATGTCAACATATATTTTGAAATTTTCTCAACAATAAATAATAAATTTAGTGAATATAGTGTAATTCGGCGGTTAAGTGACCCGACAGGTTGCCACAAGCCTAGGAAATGGAAATATTTTCCTGAAAGTGTGGAGCTCGCCAAGACGTGTTGCCGACGTGGCGGGTATCGGGCTAAATACCTCCAATCATGATGAACAGTACAACCTTATGACATGAAGGCGACAGCTGGACCTGTCTGGATAAGGGGAAACGGACAACCGATCCGGATGGAGAGTGATTGGAGAGGCGTATGCCCTACGGTGGGCGAATGCGCGCTGATGAAGAAGAAGAAGAAGAACAAGGTTGTCTATATGTTTAAATCTCTAAATGTCGATAAATTAACATAAATATGTCGTGTTTCGTGACAAATGAAAGGTCGGATTATTTCAGAAAATATATACATATGTATCGAAACGAAATATATAGGTACATATCTATATGGATAAATACATAAATCACAAAAATTTGTTTAAAAAACTTTTAAAAAATCATTATAAATACAGTAGTTCACTTTTTGTAATGGCAGTCGTGGTATTTATTCCTTTTAATATATTTACTTGTTTGTTTGTTTCTACTCTTTATTGTGGCATTTCACAATGGGCGGATGAACCATACTATGAAGTGTGTATGTGTATCTGTGTGTGTAACATGTGTGGATGTGTGTGTCTCGTTATTGCAATCGATCGACAGAATTTAAATGCAATTCCTTTAATTTTATCCCAACGGAAAATGATGACACAGCCCGAAATCGAACCAGAAACCTGACAATGTAAGATCAGGCGACCTAACTATTATGCCACCGGGCCGCGTCAGGTTGGATCATCAGGTTGAGGGTGAAATGAAATGAGAGCCTGTCCTAATTTAAAATGAATTCGCGAGTTTAAAAAAACATGCTTTTTATAAGAATGTTGGTTCTAATTCCATCATTATATCAATTACAGGTTATGGCTATACCCATATATGGCTATAATCGCTCAGCGCGATTACATTACTTATTTTTAATCTGTAAAGTGTATCATCGGATCTGACGCACCGGTGTGTCAGATATTCGTCAGACTTCTGGCGATCCTGTTTTATTAAAATACTACTATTTTGGTCGGGACACTTCAGGCTAAGTATTAAATTTAATAATTAAAATCGACACATTTGACTGAAAACAACTTAATATCTCGTAAAACAATTTGCATTATAACTGATTGCGACTCGTGGTCTTTGGTGATATAAAGAATCAAATATCCCAAAAGACGACGAGTACAAATTAAATACATACCATGATATCGTAATCGCCATCACCCGGAACGGCTACACTGTTCACCTTCACGCGGTGGAAGTTGGCGATTGTGGCCTGCCAGCCAAATTTCTGTTCCACCTACCTTTCAAACCGGCAATACTATGTCGCTCCGGGACTGAAAACAAATTTAGGTAATATGCATTATTGCCTCACATAACTGGTTCAAGAACTTTTTTACGTAAATAACAAACGTGCGAATGAGAGAAGGACAGTATGCTTTAAATTGTACGTGTCCCAATAGTCTATCGGCGTCTGGGACATACGAGTATACATACTCCTCCTTTCTAGAAAAAAATATCTAAAACCGCGATTTCCGCATTTCAAATTCTATGGCTTCGATGGGAGGAGGGGGGGGGGGTTAATGGTTTGTAATTTGTACCTACACTCACATGTGGTAACCCAAGTAACATTTTTTCGGGACGGAGGTTTTGATATATGCTTCTAGGTCCTATATTGGTCATTTTCTAGTTTTGGGTTTTACCTCAGGTCATACTTTAGTTGTTTTCAATGCAAACAGCTCCTAGGGCTAAAAGGGTATTTGAAAGAGTAAATGGGCTTCCACAGGAGGTTAATATAACGTTATGCTTGCTTACTAATCTGCCTTAAAGGTTCTGAGAGCTACGGGTTTTGAAAAGGTTCTCCTTTGGTTTTATTTTGGCACTCCACATTGTAAAGCATGGCTATTTGGTCTTAAACGCAACCTAAATATGGCCTATTCAGAACCACATTTTGCTAAAACTCTTAAGCATAATTTAGAACCTTCGCAGAGCTTATAGGTTTTTTCGCTAACCTGTCCCAGTCTTTTTTGCTTGGACTAAGACTAAATGGTAATTTCATATACCGTTTGACATTCAACAAGACCATTTCTAGCCCAAAAGCGCATTGTGGGCTTTATTGATGCTTTTTGTATTTTTGTCACACCACTTCGCAACCTTGTGCGCTTCTACTGTATCCACCAGAATATACAGGATGTCCTGGCACAAGATGGTTAGCAGTGGGCATTTTAAACGGAAAGTGAAAAACAATACTGAGAGAATCAACAAAGAAAACCTAGGTATGTCATATTCCATCGTAACTATTTACATCATAATTATATTATGTTCCGTACATCAAAATAGGAAAAAAAGCGGCCAAGTGCGAGTCGGACTCGCCCATGAAGGTTCCGTAGCAGCAAGTAACATAATATAAAGGTTCTTATAGTTCGTTGTAACTTTGATCGATATTTTATGTGGGGCATTGTATGCGGCCATTGCAGTGTCCAAACTTCATGCAATGTATGCGGCCATCGATATTTTAGTGTGGGCGCATTGTATTATATCGGCAATATAATTTGTAAACAATAAATTACTGTTGTAACTCTTAAGTTTTATTCTAATATCGAAAAATTAGCTCCCTCCGAAAAATTAGTAGGTTTAGGACAGCTGTCTTAAGACAGCTGTCCTAAACCTACCACAGCGTCGTTAGTCCGGAGTCCACCTCTTACCCCCCAGAAGTGTAATAATAGTATTCTGATGGGCCCGACTCCGGTCGGTGGGTCGGTGAATTCCATGGCAGTTCCGTTTGTATTCTATTTTACCACAGATAGAAATATAATAATAGGAAAACAACATTAAAATAAGGTATTAATACGTGGGTTTCTCGGAATAAAAATCAGATATTAAAATTAAAAGAGAGGAGGAAAACTACATTGGACTTCTTGTAGCAGCATTTCGAATATAACCCGACAATTAAATTATCATTTAGATGTACCTCGGGCTACGAAGTTTCTTACCCGGCCGAACACTGAAACCATAATATATGACAGGCGACGACTTTCACCCACTTTCTATATTTTCAAAGAACCTAATCGCTCGTTCGTGAACGTTTCCGGGCCAGGTTAGGACACGACTCCCCAAAAAGATGCGGCCTGGATGACCTTATCGATCGCCTCTTGTGGGTCCTGGTGAGCCATGGGGGGAGGGTGAGAACTGCGGGAAGGATATGAGGTGGTCTTGATCCTGCAGCGCTCCACAGACGCATATTGAATTCTCGGTGTAGCCCCAGCGGACGAGATTAGATCAGCTTCTTGTCACACCCATCCTCAGTCTATTGAGACTACGCCAGGTGGTATAGGGGAAATGAAACCCCGGTGCTATCTATTTCTTAAGCTATCTGTTTCCAATCGGTGCTATCTGTTTCTTTGCCAAGTGAAGCCCTCAATTGAGAGGTGCGGTTTGAAGGTTGACTGCCTTAAAGCGGTTGTGTGCGGCTTAAGAAAGACTTGCGCGATTTGAGGCAATTGTGGTGTGGCTCTTGCCCATGCATTGGGTGTCTTGGGTCGTCTATCATCTTTAGGCGTTCAAAATCATCCAGGACAACACTACGTATTGCAGGGAGAGGGATGCCGATGAGCGAATAAAGCTTTTCGACGGGAGCGAATAAAGCTTTGAGTAGCGACACAGCGAACCTAATATAGTCATCCTACATACTCCTGCGATATTTTCTTATACAAAGTAACGAGCATTATCGATTTAATGAGTACTAACTGCCATGACTTGAATATAACTCGGTCACCTGGTGTACAAGTGAAAACAAATACATTCAGATGGTAGAGCGTATTTAGAGAAAAATTTTAAGATATATTTATTACAGAAAGTACAATATTTATCCATACTTATTTCTGTCCGATTTTGTGCTAGGAACAGTCTACAGTCTTGCAACAACAGTCTTGCAATGCGTCGATATATTTCCCTAATTATATTTGCATGTAAATTAATTCAAGGAACTATTCATTTGCCAGAGATACTATGTAAGTTTGAATTGTACGTACCGGTAAATTACACAGCGAGGAGATCGCATCTATTGTTTAATGTGCCGTACCATCGTACAAATATTTTTGTAGACGAATATTTTTGTAGGGATGGGTTATAGCTCTTCTTAATTCCTTACCCACAGAAATAGACATCTTTTGTATATCCCTTTGGCAGATAAAAAGGCAACTCCCTGCTATCTCATGTTTATCATAATCTGTCTTTTATATAGTTTTATATTTTTATGTTTTTTTATTGTTCAATGTTAGCATTAATTTAGTTATGTAATTCATTTATTTTTAGACTTACACTCTAGCTTTAATATTCAAGGGCGAATTGGATTCGTCTGTAATGCTCTAGAATAATATTTGAAACTAATAAATAAATGGCGTATTTAGTGACTCTGTCAGTCATTACCATAACTGTAATCGGCATTTCAGAACAGTGTCAAATTTGTCACACAGGAAGCGATCCAGTTCGTTAATCTTTGAACAGCAGACAAATATGGTGCACTCTGGAAAAATCCACAAAGACTGAAACGGTATTAACACAATTTTCTCCATTTTTGTGGTAGATTTTTGCTATAATAATGCGTAGTTCTTTCGTAAGACGCTCTATAAAGGGTTTCACTTTAATAAAAATGTCTAAATTTCGTTTTTCTTGAGCCAACCGTAGCCACCATCTGTATAGATAGCGTTATGTTTACTGCCGCGCGAGCGATTCGCGCCCGAGAACTTGAAAGTGAGCAATAAATGTTTCATGCAATATGAGTGAAACGTAGGTAAAACAATAGAATAGTATTACGTGTAATCCCAGTGGTAAAAGGCGTAGTTATGGTTGTTGATTTTTATTGAATCGGCTGTATCACGATATAAAATTAATGTCATTTTATAGCACCATATATAGCAACAGATTATGACGTCAAGCTATTTGACAGCTCAGCCGTATTTCTTCAGAACTCTTGAACATTTTATTTTTATTTTATCGTTTTTTTCCTATATCTAGGTAAACGTATCTAATCCGATTATATAATATTATTATGTATAGCAATACCGATGGAATTCTAAATGGCGCCATCGAAATCATAACGATTATACCACTAAACGAATACTACAAAAAAACATTGAAAAATAGCCTTTGCGTCGCTGTAACTCGTTCCATATGAAACTTACAAAAAATATTATACGTCAAAATGTTTTATGTAATTTTATGTTCTACACGTTTGTCGTCAACATTTTTGTCGAAAGATCAAGCATTATTATTAATAATAATATTAATTTATTATTTTTTAAAATATTTACATATACATTATTTTCATTGCAGAATCTCCCTAACTAGGCCATAGCCCATACTTAGAAAGACTCACGTATTGAGATAATTTGTTTATATTACCGCACATATAGAATAAACATAAAACAGAAAAATCTAATAAATAATAAAACAGTTATTGAAACCTACTTGTAACAAAATTAAAAATAATTCTTTTTCAAAATAATGAAATAGCATTGGTCATAGAATTACCATTAATATAAAATATCGAAATATGATGTAAATAAATAAAATAAAATTTGTTACAAGGTTGACAGTGATAATATAAAGAAGTTTATTTTAAAATATTACTTATTATTTTTCCAATTCATTTCTCCCAAGTTGAAGTAAGAGGAGTTCCGTAATTTTAAATTTAAAATGAATTGACTGATATGTATTATAGATTCTTTAAGTTTGTTATAAATTTTGGATCATACAAGTAAATATACTAAAAAGAATAAAAAACACGATTGACGTAATTTCCATTTCTTATTTTAAACTTTATTTCTCTATACCTTATTTCAGTATACCTTACTGAATCGACTCTATTAGTCGCGTCTGTACGTGAGATTAATCGGCGTTTATTGTGTACAAAAGATTTTCTTTGGCAGGATTGGATTTTTTAATTGGGGGGCTTTATCCAAATCTTGATACCTCAGTTAAGCTTTGGTATCATTTCCGTATAAATTAAGGATGCCGAATTTATTTGCGTATTCACATTTGCATAATTCAAAAGTAAACATGTAAAAAAATTTTTTTTTACTTGTTTGTCTAAAGAAGAAAAAAAACTTAACTTATACACAATCTGGAATATTTGAATAAGAAAAAAAACATGAGAGAGCCCTATTATTCTTTTATATTTAAAAAAATAAATGGAAAAAGAATCGTATTTGATTGATTTGAGAAAAATCATTGACGAAATTATTATTTTTAAGCTATTGCATAGCTTTTATCGCGGGCCTAGGCGGCGACCGAATGAAGAAATTTCTTAACGAAAATTAATGATTTTAAACTGATAATTACGTCTAAACGAGTACTGCTTACGATTCGAAAAAAATATATGTTAAACAAGAACATTTTTCTAATATTCTTAGCTTTGAATAATTTAGATTTTGTTTAAATTACATAGTGAGTACATAGATTTTTTTCGAATAATCCGGTTTTTTTGCTTTATCGAATAAAAAATTCGTGCGCGGCGTTCTATCGGAAGACGTTTAAATTATTCCGAATCATTTGCTTCCGCAGCAGCAAATGATTCGGAATAATTTCAACGTTTTCCGATAGAGCGCAGTTATCTGATATCAGAAAAAATAAAATAAATAAATAAATATAATTGCATAAGTTGTTAAAAATGCTATGCAATAGCTTTACCGCGGCAGTCCCCGAGTGCCACACGTATTTTATTTAGTTTTTAATCAAATAATGTTTGTGACATTATAATGGTTGGTTTACGTTCACAAAAAAAAATATAAGTAACTGTAGTTGGTTACCTCGCACCTCAATTTTCGCCTTAGAATAAATGAAAGATCAAATAAATTAATTACAACATTATTTTTGTATTGTATTTGTGCCGTAAGTAACTTTAAGTGACTTTAATGTCATGAGGTACTTACCTATAATTAAAATTGCTTTATTTTGATAATTTGCTCCGTACGCAGCTCGCACAATTGTTTAATATTTTTAACGAACTTGTGTTACAAGAATAATGTCAAAGTTTATTTACACCTAAACCAGAAGAGTATTAGTCTCTAAAAACATTTTTTATTCAGTAAAATTAACACTATTTCAAGTTACAGGTAATTGAAAGTCCAAATATTTGAAATGAAAATCCCATTTTTTTAAATTCTTGTGTTTTTACTAAAGATTCTTGTGTTTTTACAAATGTTATTCCACAATTGAAACTAGACATTCGATTTATGCGAAAATATACCCAACTTTGCTCGATACCTAAACGTATGCCGTTACTAATACTGAATACTGAATACTGAATACTGAATATGCCGTTACTAACCTCGAACTTCGCTAAGGTTGTATCCTCCCTCCTCCCCACCTGAATCATAAATCCAGGGGGCTCCACTTCGAAAAACTATCTTAGAAAAACAAAGATTAATCCTGCCGAAGGAAATCTTTGGTTTATGAATAGCCGTATCCTTTATTTTTATGTCGTGTACAGACGCTACTATATGTTTTGCGTTGATCTGAGGATCGCTCCAAAAACGCGAATTTTCTGTCGAGAAGACTCTTATTCATGCGATTTATCTAAATATCGTCACGAAGCATTTGTCCGATAACTTATCGCGCCGAAGCGACTGATTAAAACCGGTAGATTAGACACCCTTGTTAAATAGCGTATAACCACAGCGAAATGATTCTATGTCACATGACAATTGGACCGAATTATATCGTCCTAATTTTTGCGTGACAAATATTTGGCAGTGATGAATAACAATACCCCATCGGCGCCACCGCTACCTCCAACCACTCTGCAAAGGCAGCACGCCAGCATGGAGTTCCAGAGCAAGAAGAGCTTCGACTACGAGGAAGTCTCCACGACCACGAGGATAGTTCAGTACCTGAACGCTGCCTTGAATACTCTGAACCACATGCTAGCGGCTGTTGTGGTATTCTATGCTATAGGATACGCAATCAGAGACCCACATAATATCACGTTGCAACAGACACATATTATAATGTGTGTTTCTGGGGTAAGTGCAATTTTAATTATTTGTGGAAAAAAATGACGCACAAAGAGTATCAACTGTATATTATCTTTATTTTAATTTCTATGTTATAATATTTAAATATTATAATTTTTATTAATATTTGAAACAAAAAAATATGTTTTTTTTCTCAATCTAAAAAAAAATAAAATATGACTTATTGTGACCGTTAGATTAAGAAAGTAAATGAGTTTTTGAAAAAAATACCACCATATACTAAACAAGAAGATGTGATTTCAATTTTGTGCTGGATATTTTTTGTAATATCTAATTAGTTGTCCATATGTTAATGCACGAAATGGACTCCAAGGTTATTCGAAGGAAAAGAGCTAAGTTTGACGCATAACCTTTTACTTTTTCAAACATTTTAAATATACAATTTAAAATAATCGTAAATATTACTAATATCGTCAACTATCGCATACAATATAATTCATTCCTATTATGTGTTCACCTAAAAACTAAAAAAATTCTACATCTCATGAAAAAAACCGTTAAGCGGACATTTTTAAAGGGCCCTAAATCCTACTGCTATTATAAACGCGAAAGTTTGTAAGAATGTATGTATGGATGTTTGTTACTCTTTCACGCAAAAACTACTGAATGGATTTTGATGAAACTTATGATTTTATAAAGATGATTTTATAAAGATATACCTAGTGTGAATTATCTAAAATATAACTATAACTGTCAAGTAAGTAGGAAAAAATCTAAAAAATTGACATTCGACATTTAAATTCTATCCTACTATCCTACTAATATTATAAACGCGAAAGTTTGTATGTATGTATGGATGTTTGTTACTCTTTCACGCAAAAACCACTGAATGGATTTTGATGAAACTTTACAATAATATAGCTTACACATCAGAATAACACATAGGCTATCATTTATAAAGATATAGTGTGAATTATCTAAAATATAACGATAACTATCAAGTAAGTAGGAAAAAATCTAAGAAATTGACATTCGAAATTTAAATTCTATCCTACTATCCTACTAATATTATAAACGCGAAAGTTTGTATGTATGTATGGGTGTTTGTTACTCTTTCACGCAAAAACTACTGAATGAATTTTGATGAAACTTTACAATAATATAGCTTACACATCAGAATAACACATAGGCTATAATTTATAAAGATACATGGTTTTCTATCATCATTATCACAATTTTCCATCACCACGCGGGTGACACCGCTGGGCGCATATATATATATATATATATATATATATATATATATATATATATATATATATATATATATATATATATATATATATATATATATATATATATATATATATATATATATATATATATATATATATATATATATATATATATATATATATATATATATATATATATATATATATATATATATATATATATATATATATATATATATATATATATATATATATATATATATATATATATATATATATATATATATATATATATATATATATATATATATATATATATATATATATATATATATATATATATATATATATATATATATATATATATATATATATATATATATATTATATATATATTATTATATATGGGCGCATATATATATATATATATATATATATATATATATATATATATATATATATATATATATATATATATATATATATATATATATATATATATATATATATATATATATATATATATATATATATATATATATATATATATATATATATATATATATATATATATATATATATATATATATATATATATATATATATATATATATATATATTATATTAATTTATATATTATTATGTAAGTAGGTATATATAAATTATATATTGAATATAGGTAGATACGTTTTGTATATATGTATGTGTGTGTGTATGTGTATATATATTTTTTATATGTATGAGTGTGTCTATTATAAACGCGAAAGTTTGTAAGAATGTATGTATGGATGTTTGTTACTCTTTCACGCAAAAACTACTTAATGGATTTTGATGAAACTTTAGAATAATATAGCTTACACATCAGAATAACACATAGGCTATAATTTATAAAGATATATAGTTTTCTATCATCATTATCACAATTTTCCATCACCACGCGGGTAAAACCGCGGGGCGCAGCTAGTTTACAATAATTATGAAATATTCGTGCCATATTTTGAGAAATGTCGTTTTCTCATTTTTTGATTGGTTTTCAATACGTGAGAAAATAACAGGAACATAACATACACATTAATCTAAATTATGAATTAGTAATAAAAAAAGATAAGTAGTAGTTTAAATATAAGTAGTATTTTAAATTTAAAATTCGTATTTTTCTGTGGAAAAATGGGCGAAACATATGGATCGGTTTCAGTCCCTCGATGGAACGAGTTATTGAAGCGCTAAGAAGTCATTTACCCTTAATTAAACAATTTATTTACCCTTTCAGTATGAAATGATCATGGTCCAGGGAATTCTCTCCTTGAACCTTAAGAATACAGTCACTCGCGACCTTCCTATGAAAGGCAGGAAATTGGCCCACATCATCCTACAAGGCTGCGGATCTCTATGTGTCATAATTGGAATATCACTACAAATCTACAATAGAGGAGGACTTTTCATGACGAATCATGGCATTATGGGTAAATATCTATTATTTACTAAATAACTGGGAGCAAAAAATATTGTTGAAGTTATGTCGTTTTCGGAAAGAGCAGTCGATTGTTCAGTCATAGGACAGAACGCGGTTAATTAGTGCGGATTGTAGATGAGGGCTAAGGGGCCCTTGCTGAGTTGGCCACGAAGACCCATTCTGTTCAGGGTTGGTCACACTCACGGGTCAACACCCATCCGACGGCCTCCACGCATGAAGTGCGAGCCTGGATAGGACTCTGGCCTTAGGGTTAGTTTCCCCTAGGAATCAACCTTCTGGCGCTCCTGGGCGGTCTGCGCACCGTGCGGATAAGCCAATCGATTGCGCACTCTAACTAACAGTCGGGGGAATCTGGAAGCAGTACTGTTTCCTATAGAGCGGGGGTGGTTGCGGACCTTACGGCGACTGCTCCGAAACGACCATCGGCTACCCGATCCTGGGTGAACGGCCGGGCAAAGGATGCTGTGGTCCGCGATAGATTCGGTATACACCATTTCACCGCTTCGTAAGGGAGAGGACCGCGCAAGCGACCTCGAACTCGTAACCAATCGAGAGACTGGCCTCTTACGGGTTTGTGGCGGAGCTTGAGGGTGGACTGTTTTGTCCAAGACTTCTGCGCTCACTCCAGGGATATAGCTCGCCCGTCACCTCAGGAAGTTGACAACACTAGTTGCGGATTGTAGATAGTATCGGACAGTTAGATAGTACGGATCGAAACAGCGTTACATGGGTCTTTGTGTCACTCTGATGCTTTCGGTAGAAAACTGTGATGGCTCATAATAATATTGGTTGAACTGTTTCAAAATATTGTTTATTAAACATTCAATTCTTCTATTCTTCTGATTAGTATGAAGAGTATAGTAGCGAACGGTTTCGTGCAGCTTGAGCTATAACATCCACTGTGTTTTCGGGTCGGTCCAAGTCACGATTCAGCTCCTATTTATTATCATCCTCGTGTGGAAGACTACCTCGGGTAGGACTCTTGCGTCCCAGGCCTCACGGCTGGTAGAGCGGTTTCCCCTGGGGAATTGCCTTCCGGCGCTACTGGGCGGTTTTCGCACCGTGCAGCGACAGCCAATCGGTTGTGCACTCGTGATGCACACTTCGGGAGACTATGGAAATATACTGTTTCCTAAGCAGCGGGGGTGGATGTTGACCTGTTGTCACGCCACTCTTGAAACGACGTATCGGCCACCCGATCACGAGTGGTATGACGGGCAAAGGACGCCCAGTTCCACGCTAAATTCATATCAACTTGGCTTGGCTTGGCTTAACACCTTATATGAACAGTATATATTTAATTAATAGAAATATTGACCCCTATTCTCTACGCAGATTTGTCATTTTACAAGGGGGTTGATTAATAAAGTTGCTCCTCTGCTGTAAAATTCTTGTGGAACTTGAACTAATGAATGCTTTGAAGGTATTTTTCACCGACTTTTTAAAGTTTTTTTTTTTCCTTGTAAAAAGTTATCTAAATTCCGAAAAAAAAAGAAACTCTATTGGAGCAAGGTCTGTCAAGTACGGTGGGTGACCAAGAGTCTCCAGTCGCAACTCCTGCAATTTTTCGACTGTTTGCAGTGAAATCTTTAGTTATACGTTGTCATGCAGAAGATGTGGCGATGAGCGATTGACCAGGCTCGGTTAATTAATCACGAGGTTCTCCATCATTGTTTGCAGTTATTAACCCCTAAACTTGTGAAGTAAAAACTCGGCCGTACCTTTTGCATCCCGGAAGGGACGTTACACATTCTAGGGATCAGTACACATTTTCGGTAACTGTATAGCCAGACTACAAGAAGAGATCACCGGCACAGTGTTCAAAGGATATTATATTTCAAAATAATACAATTTTTTAACTTTGCCATGGTTGCACAAACGAAAATATTTAAGCAAAGGCAAACGACGGAAAGACAAATAAACAGCTGATTCTTAAAAAAGAATAACATGGCCTTGAATTAAAATTTATTTGAATTTGAAATTTTAACTCAAACTCAAGTTAAAAATGGCTAGTGTGAAAAAAACAGCAATTACATAGGTAAGGGCTACATAGGGCTACATACAAGCAATTGCATAGGTAAAGTGGGATACGATGATCGTCACCATCAAGCTTGAAAAGTCGACCAGAGCGCTAGATCTGCTAAATCCGACTTTCCTTCTAAAAAACTGTACAAAACTGAACTTTCAAAAATAACTTTAAATATACAGATTAATAAGAAGATTTCTACGAATTTTCAGAAAATATATTGCCTTTCTAGAATAGAAATCATTACGTTCTTAAGTTATAAACGTAATACCTACGTGTATAGATAAAATATCAGTTGGACTCTATTAATAATCAAATAATTCTATTTACACAGTCGATATGAAGTAGTTTGAGATTAAAGTAATGTAAAGATATCTGAGTTCTACATACGATATCGTGCCATTTAACTAGGTTTATTGTTATAAAAATGAAATGTAGAACAAATTAAAGATTTAGATAAAAAATATCACAAACAAGAAAACACAACATGATCATCGAACCCTTTGTTAAATAGACCTAAAAGACAAACTATTTAGGCAATTCCCTATTGCATTATTTTAGACAATTACCTAGTATTGCCGTAGAAACGAAAACGGATTACAGCAGTTTTGGAGGGGGGGGGTGTGGTTGGCGATGGATGGGGGGAAGGTTAGGGGATGAGGGGTTTGACACATGAGGGGAGGGGGGCGGGCAAAGAGAGAAGGGGGTTGGCTGCTTGCCGCGAAAGACTTGAGGTAACACAACCGCTTTTTAAATAATATAATAGTATTATTACACGGTTTATTAGTAAGCTAGTATTTAAAGATTCTGAAAAATATTAATTGATAACAGATAACGCTTGATGATGCTTGATATTTTTACAACCTGTCACATACACGAATACATACTATGAAAAACAAATAGGTATATTTTTCTGAAAATAAATCCGTAGATTTTTTTAGGTTTTTGATCTATACGATAAATTTCAAAAATCGGTTGTGTCACCCCAAGACTTACCCGGCAGATGGCCAAGGACTGATATCATCTGAATATTAATTTTATACATAAATTCGACGTGTGCCCTCTTTTGACCTGCGGACGAACCCGGCTGGGTTCCATTGCGACGCCTCAGGCGGCGCGGTTCGTTTCTAAGGGCGTGGTTGGATCAAGCGCCAACAGATGGCGTTGTTATTTAATTGAAATATATGGCGGAATTTAAATATTATAAGTGTAGGTTATATATGACATATTCCAACCAAGATTTCACAATCTGATGTTGGCCCAACAAGGCATATGTGTACAAAATTTCAAATCTCAAAGTCCAACATTTCGATATTTAAATATGACTAGTTCACCCCTGGTATACATACCGATTTAAACCACAATCTTTTCAACTCTTGCTATGACCAAATGATGCCTGCATGCCAAATTTCAGCTTAATCGGATTAAGCGTTTGGGCGCTATCGTTAAGGAATACTTACAGACACATAGGCATACAGACACAGCCAGACAGACAGGCATACAGAGAAACTTCCATCTGGAAATGGTCTTAATCGTCTCAGGGGGGCTAAGAATAAATATATTTCCGTCTTCCTCTCGAAAAAAAAGTTGGCGTGTTCACAATACTTTCCCTCCTCGTCGGTTGCTGAGCCGGGAAGGTAAGAAGTAATGGTTCTTCTCACCCAATAGTGCATTTTTGTGAATATGGCTTAATAAATATTTTTTTTATTTACGATATTTACATACACGATGTTTTTGAAGTAGTTCCATTGAATTATAGATGGATGTGTTTATATTGTTTATCATGCTTTTAATATGTCTTAGGATTATTACAACTTAGGATTCCATTAGCTATACCTGTTCTTCTAGGAAATAATATTTTTTTTCAGGCCTAGGTTTGTTTTGGATTCGGCCCATCTTCTTTCATTAGTTTTAAAATTATCATCATAGTAAAATCAAACAAATAAACACATTTTATTACACGACTGCCTAACAAAAGAGGAGTGTAATGTGCTCAGGGTTCATCTTTGTATGTTTTCCTTTTCGTTATTCCACTATAACTTCTAAACTCTTCAACCGATTTAGACGTGTGTGGTTTCGTTATGTCATCCCGAGTGTCATAGAGTACCGAAACTGTTTAAATGTCAATAAATTACCATAAATATATCGTGTTTAGTATCAAATGAAAGGTCTAATTGAGTACAGTATGGCCGGAAATATACATGTATATATAGATGGATAAATACACAAACTACAAACATTTCGTTAAAAAAACCGTAATAAAAGTAATTATAAATACAATACTTCACTTTCTGTAACGGCAGTCGTGTTTTTTATTCTTTTTAATATATTTACTTGTTTTCTTTCCAGGTCTAACGGCGATGATCATCACCATCCTCGCTTCTTTGACCAGCATTTCTGCTCTCTTCGCTCATAAGCTCAAGTCAGCAGTGAAACCAGCAATTTCGAAACTGTGTCACATATTTTTTGGTAGCTCGGCACTTATTATGGGCGTCACGACCATCTGTTTAGGCCTCGACAAGGCATCCTTCAGAAGCTGGTCTACGGACTCTGTAGCAACTATGCTTATAGTCATGTGTATTTTCACCTGTCTGTATGTTCTTGTAATGCCGATATTCCACATATATCAAAGAGCCAGAAGCTCCTTCTAATGTTATTGTAATCCGCCCCGGATCTAGGGAGGCAAATCGGGATGCCTGCCTAGGGCGTTATTTTAAGGTACCAACTTCAAGTATTTGAAAAAACACATGTTCCACTAAGCGACCTACTATCGATTGCTCATATTATTTTGGAACACGTGTTCAGTATGTATGACGTTGCCAGGGGAATGTCAAGCGACTGTCGGTATTGATGTAGCTGATTAGGTATGCGTTGTTCAAGTTGCAAGTGGTTATCAACCACTCTTTCAAATGTGTCATTCTAATTATTATTTGATGTGGTAACAGATTATTTCTCTAAAAGTAAAGCTAGAAGTGTAATGCTGTAGCAAGATTAGATAGTAAAATTTGATGGGACCTAAGGATTAAAAGTGTGTGTACAGTCTGGCTTGTGAGTTGTCTATACTGGTTGTATGTATAAAATTATTGATACACGTAAGGAAAGTTATTAAGAAATACGTCATAAAGAATGCAAATTAATGTAAGGGTTTGTGAGGGACCACCCCTCACTAGACTCCAGGTTATTCGGTGTGAGGTGGTGGTGTCAACTTGCGAGTTATCTCCGAATTAAAAGGCGATTTTGAGTGAATCATAAGGTATTTATTGAATTGATTGAGAGTTCGATATTGCCAGTTGTAACGCTTCCCGAATAGGTAATATTGACGCGGATGAAGTGACTCGCGGAATGGATGAGTTTACGAGGATGTGAGGATAGGGATTTTACTTGTGCTCCTAGTATCTCGTACCTACTGGGCACTGCTCGAGTCTGTGGGGATGCAGACTTATGCTTCTCGATCGGAAAAGGAAGGAAAAGGAAACCAAGGAGCCGGACTCGTTGAGCGACCTCGAGAGGGGGGTACCGAGTATGCCGTAGCAATCTTGGGGGAGGTGATCACTCGAGGAATCATACTTTGGTTGCTTTTTCGCCGGTTTATATAGGCCGATAAATGAGGCAATCCAAAATATTCCGAGTAAAAGTATTGTTTCATCGTGCTGATTCATCGCTGCTGATTCATAGCTGAATTTGTGTCAGTGTATTCCACTGGAAATCAATGCATTTGTTGATTGCATGTGACGTTACAGGTTCTTATTCCCCGTCGGTCGATATTTATGTAGCTAGGTGTGCGAGTCATTTAAGTTGCTTTTCGTTGTCAACAACTTCTCTTTCAAACGTGTCACTATAATTATTAGTTGATGTAGTAATAGATTCTTTCGCTGAAAGTAAAGTTAGATGTGTAATGCTATAGCAAGATTATACAGTAAAATTTGCTGGGACCTGAGGATTGAAAGTGTGTGTACAGTCTGGCTTGTGCTTTGTCTACACTAGTTGAATGTATTATATTAATGTTACACATAAGGAAAGTTATTAACAAATACTACACGAGTGCAAATTTGGATAAAGGGTTCTAGAGTCACAAAGAGTTCAAAGAGTCACAAAGAATCCCGCTAGGTATATTTGTTTCTGAGTTTTTTTTTAAATCAATAATCTAAAATGCTCGAGGGGAGCCAATGTCAAGCATTTGCTGCGGCTAGGAAAATCGTAGGTATATCCGGGACTGATTGTAACTACAAATTTGTGACCAACCAATTTTGTCGTACGGGCCGTAATACGCTAAAGTGTGAGTGATTTCCTAGTCTTTAAAACGAGATGTTGCTATTATATATTTATTTCTCTCTGCTCATATGAACAGGAAAGATGTAAATGTATATTTAGGTATATAATTATTATATTTTAATAAGTTAGATCTGAATAAGTTTTTTTGTAAGACCTGTGACATTTAAATAAATATATAATTTTACATTCTATATAAATAGTCAATTTATTATGTTCTGTATACAAATTTATGTTGTGTAAATAAAATAAAATATTTGAAAAATATCGCACATCGGAAACAAAAGTGACACTTGCAACGTTTCCTAAAAATTACTATTCCATAAAAATTACTATCGCATTTAAGAATCGGAAAAAAGATGAAATTGTATATATAGATTGCTATAAAAGCTAGGGCGCCACCGTTTCCTATAAACCTATAATCGATATGTGCAAACATGCAGTTGAAAATCGTCGCTGCCTAACGATTTCCAAGGTATGGGGTTACAGAAGCGCATCAGAGGTTGGCTAGTTGCAGTCGGACCAGGGTCGTGGAAAAACCTATTTATGATGGCGTCCGTAGAATCGAGATTGCCCGGTTTCCCGGGCAGGCAGTATTGGCTTTACTTTATGGGCATGGAGTGAAATAATGCAGCACGCTACGTCCTGATAGTATTAGGTAAATGTGAATAATAAAAATAATATTTATTCGTATATAAACGGACTGGGACCGCGCCCTCTATCGGTTCGCGCGCGAACCAGTACGATAATTATGAGAAATATGATTCGTGTGAACGATGCTGGTTCGATATCGGTTTCACCTAGTTCAGTTAAACGCAGCTAGACGGCGCACATTGGGCAAAATAGCTTTATTTACGGCGCCAAAAATCTAAAAATCAAATTCGATAAATATACATACTTCAAATTGGAAAGTCTACCTCAACATTCCTTGCGTACGAAACAACGAAAGGATTTTAACAGAATAGAAAAAAACGGTTTAATTGGCGTCATAAAAGTTAGGTCTTCCCGCTACCTGAAAAATTGCATCCATTTGTGTGCAAAATTTTGTACCAATAAGTTGTGTTTTAATACAATATCCGCGTACCAAATTAATATTTACAACCATGGATATTTTACCTAGCAGTAAGTACTTCATTTTAAAATATTTTTTAAATACACAGTAATGCACAGATTTAAAAAAATATTCCACATTTTGTAGGAAGTCATCAAAGCCTATATTTTAATTAGTGTTCGATTTCATCATAGATTTTTAAAAAAGTTCCACCGAGTTCCACTCTCTTCATACCTTTAACTCAAAGATGTTAATGTTTTCTTTCATTTAAAAGCAGTTGTAGTCCCAACTTTTTCCAACTTTGATTTAATTTATCTTTATTTTCAGTTAGTGGAAATGATTTCATGGAGTCAGTAAAAATTAATCGAAAAGAACTATTTTTAGAGTTTAAAAAAAAGAAAAGTTTTTTGAGCTGTATTTATCAAAGTATAATAAAAGACTAGTGAGTTATATTTTGGAGAAATTTTACATTGACAACTTTACTTCGCAGTTGCAAAAATCTGTCAAAAACTCAGTTAAGGTTTTTGTAACGAAGTTTATAACCAAAAGAAAGGAGAGTCATCACATTCCAGAGAAGTTTCTAGAAAAAAATTCACTGTGGATAGAAGAAGAAATCAAGCTACCTGGGTTGCATGAAGTCAGTCAAACGAAACAAAAGAATCAACGAAAAGGTAGACCAAAAAAAACATTTTCTGTGTCAACAAGTCATAAAACAAAGAAGTGTTCAATCGCTCATAAGAAATATTTCTCCCGAGCGGCTTACATATGCGGCTGAATCTAGATTGTTGCAGTCTGGGAAAAGAAGAACAGCAAAAGTTGTGAAATTAGTGTTAGAAGCTTCACCCAAAAAGCTAAAGAAAATGCAAAGATTAACCAATTCTACGTTCACTGCGTTTACGCCAGAAGAAGCATTGGCTCTCATAGTTGAAACAAGCCTAAATAAGGAAGACTATATAAAAATTCAAAGAGGAGCAAAATCACGAGGAGCATCTTTGTACCCAGCATACAATGTTATATCTCAAGTCAAACCAACTTGCTCGCTTCGAAAATCCGTCGTGCATACAACGCTAGATTTTTTCTCGCACACAGCTGAAATAACAGACCTGGACGAAAATGTTATCAACAGATATTTAAATTGTCGAAGTATATCAGAATTTGGATATACTTCGACATCCACGCCTAATTCGCTGATAGTAAAATTTAAACAATAAATTTTTGACTTTTAATAAAATAAAGAAATGTCTCCTTTTGGGACAGTCAGTTCCGCTTGCATCAGTAGGCTATCATTGTCACTATTAGACTATCACTGTCATTTAATTGAGCGTTGTCACTTCGCTTTTCATCTCGGCTCTTTTGAGATATTAATTTTTAAATGAGATTTACCTCATTCGGGGTCACCTGCTGATTATCAAAGACAGGTCTACTACTGTCGGTATCACAAATGAATGCATCCACGTCGGGTAGGGGCTCAGTATTGCTGATCAGCGTTTTAAAATATGCTGCGAAGACTATTAATATTAAAATTATTGAGATCAATAAAAAATGTTTTATTTGCCTAGTAATAGAAAATTAACTAAAAATGATAATAACTTTTTAGTAGGTCATTAAATTAAAGCAAAAAGAAAAAAGAAATCCTCTAAAATAATCATGAAAATTAAAAAAATTGACAAACATTTAAAAGAAATTCGGAAAAAAAATATAATAGATAAAATTTTATCAAAAAGAAAAACCGACCCTATTTTTTTTATATGTGCAGCAGCTATGTCATGGTGATACTTAGAACGGGCTATCACAATTGAATGCGCATACAAAATTTTATGTATGTGCCCTTGACCGCTGAGGAGTTCGTTGGAAGCCAACCCTGGATTCCGCAGTCCATGGTGAAACTTAGAACGGGCTGTCGTAATTGAATACATATATAAAATTGTGTGTCTTTGCTGTTGACCGTTGAGGAGTGCCCTCGTCGGGAGCCAACCCTAGGTGCAGAAGCCATGTCAATATAAAACTTAAAACTGGCTCTCATAACTAAAGGAGTATACAAAATGTGGGGTCTGTGCTATTGACCGTTGAGGAGTTCCCTCGTCGGGAGAAAACCCAGGGTGTAGTCAGGTCATGCATACCATAAAAATAAATGAATTATCATCGGAATTGAACTAAAATGTGAATATAAAATCGAAGACTATCGCGGTTGTTTGACATTATAAATAGGACAGAAAACGAATTTACCGCGTGAAATTTGTAGGACCCGACGTTTCGGTGACGTTGCAGCCGCCGTTGTCTAGGGTAGACTAAATGTGAATTTTCAATTTGATATGATAATATTTGAAGAGTTTTCTCAATTCCTCATGGATCCCATCATCAGAACCGGATTTTGATAAAAATGGGACCAATCTGTAAATATATTCTTTCGAATAAAAAAAGAATTGTCTAAATCGGTTATTTATTATTGACTAATAATTAAACCATATTCAGGTGCTTAGACCGTCGTATTGTTTAACTGCCACGTTCCTATATACCTACATATGTTAATTTAGTTAAAACTGTTATTGTATTTACTATATGCACCTAAAATGGGCCAACTGTTACTAAATGTATCTAAATTAATCGATAAGATTTTGAGTATTGTAATAATTACTATTGTCTCTTGAGTTATTATCTCGTACGTGTCCAACGTCGCGTCTTGTTAATCGTCCTCTTTTAACACTTTCACTGACGAATCAGGGAAAACTAAATATCGCACCTCCGATCAAATAGAGTTTAAAACTTGAAAAATTCCAATTATGGTGTTTTTTTATTAAAATTATCGCCATTTCTTAATTTGAACACTCAAAAAGAGTCGTAACTCGTGACATTGCCGAATAGTGACATTGACGAATGACCTTCACTAATGTCACGAGTGACCTTCACTAGTGACATTGACGAATTAGTGAACTAATAGTTTTAACTCTTTTTGGGAGTGTAAAATGAGATATGGCGATAATTCTTATGAAGAAACATCATAATTGAAATTTTTCAACTTGGAACTCTATTTGATCGGAGGTGCAATATGTCTATTTACATATTTATATAGAGTGTTCGCGACTGCATACCAATATTTCAAAGGGGTAACTCTATGGGCTCAATTGCGTTTCTTCGTGAACTAAAATCGAAAATTAGTCCGTGTGAACGAGACAGGGCAATACGCCAGAGCGGAATGTGAGATGACCGGTTGTCACTTTTCGCATTAAAACTGCCCGCCAAGGTCAAATCTTACACCGCACAAAATATGCTTGAATTTATTCGGACGAGTATTAGTTCGATAGGTAGTATTTATCGACGATCGTTCGTTTCATATTCCGCTCTAACTTATTGCTCTGTCTCGTTCGCTTGGACTAATTTTAGTTTTAGTTCACAAAGAAACGCAATCGGGCCCTATATGATCTTAAATTTCTGGCCACCATGAACTAGGCGGGCAGTGAGGTAACTTGAAATATAAGATAAGTAAAGCGAAATGGCGGTGAGTTTTAGTTTTCGATTGGTTGACAAATTTGTATAAAGAGTTAATTTTTAGAAAAAAATCGGTTGTGTCACCCCAAGACATTCCCGGCAAGTAGATAAGCCCCTCCCCAAACAAACTCCCACCCCGATACCCCCTTCCAACAATCCAACCTCCCCCCACGCGCGAATTCGTAGCATATTTGTAGTACTTTCCGTGGTATTAAATTGGTATTTGTTTTCAAAACTGATTTAGTATTTTCTTAAATATGGCGGATTTTAAATATTATTTGCGTCGCTTGTATACGAGATATTCAAACCAACATTTCACAGCGCGATTCCGGTCCAACAAGGCATCTGTGTACCGAATCTCTAACTACAATATTTCGAGATTGAAGAATGACTAGCGCGCTGCTATCTGGTGAACCGATTTCAACCACAATCTCTTGCCATGAACTAATTATGCCTGCACGCCAAATTTCAGCTCAATCGGCGTTTAGGCGCTATTGCGGAGGAATACACACACACACACACGCGCGCGCGCACACACACACACACACACACAGACGCACCCTTGCAGACACACACACACCCTGACACACATAGACACACACACAGACTCACAGACATCAGTCTGGAAATGGTTTTAATCGTCTCGGCGAGGAGGGGGGGGGGGGGGTCAACATGTATAATCTGTCTTCATCTCGAAAAAAAAATTGCGCGTTCACTATACTTTGCCTATGCCAAGAAAGTATAAAAACAGATTTTTTTTAAATTGTCATGTCTAGCTTCACATTGAGATATTCTAACACCTTGAAAGCTTAGTCGTGCAGTCACGGATTTTTATCAAAGCCTTGCAAGTATGAATAAAAACAAAACATTGCACAAGTGTTTGTCGATAGTTTTTTTTTGTCAACACGTTTCTGTCGATACAAACGCATAACCTACTTATATTAAATGCCCTGATTTTTGCTTTTGCTTCTATGGTATATCGTATACCTTATTATCGAAAACAAATTTCCTCATCAGTCATGAAAGTGTTAACAAATTGACCAATATAAAAACGATCCAAATCATTGGATTACTTGGACCAACTATTCAGTAGTTATTCTCCGTTCTACAAACCTACACCACAACTGACTATTATGGGCAGTGATAAGGAGAGACTCGATGCCAAAATTGAATCGGGGAGATGGACAGGTGTTTGGCTTGCCACCAGAAACATCAGCAGGAACCTGGTCCACATCCTCAATGGTATTATCACCTTTTATTGCTGCTGGTTAAGCTTCAGCGCGGAGACTGTTGGCATTTTTCAAATACATATCGCTTTTACAGTCTTAGGGGTGAGTAGCTTCTTTTTTTAAGTTTTGGTTCAATTTGTTTTTTTTTACAAATTTAATAGATTATATTAATATCATTATGACGTGTTCTCCGAAAGCATTTTGTTATTGTTGAATACCTTTGACGGGGTATCCCTTAAAGTTGTGGCTCTTCATATACAATGCTAATGTAAATTACTGTCATGAAATTTAGCAGAGCGTTAGATCACAGCACCCCACAAAATGCTTATTGAGTAGATTTTCGAACAAAAACAATAGTTGAAACAAATATGAAAAAAACACGACTGCCCTCACAAAAAGTGTTGTATATATAAGTATAAGAAACACTTGGATGTGTCAACTACAACGGGCGAACCCGTCACCTCAGGAAGTGAGCGTAGAAAGCTTAGGGATGAAACAGTCCATTGTCTAATTACGCCCCTCGCCCGTAAGAATTCAACTCTTTACCGCGAGCATCTTGCATCCTGCAAGCCGATACTCGCGCCCTTACTTCCAATTATGTCCAGATTTCTCCTGCCTCCCGACTGGTTACATGTTCGAGGTCGCTTACGCAGTCCTCTCGGGTAGCCGATTAGTCGTTTCAAGAGTGGTTGCCGTAAGGTTAAGATATGAAATCGGCCATACGATGCCACTAGCAATAGAATTAAGCAAATATTTCCCAGAAATATTTTCGCAATAGAACTGGGTTCCACTGGAACCCTTTCATGTCATCTTTTTGCCAACCATTCTTTCGACCATCCACCCATCTCTGAACAAGAGGAATTAATAGACATCTCATGCAACAACAGTCTGAGGAAGTCTGAAGAATCGCTGGTTTATTTTTGAAATGACCTAAAGGACGTTTATTACGTTACCAAAGCAGCATTCAAAAATTACTACCGTTTTGCACGACTTACCTACCATTGTGAGAGCGGAATTTCGGCATGAAACATCGTCACCGACTTCTAGACGAAGATTGACCGAGTCTGTAGACTCGAGACTGAACCTTAAAAAGTAACGTAAGAGATATGAACATTTGTCTCAATAAACAGCATAATATATAATTACGTTAAACAGTGATTAAGTAAGTGAGTTAACCATGTCAATGTTATTGTTATTAGATTTATTATTGTATAATTTTTATTTAAATGATTATTCGAATAAAGTTGTTTCAATAATTGAGATTTGGATCAAAATTAGAAAAAAAGTAAAAGATTAGGGAAAAACTAATTCAGTTTTTTTTTTATTTATTATTTTATCTACAAGGGTTACGCGTGTTTGGGTTTCGTAGGGGTACTTTGGAAAACTAATTGGAATACACTGGTGTCTAGAGGGATTGGAAATCCTTGAAGATTCATTAATTTTTCACTACTTTATTAAAAATCAGCCAAAAATAAAAACTCCGCAAAAGTGATTATTTGCAAAATTTTATTAAAAAACTAGGAAACTTCATAGGTTTTTCAATTTGTTTAGTGTGTATTTAACTCTTCCACTTTGAGTTTGACGCACTATTTATCATTTTATATTTCTATTGCGAATATTATCATCCTTACAGGAAAAAGCACTTCTGATAATTTTACTTAATTTTATTTTTGATTTTCTCGAGAAAATCTAAATCTTCGGCTAGCTAACAATATGTATTAAAATCAACATACAGGGTGAGTTTTTATTAACCGGCATCCTTAAAGGGGTGAATCAGAACGAGCAAGTGAGCAACTTTTTAGAAAAATATATTTTTAAAAAATATATATTTTAAAAAAAAACTTATTTTTTTTTTTCATAAATGTTTGATCAAAAGTTGCTTAGTTGCTCGTACTGATTCATCCTTTTGAAAGATGCCGGTTAATTAGTACTCACCTGTATATGGGCTGGGCATGACAACATTTTAAAATACATGGAAAATAGCATCGTACCTGCCAATGTACTTTAATGTACCTATATATTTTTTTCTGTTGTTATAATACAGTTTTTTTTGTTAATCCTATCATTCTTTGTTAAATTGAGTAAGTAATTTCAGATCAATTTAATGCACTTGGTCATTTCTACACAATTGTAATGGTTTCTACACATTTCTACACAATTGTAGTCTTTATTCTGCCATAATGTACTCGTATAGCAGAGTAATTTGTAAAAATACTATTATCACCCTGACGAAAAGTGCCCTTTTCCTGTTAATGACATTAAGATTTTTTTATACCTCGGCTGATTTATTACCAGGCTGAAATTTTAAGGTAGCAAATAGGTGTTACTTCGGAGTCCAGGCTCAAATGGCATCTATAATAAATAAGGAAACCGCCTACAAATACTCATATGCAGGTGGCGCAGAGCCAACTGACATGTTTCAACTAGTCATATGTTGTATACGGAAGAGGGGAAAAAATAATTAAATGTGTCCATAAATACGACCAAGTATTTCATTTATTAACCACCGCTTACAAGGTTATTTCTTGAAAACTAAATCAGGCAGATAGCCTCTTAGCTAGAATGCGATTGCTGGCGCGCCGAACGGCGAAGATGCGCTCAAAAGCTTCCCATCTAACACGATACCAGTTACTTTAAATTTCTTGACCCAATCCAGGTGCAAGACGGCGCGTGACCATGTCAACCAATATTGAACTGTCTTCGATAGACTGCACTTCCGCGACAGATAGAAAGAATTTGTATTTGAATGTAAAACGTTCTTGCAGTTTCCAACGCTCCATTGCGACTGACATACCGCAGCGGCACAATTAATGAAATGGCGTCTCCGCCTCTACCATACCCTCTCCTGCTAACCACACCAAGCTATCGCGGCGGCGCACAATTCTCATTCAAAATGCGTCAGTTGGCTCTGCTCCACCCTATAGAAAAGCCTAGCAAAATATTACAGAATCTTTAATGTCGCGTCCGTGCTGTGTGATTCCTGAAGATCGGAAGGCTGAGGCAGAAATGAAGTCGTTCAACCGAAATTGCGATGTTTCGATTGTGTGGTAAAATATCTAAATTCACTGAGTTGTGAACAAATTGAAACCCAAAATTCATAATAGAATAAAACGAAGGAAGATCCACAATGAATAAGTAGAATTAAACTCATAGGAAAAAATGTGTTCGGAAAACTTTTCTAAGCCGTTAGGGATAGTATCGCTCCTGAGCAAAGCGGTTTCTTTAATAAAAGGTATGTGGAAACTAACCTAATCACCTTCAAAACTTATATAATAAAATCTATGGACAGTCGCGTGCAAGTTGATGCACTTTAAATCGACTTTTCGAAAGCGTTCGATAAGGTTGATCATTCTATTCTTCTACAAAAATTGTTAGATTTGGGTATCAGATGTGACATTTTCCGATGGATTTCTTCGTATGTCACAATAGGATACAAGCGATTGTAGTAAATATTATAATTATAATGACTCAATTGGCATACCTTTCTATGGCCCTTGGTAGATTAGTTTGGGTAGCAGTAGCGCCCTTCATTCCCCACTTTATTCTTATTATATCTTAAGCAAAAAGAACCGGAAAGGTACTCTCTAAATAAAAAGTTGCCTTTGATTTTATATACAACAGCATAAGATTATTATGCTCACAATGCATCCAAATCTATAGATAAGATTGTGTTTATCTTGCTACGTGCCGTTCAACGCGTTTCGTAGACTATTATATTTTAACACTTTTGAGGCGGTCACAAGGCGGATCTACGCGGATAATAATAATTTCCCCAGTCGTAATGGTGAAACGGAAATTTCTAGACTAGTGTTGGCCTTAGTAAATTTGTATATTACGCCATATTTATGTAAGAAAGCCAGATATCGCAAAATTTTCGATTAGGTATAATGCCATTACACGTAATGTTCACTGCACTGAAACTCAACGCATTGCACTGTGAAGACTCCAGTAGCATAAGGCGCGGCGCAGAAGAGACGTGGTGCGGGCGTCGAGAGGGAACGTGGCGCGGACGTGGCGCGGATGCGACGTGAAGGGTGTCGTGGCGCGTTTTTTAGGCGCCCCAAAGTAACTTGCCAGTCAATGCAGACAGCAGGGACGTGGCGCGAGCGCGGCTTTCGGCGAGTGGCGTGGGACCTCGAACGAAAATGCATGACGATGTTCAATACATCATTGATTTTTATGAGTTAGTCGAGAAATACACATCATTATTTGACTTCAATCGCATTATATGGCCTAAAATGTATAGAGATAGCAATGCATAAGAAGGCATCCACTTCGCACGGTAACGCGATATCTGAGCTACTGAATGCCTTTTCTGTATACTTTGGTCAGGTTGCGTCCACGCCACGTCCGCGCCGCGTCCCCGCCCGACGCCCACGCCACGTCCACTCTATCTGAACTGCGCCTAAGGGATGGTGCTGACACCCAAAATATATTTTAATTCTCCAAAAATATCTGCTGCCTTCAAAACCCTCCGTATGAAGAAACCTAATCACGGAGGCTGGTTCAGGTTTATCCATTTTTTAAAAAATCAACACAACGATTTTTCAAACGACAGTTTGAAAAGAAATGTTCACAGCATCGATTTTAAATTTTAAAACATAGATAGTTAGATAGCCGTTTTTCAAATCTGGTAGAATTTGAAAAACGGCTTGTAGTACTGTAGGTACTTATCATCATGCCAACGAATATACCGAATCGAACTTGTACCGAATATCTTCGGCTACATACACTTGTACCAAAGCTGGTAGGAGAGGATCTACTAATTTATTTATTTATTTAATTCATTTTATATGTCTTATTTAAGGTTACTCAATGATAAATAGTTACTTTCTAGCTAGTTAAATAAAGCGACAAGTTGAATCATCCCAATCCCATGCAACCTGAGGCACGTCACACATCTAACTAGGCTTACGCCTGTGCCTAGATTTGCGATTTAAGAGTTACTTGAAATTGCGATCTGTCTTGTTTATGCGAGTTACCCTTTAATCCTCCTGAGATCCGGAGTTTTTTTTTATTAATGCGGTCACATTCGTTTAGTTTGTTTATTAAGGCAAGTCAGAAAGAAGATGTGAAACGATAAAGAGAAATAGATTCGAAATTAAATATTACAGTCGAACAAATACTTTTGACCTCAAAAATAGAAAAGTAATTTTGAAAAAAATTAAAAAGTAGTGCAAAAAATATTATAATTGTTTTATATATTGTTAAGGCACTTATAAGCTCTACAGCTGATTGTAAAACTTGGTGTCGACGAAAATCTTCCATTATTTTGTGGCATCCTGGGTTTTGGATCCGAAGTACATTTAAGCCCTTAACAACAGAATCCATACATCGCAGTTTTGTTCGTCCGACTTTATATGCCCTTCAGGGTTTTCACAAAGAATGCATTTCAACTCCCATTCCCTTTTCGTCCTTTCTAATTGCCCTAAAACACACATCAGTCTTCCAATCTTCAGAAATCTTTAACAGACATCTCGAACTTCGGCCTACTTCACGACATGCTAAGCATTTTCAATTGCAAGAATATATTTATCAATATATCGGGTTCGTTTACATAGAAGTCATCTATATATAGCTTTAAATTGTATATATTTATTTAATCATTCCGGAAAATATACAGCGCATACAATAATAATCTAGCGTTTTATTATATGTATACAGAAAGAAAAACTTTCGGCTGATAATCAGTTACATTTTTTAAAGAAATATTAGCATATTATTATTAATAGAAAGTATTTATGTACTCAAGCGTTATTTTAGCTTACTCTCAGTTCGACAGTTTTAGGAGCTTCATTAATCCAATTCTAAATCTTAAATTCGAGGTGGCAGCAGCATTCGTTTTAAATCAAAATCTATACTAATATCATAAAGAGGTAATAACAGTTTGTGAGGTTGTAGGAAGTAATATCTGGATCTACTGAACCGATTTTGAAAATTCTTTTACCAATAGAAAGCCACTTTATTTGTGAGTGTTATAGGCTATATATTAATCCGTAAAATGAAAAGACTTTTTCGGGGTAGTCGGATTTGCAAAGTAAGTCGGAGAAAAAATGATCGAACGAAAACGTTTCTAACTAACGCTGCCTTAACGATGAGAGATATATGATTAAGTTCTAGAGATTGGTAATGCCTACAAAAAATTCAGCAACAGCATATGTCTAAATTTTATATTTAAGTTACAAAAAGTAGTTTTTTATATTAAAAAAAATAATTTAAATCGTAAGGTCATGTTTATTGGTCATATTATCAACAATTATGAATTCATATCAAAATAAGTAAATTTATCGTCTCAAGTGTTTAAAACAAAATACTTTTACCTTTACTCTATATAATTTCCCTTTTACTGCATAATTGGTTAAAGAGATAAGACGCTCACAAATAAGACACTCACAAGAAGACACTCACCAATAACGGTAATATAGTCAAGTTGGCATGGAAATACATACATACATATGCAGTAAAAATATAACCCTTCTTTTGGCAGTCAGGAAATAAATCATAGCACTCAGTACTAACCGAACCACACTCATAATTTCATCACAAGTAAAAAGTTATACCGCCCAACGAAGTGGGCACGGGTCAGCTAGTATAATATAAAATGGGATACCTACAGAAGGAGCTTCCTCGAAGATTGTGCACGTTTCCAGCTTTCTAGCCTGCGACCAAGAATAATCGGGCGTCCCTGGAAACGGTGAGTCTAAACTCACCGGCCAATCCTTCTACCATCGGGCTAAAGGACGCTGTGACAAGATTCCGAGCCAATCTCGTCTGCTACACAGCAAATCCAACAGGCGACTGTGGAACGCTGCAGGATAAACACCACTTTCTATCCTGCCCGCAGCTGTCAACGACCATCACACACCAGGACCTAAAAGAAACGAACGACGAGGCCAACCAGGCCGCATATTTTTGGAGACGTTTTCTAACCTGGCCCGGACCCTTTAACTAACTAACTATCAATCCTATTTTCAATTTTGGTTGGGAGCTAATGTGTTAATTGTAAAAATCACTGAAGTTTCAATGTTAAATATGTATATAGCGTGTCGCGAACGGCGACGCGGCGCATCGTCTAATTTCGCGAGCCAGCCCACCAAGATGGACTCAGACAGACTCCTCGAATCCGAGTCTACGAGAGGAACACAATGGACTTGGCTTGTCATGAAGACTATAGCCAGGGAGGTGGTCCACATTCTCAACGGCATAATCGCATTCAAATGCTGCTGGCTCATCTTCAGCGAGGAAACTGTTGGATTATTTGAAATTCATATCGTGTTTAATGTCGTTGGGGTGAGTGGGAGATCTAGAGAGAGTTCTCGACAAAGTGATGTTGTTTAAAGAACCCGTTTTGTCTTTTTGTAGTATAACTTTATAATGTCTGAGGCTATGCTGCTGCTGTCATCGGATGCCTCCTCTGTCAAATATTTGGGAACTTACGCAGTGCGTGTTATTCACGGAGTACTTGGCACTTTGGCTGCAGGGCTGATCATCTTTGGAACTGGCGCCATCATCAACTCCAGGGGTGGCCACTTCAAATCAATGCATGCAAAATTGGGTAAGTCGTGCCATACGCCCTTTTATGATCTAGGATTAATATGTAACTTCTAGTTCATTTGAACAAAGAGTAACCAATACTGAAGATACAGAGACATGTGACATTACTTTCCTGGCCCACCAACCAAGAGGAGGGAAAGTATTGTGAACGAGCAAATTTTTTTTTCGAGATGAGACGGAAATATTAATTTTGAGCCCCCTGAGATGATTAATACCATTTCCAGATGGAAGTTTGCCTGCGTGTCTGTATGTCTGTCTGTGCATGTGTATTCCTCCACCACAGCGCCCAAACGCTTAATCCGATTGAGACGAAATTTAGTATGCAAGCATCATTTGGTAATGCAAGAGTTGAAAAGATTGTGGTTGAAATCGATCCACCAGGGGCGCACTAAGTAGTTATATATTGGGCCCGATTGCGTTTCTTTGTGAACTAAAACTAAAATTAGTCCAAGCGAACGAGACAGAGCAATACGTTAGAGCGAAATATGAAACGAACAATCGTCGATAAATACTACCTGCCGAACTTATACTTGTCCGAATTAATTCGAGCATATTTCGTGCGGTGTAAGATTTGACCTTGACGGGCAGTTTTAATGCGAAAAAGTGACATCAGGTCATCTCACACTCCGCTCTAGCGTATTGCCCTGTCTCGTTCACACGGACTAGTTTCCGATTTTAGTTCACAAAGAAACGCAATCGAGCCCATTATCCTTGAAATTGTAACAAAAATCCAAATTTGCGTGACATGTTCTGTTTCAAAAAACATGTTGCACGCATTGCAACATGTTTCGCTTGTATTTCTCGTGTTTTGTCATATTGGTCTTACTCAGTTTTCGAGTTGTTTCGGAATCATGGGTCACAATCTCAAAACAATTTCCCAAAACCATATAAAATTGCTAAAAGCTTTGACAGTTGGATCTGTCATAATAATAATGATAGCCGTATTGCACAGCCCAATAAAAAATGACCCTTCTGGTGTACTTGCCATGACAAAAAAAACAAGGGATTTATTTAAACAATCGAGTTCAAAAACAATTTTAATAAATATAATAAATATTACCTAAAATATTACTATTTTAGTGAACATGAGTAGCTATGAGTTTTTTTTAAATCTCCTAAAGTTGGTATAACTGCAGGCAGTTCAGTCTGTCCAAACTAGTCCCACTTCATTGAGGGCATCATTCTTTTCAAAATGGCGCGAGGAAGAGTACTTCTAACTCGCGCCGGGCGACAGAAAACCCATTAAAAGCCGGGTGATCCGCGAGTTGTGTGCACCAGGAGTGCGGCGTTTTTAAAGTTATGTGAACAAGTTCTCAATTTTCGGTAAGCGTTTAATTCTTTTCGGGATTCAATTAGATAAACGAGTTTTGTAGTAATGGTGTGTTTCTCTTTCCGTCACAGCGGGTTTTTGGCTGTGCCGCCTTCTTCCATATTCCAATAAAATTCTACAATAAATCGGCCCACCGCGCCTTGATATTTTTCTCGCCTGGATATCCGTTTGAACGGAAAAACTTAACATGTCACATTTCTGAAGTCTACCACATGTATGGACAGGAGATTGAAGGAGGAACTACCTGCGAATAAAAGGATCTTGTCTTATAACTTTAAATTTGTAGTTTTATTTTAAAATTGCTAAGGTGTATTCTCTGTCTTGCCAAATTTAGTGACAAACTAAATCCTTTCCCCGACCCTGGGGTTGTTTTTTTATTGTTCGGTCATAACCTAACCTATAGTATTTTTTTTCTTTTTCGCGTTTTAAATAAACGCGATGGCGCTCTTATTTCTTCTTGGTATAACGCGATAGGATTGCAAATCGTACGTTATAAATTGGCTGCCCAAAGCTGGGGCCTATAAACTAAATTTTGGCAGGTAGAAATATCTCTTCGCAATTTTAAAATACACGTTTTCGCGGTGATAAGTGGTAGTCTTTTTCAGATATTGGTATTTTTGTGTTATTTTTCTCAGGATTGTATGAGAATTATTACTGTAGCCACATTGTGGTATTTTTTTCAAATTGCGGTATTTTTTTTGACAGCTGTTGACGAATTTTGAAAATAATTTCGCATTTTTGCTTTGTTAACTATTTCTGCGGTTCGCCGCGAAAGAATGTTAAGTTCGCCGCAATATTTTAAGTAATATACTGTAATTTTTATTAAATCCGGCGAGAAACATTGTATAGATTAATATTTTGTGTAATAAGCGGTTTGTATTTTTCTGCGGTTCGCCGCGAATGAACGATAAGTTCGCCGTATCTTATACTATTCTGTTGCCGTTTCTTAAACGTTTATTGACTAATTTTTGTAATATTTTCAGGTTCAAATTGGATATCCAGGTGGGCGTTTTATCGGTTGCTGAAATTGGGAGGAAAAGGGTGGCACAGAAAAAAAAACTGAGTGAGATTGTTCCATTACTTTATTTTTTTAGAATAATATTTTTTTATTGGGATTTTTTTAGTTTTTTTCTTTTGGGTTTTATATTTTTGTGGTGGAGATTTAAAGAAAAATTATAAAAAAATATCATGGCTTCTCATATCTTAAACTATTATGCCGCAGCGCATTTAGTAAGAACTGAATTAGATTACGAATTTCAAATTCGAGGCGTCGCAACCACGGTGGTTGAATCTATGCGGCGACAATTCATGGGCTTGTTGGATGATTTTCCGCCACAGTCAATCGAGACTACCGACTTAGACCCGGACCAGGAGTACAATGAGTGCTCCATTCGACTATCTGTTCTCCAGGAGCTAGTCGAACAGTTTTTGGAGGATAAGACCAGGCTTTTGTACAAACGAGTTTGTACAAAAGCAACTCATTTGTTTTATAGAGTGTCTAGGATTGTCTACGCACAGACGGAACGTCGGAATCCGCTGGAGTCGTTGAAAGGGGAAATCGCGGAGGTGATTAAGATTTTGGAAGAATGTTCGGAGATTGTACGGGGCCCCAGTCCTTGTTTACTGAGACCTAGGGCAGAGTCAAGGGAAAACACGGTCCCAGAGAGTTCCTTAGGTACGCAAGGGCCTTCCGTCAGTCATTTGTTTGTTCCGGTGGTTGAGCCAGTAGTTTTGCCGGTTCCTTCGACTTCTAGCAACGAGTTCCCTCGATCCCGACCTGATTCAGTGTTGGTTGATGTACCTTCTCCTGCGGTTACTTTTGATCCTTATCCAAAAAAAGAGCAATTTGTTAGGAAAACGGTTCCGGTTAGCAGAGATTTCGACGTGTCGTTTGAGCGAGTTTTGAAGCCTTTGTGCTTGGGTTTCGTGTACGACGGGAAGACTTGTGTCGTTGAATTTTTGGAACGACTTGAAGAAAATAGGTTGGCGCGCAACATTTCTGACGCGCGTTTATTGAAATCCGCCTGTGAGCTTTTCACAAATCATGCGCTCGTATGGTATCGCACCCGGGTTTCGCATATTGAGAGCTGGTCTCAGCTCGCATGTGAATTGCGGAATAATTTTGGTAGTGCGAACTACGACCGCGACTTGTTGAGGCAGGTACGTTCCCGGTTTCAGAGGACGGATGAGCCGCTCCACATTTTTGTTACCACAGTGTTGAGCTATTTCCAGAAATTGTCTCGGCCACGTCCAGAGGCCGAACAGCTGGAGAAAATTTGCTCTAATTTGAGGCCGTACCTGCAACAACAGTTCGCGTTAGTGACAATCCACTCCATTGATGAGCTTCTCCACCTAGGTAAGCGTTTGGAAAACGCTCAGTTGTCGATCGACGAGTATAATCAAAACCTACAGGTTTTTAATAAATCCAAAGCGTCGTCGTCCAAGACTGTACACGCTATCGATCACGCGACCGTTGACATTGCTGATAGGGATTCTTCATTTGTTCAGCAGTTCCAAAATTGCGCGGTTTCTGCGGTAGATTCAAATAATTCCAATAACCAACCCCGGGATGTAAGTCACCCTCGGGGTGGTTCAAATAGAGGTGGTTTCTCCCGAGGCAACACGACTGACGTCGGCGGTCCTCGCGGAGGCCCAGGAGCTTCGCGTGGTGCTCGTGGTGGTACTCACCACGGGCACTCTAAATATTGTTACCGTTATGGGAAGTTTAATTTTACTGTGTCTACTTGCCCGGATTGTTCAAAGGAGAGAAAGCCAGTTCAACCTAAACAGAATGTTTCAAAAAACTTGTCCAACGAGACCGAATAAGGGCATTCGTTGATTCGGTCTCGTTGTTATTTAAAAACGAGAAGGATAACCGTCGTCCGTTTCTAGATGTTTCGTTAGGCGACATAGCTGTGTGTGGTCTACTCGACACGGGTTCGAGCTTGACAATTTTGGGTGCCGATTCACATAGGTATTTAATTGATATCGGTTATACTCTTCATAAAGCGCCTTCTTTGACGCTCAGCACAGCTAATTCAAGTACAGTACGGACGATTGGCTATATTTCTTTGCCCTTTAAATTCAATAATCGCTGTCAGGTGATCCGAGCTGTGGTAGCTCCGGATATAGGAACTTCTCTGATTTTAGGCATGGATTTTGTCCGAGAATTTGATTTGGTACCTGAAATTCTAAAATATGTTCGTTTGGAGTCTAGTGATGTCAGTTGGCACTCCGTCAACGAAGTGAGGGCCTTGCATCCTTTCGCTTCCCTGACGGAGAATCAACAGTCGTTAGCTAACAAGATGATTAAAAGTTTTGAGAAAATTTCTACGGAAGTCAAAGGTCTAGGTCGGACAAATTTAATAACTCAGGTTATCGACACTGGTGATCATCCACCAGTGAAGCAGCGGTATTACCCTTTGTCTCCCGCTCGTCTACAACTATTAAACGAAGAAGTGGATCGCATGCTAGAGTTGGGCGTTATTAAACCTAGCCAGGGAGGTTGGAACAATCCAACTATTTTTGTTCCCAAGGCGGATGGGACTTTGCGGTTCTGTCTTGATAGTAGAAAAATAAACTCGATAACGAAACCGGATGCTTATCCTCTCCCGAGAATAACTACCATTCTGGACAGTTTGCGTGATGCTAACTATTTGTCTTCTATCGACCTATCAGCTGCCTTTTGGCAAATCCCATTAGAGCCTGCCTCGCAAGAAAAGTGCAGTTTCACTGTCCCTGGACGAGGATTCTTCAAAATGACGGTGACTCCGTTCGGAATGCGCAACTCGTCAGCGTGCATGCAGAGGCTGGCGGATCAGTTATTTGACCCGTCGTTTAACAACAAAGTATTTTGTTATTTAGATGATATCGTAATTGTCTCATCGACCTTCGAAGAACATATCTCTTTGTTAAGTAGAGTTTTAGATCGTCTTGTTTATGCCAATTTGTCCATCAATTTCAAAAAGTGCCAATTTTTCCGGCATGAGTTAAAGTACCTGGGGTATGTTGTAGATTCCCATGGCCTACATACAGATCCCGAAAAGGTAAAGTGTATCCTAGACTTTCCCACTCCTAATTCACCTAAAATGGTTAAGAGTTTCCTTGGAATGGCCGGTTGGTACCGGCGTTTCATTCGTAATTTTTCCAGTATTGCTGCACCTCTTTCCCGGTTGACTAGTACCCGCAAAGGCGCTCCCGCGTTTGCATGGACACCGGAGGCGGAAGAAGCCTTTCAAAAATTGAAATCCGCCTTAATTTCAAGTCCGATCTTAGCTTGTCCTGACTATTCAAAGCCATTTGCTTTACATTGCGACGCATCGTTGTACGGTTTAGGTGGTGTACTTACCCAGACAGTGGATGGCGTAGAACATCCAATCGCTTTCACGAGTAGGACTCTCCTACCTGCTGAGACTCGTTACTCGGCTACTGAACGTGAAGCCCTAAGCGTGATCCATGCTGTCGAGCATTTTCGAGGCTACTTTGAGGGCGGTCCCAAGGTCAAAATCTACACTGATCATGCCAGTTTGCGTTGGTTTTTATCGCTTAAAAACCCAACGGGACGCTTGGCTAGGTGGGGAATCCGTTTATCGGCTTTTGATTTTGAGATCATCCACAAGAAGGGTGTCGAAAATGTCGTCCCAGACGCGTTATCTCGCCTACTTCCTGTAGCGGCTGTCTCGGTTGTCGCCGATCCCTGGTACAACGATTTGGTTAATGCGGTATCCGGCAATCCTGCCGCGTATCCCAATTACCAGATCAAAGGCAGTGAGTTGTATCGTTACTCGAGGAGCAAGTACCAACTTACCAGTTGTTACGACTGGAAGTTAGTTGTGCCGTTACCTCTCCGAGAAAAGCTAATACAAGAAAACCATGCTTCTGATTTGGCAATTCATTTTGGGGTCTTTAAAACCCATCGTCGTCTTTGTTTGCGCTACTTTTGGCCAAATTTACATGGAGACGTGGTTAAATTCGTCTCTAAGTGCGATACGTGTCAGCAATACAAACATCCGAACGTGTCTCCGTTGGGTCATTTGGGTAATCCAAAGTCGTGTGCCTTTCCTTTTCAGATGATTTCCGTCGATCTTTTGGGTCCTTACCCGATGACGAGAGATCGAAATATACATATTCTAGTAGTCACGTGTTGTTTTAGCAAATATTGCTTATTATTCCCTTTAAAACGTGCTACTAGTAAAATCGTTAGCCACATTATGGAGCATAAGGTCTTTTTGCAATTTGGTGTTCCGCAGTATGTCATTTCGGACAATGGGAAACAATTTATTGGCAAGGAGTTCACTGGTCTAATGACCAAGTACCGAATTCCCAAGGTATACTTGAACCCGAAATATTGCCCTCAGGTCAATCCAACTGAGAGGCAGAATCGTGGGGTTGTCACGGCGTTGGCGTTGTCAGTTAAGGACGACCATCGCTCTTGGGACCTCCACCTTTCTGCCATTCAGATGGCGATCAATTCGGCTGTTTCGGAAGCCACGGGTTTCAGCCCTTTTTTCCTTGTCCATGGTCGAGAACCGATTTTAGATGGTTCTTTTTATACGCAATCCCCGGAATCCCAAGCCGAAGTCATATTCGGTAGCAGAATGTCCTACGCTCAGGATTTGAGTGAACTTCCTGGCGTTTTCCATACCGTGCGGAAGAAATTACTTCAATCGCATGCTCACAATAAGGTATATTATGACCGCAAACACCTCCCGGCTGAATTTTCCGTTGGGGATACGGTTTATAAAAAGACTTATTTTCTGAGCAAAGCGGGAAATTACTTCATTTCAAAGTTTGCCCCGCGGTATGAAAAATGTCAGATAGTGAAGAAACACTCTCCTTTGGTGTATGAACTGCTTAATGTAGAAGGCAAAAATATAGGCACATGGCATATAAAGGATTTTAAACTAAATCCCAAGGATTCCGTTTGATGTTGTTTTTCTTGGTTGTTTTCCTCGTTAACATACGTATAAAAAATGTTTCATCTTAGTGGAACGTCTTCGATTTCACTCTCTTAATAATTGTCATGTTTAAAGGTGTGGTACCGGGTGGTTACCATTACTGATATCATTTTGTCTGTGTCCGTGGTGCTAGCAAACCTGTCTAGCACTACCGGGGTTTGAATGTCGCATGAAAGGGAAGTATGCTAGAGCTCGGTATGAAAGGTAATACTTGACATTCAACATTTTCCTACTAGGCATTGGCTACTGTCGAGTCACAACAATTTTGCTAATATGTTTTTTTTTTTTTTTTGTGTCCACCATAAGTTTACTTAGTTTTGCTTTATGGTTTGGAGGTCGTCAGGTTTTCCTTCGACAAGTTGTGCGGTCCTGTTATAAGGCCGCTAGGACTTTTGTCCGTTTTTTTTTAATGTTTATCAGGCTGACTTGGTAGCCCTTTGGGGTTGATAAGTTATTTGGAGTTGTTGGTGTTTGTTGTAACTCTCTACGTTTATGTAGAGTGATTTATATTAGCAGTTGACCTCTGCAGTACCCTGCCGAATGGATATTTTTCTTTAGTTAACGAGGAGAAGTAGGAGTATCTTGTTCTTTATTTTCTTTTATCTTTTTATAGTTTAACATTTGATGAGTATTAGATAGTTCACGTGTTTTTTTTTGTTATCAGTGGAGATTTTTGTTAGTGCTCTATTAGTCACATGCGAATCGGGACGACTCGAGGAAATCGTTAGTGTCCTGCCGATTTCTTTTTGGGGGAGAGGCTGTAACAAAAATCCAAATTTGCGTGACATGTTCTGTTTCAAAAAACATGTTGCACGCATTGCAACATGTTTCGCTTGTATTTCTCGTGTTTTGTCATATTGGTCTTACTCAGTTTTCGAGTTGTTTCGGAATCATGGGTCACAATCTCAAAACAATTTCCCAAAACCATATAAAATTGCTAAAAGCTTTGACAGTTGGATCTGTCATAATAATAATGATAGCCGTATTGCACAGCCCAATAAAAAATGACCCTTCTGGTGTACTTGCCATGACAAAAAAAACAAGGGATTTATTTAAACAATCGAGTTCAAAAACAATTTTAATAAATATAATAAATATTACCTAAAATATTACTATTTTAGTGAACATGAGTAGCTATGAGTTTTTTTTTAATCTCCTAAAGTTGGTATAACTGCAGGCAGTTCAGTCTGTCCAAACTAGTCCCACTTCATTGAGGGCATCATTCTTTTCAAAATGGCGCGAGGAAGAGTACTTCTAACTCGCGCCGGGCGACAGAAAACCCATTAAAAGCCGGGTGATCCGCGAGTTGTGTGCACCAGGAGTGCGGCGTTTTTAAAGTTATGTGAACAAGTTCTCAATTTTCGGTAAGCGTTTAATTCTTTTCGGGATTCAATTAGATAAACGAGTTTTGTAGTAATGGTGTGTTTCTCTTTCCGTCACAGCGGGTTTTTGGCTGTGCCGCCTTTTTCCATATTCCAATAAAATTCTACAATAAATCGACCCACCGCGCCTTGATATTTTTCTCGCCTGGATATCCGTTTGAACGGAAAAACTTAACATGTCACATTTCTGAAGTCTACCACATGTATGGACAGGAGATTGAAGGAGGAACTACCTGCGAATAAAAGGATCTTGTCTTATAACTTTAAATTTGTAGTTTTATTTTAAAATTGCGAAGGTGTATTCTCTGTCTTGCCAAATTTAGTGACAAACTAAATCCTTTCCCCGACCCTGGGGTTGTTTTTTTATTGTTCGGCCATAACCTAACCTATAGTATTTTTTTTCTTTTTCGCGTTTTAAATAAACGCGATGGCGCTCTTATTTCTTCTTGGTATAACGCGATAGGATTGCAAATCGTACGTTATAAAATATTGGACTTAGATAATTGAAATTTGGTACACAAATGCCATCATATTGTCAAATTTTATTGGAATATCTCATATAAAATGTGCATTAAAAATATTTAAATTCTGCCACATTTAAATCAAATATTATCCCTGAGCCGCTCGAGGCGATTGTGCATCGGAACCCAAACGGGTTCGTCCGCCGACCGAGAGAGGGCCCTCATTGATTTAATCTATGAAATTAATATGCAGATGAAATGAGTTATTTGCTACTTGCCAAGAATGTCTTGGAGTGACACAGCCGATTTTGTTTATGTAGTCAACCATAATTATTTTGTTTAACCACCTTCTCGTATATCACTTTTCATAGACGATTTCTATCTTTTCTTTCCAGGATTAGCAGCGATGGTGTTCCTGCTCTGCACAATAGTGATCGGCCTGATGGCGTTTTTCTCGAAAAACCTTCGTATCAAACCGGTCTATTTGAAGGCGCTCCACAACTTCCTTTCCTGCACTTGCTTCTTGCTTGGAATCAGCAGCTTGTGCTTGGGATACCAGAAAAAATGGTTCATCAGTAGGACCAGCCATGACTACGCTATCTCTTTCGTGATCTTCACGAGCGTCTCCGCCATCATCAGCTGCCTAGTACCCACCTTAAAACTTTTGAAACAAACAAAGACAATCGTCTGGGGATGACTGCTCTTTAAATTTAAATTAAAGGCTGTGCGTTACCAAATTAATCTCAGTTTTAAGAAATGTGTTTCGTAATTTCGAATTTATTTAAATATCTCTATTTTTCAACATATGTTTTTAGTTTGATTTATAAATAGCAATATAGTAGAATGTTTTTTTTGTAGACTGCGTGTGTCTTTGATGCTGTAATCTAATTGTATTTTCGAAAATGGTATGTTATTTCGTTTTATTTGAATTATTTCAAAAATATTTTTTGTGGCACAGTAGATATTATTATATACTCAAATACAAATTGTAAATATATTAGCTAGGTAATTAAACTAACTGTAAATAATTTTATTACCTGAAAAATACTCCAAAATTCTATGGGTAAAACACGTTTTATACATGAATGTATGCTATTTGGGATGAGTAGTACTAGTAAATAAATATTATATTATCACTATTTAGTGTAAGCCTATTGTTTTATGTTAAATAGCATTAATAATTAATGATATTGTTGTAAACAGTTAAAAAATATTATTATTCTTGTGTTATTTATTGTTAACGGACTTATGAGTTATAGGAATGATCAAATTATGATCATATAGGAATGATATGATAACGGACTTATGAGTTATGGACCTATAGGAATGATCAAATTTGAATCATCATCATCATCAGCAGCTTTACAACTCATTGTAAGACTTGGCGTCGACGAGGATCTTTCTCCGTTTGGTTCATCCTGGGCTTTGGCTCCCAGTAGTTCACCCTGAGTGTATGTAGGTCCTTAATCACAGAATCAAGACATCGCAATTGTGTTCGTCCGACTTTAAGATGCTCTTTAAGGTTTTCACAAAGAATGCATTTAACGCCCGTTCGCTTTACGCCCTTTCCCCGTGCCCTAAAACATTTCAGTCTTCCAAACTCCAGGAATCTTTGTTAGTTATCTAAACTCCGCCCTCATTCACAGCACCGAGTAGTCTGCGAAGTATTTTTGCATTCAAAGACGTCTAATTCGTTTTCATTTGCAAGAATATATTTATGAATTTATCGGGTTCCTTTACATAGATATTGATGCGATTATACCGAATGCACCCCAATTGACTAACTCACACATATATAGATTAAAATTTTCAGCAGTTACATATCTTTTTCTTTTCCTTCACCGTTCATCTAGCTAGGCTATGCAAACAGCTCCCGTCCAATATCAGAAACGCACCAACGGTTTCTATATTTCAAGTGTCTCCGAAAAACATTTTACGTTCCTAAATTCCTATTTATCCAACGTCTCATCCCATCCTCTCCTGTCCTCTGCTCCTTGCAAAATTCTTTAAATCTTAATTATATATATATTTAAATGGCAATATTGTTTTCGATTATTTTTGATTAAGTATTAAGTGTTTTTTTTGTTCTACAAGCACCTAAATACTTTACCTTCCAAGCAGGTTGACTGTAAGAGATTATAATTTAAGCAATAAATCCGCCTATTGTATGTTTTGCCATAAAATGGGCAATAAAGAATTTCTATGTATCTATCTTTCTAATAAATTTCAATTCAATTCAATGAAAAGTTAATTTCTTGTACTACGTAATAAAATACAACTACTAACAGTGATCAATCGCACGGGAAATATAACCAAGAATGTTATGATTCACATCCGGCCCATCGATGGCCGATGGCGACATAGATAACGAGATCGGTGAATAAAATTTTAGGCCAAAAATCTTAGAAAACTTCTACGGCGATCTTATCTAGGCACCTTTTCAGTTCCTTCATTTATCCCTTCGTTAAAGCCGTTGCGAATATAGCAGGCCTGTGTCGGGTGTTTAATTTCTCATATCCACGGATGCGGATGCGGATATTTAAAACAAAAAATCCAAGCTGCCGATTTTCAATGAAGTTGTTACGGATGCACATCTCTTAACAATATAAGCTACTTAGCAGTAAATTTAAATATTATAACGATAAAATGCCAAAATAAAATAATGCAAAAAGAAATTTCATGAGCGCCACCGCGTTTTAAAGCCGAAATGCGGAAACAAAATGCAAAATATCGAAATGAAATTATTGTAATGTTGACATTCTTTTGTTATCTTTTTTATTGTAACACTGTTTGTGTATCCTGTTTCTGTGTCTTGTATCATATTTCGTGCAATATTGCCTGAGCGTAGCTGTCAACTGGATTAATAGGGTAAGTATTTTTGAAAGACGAATATTATTATTATTAAGTCAGAAAATTAAAGGAATAACCATAAAAATCTGGGAAACACATACGAATAATGTGCAAAATGTACTGAAAAGTCGTATTTATTACAATTTCTATGATAAATCGGCCGTACATATTTGATAAAATACCGATAGACGGTGTGCCGAAGATTATGAGAAGTATCGATCATAAATTAATGATCAAAATAAAGAAAAAAGAATGTAAAATATAAAATATTCTATCATTTCGGGCGTCAATATTTTTCCGCCCAACGACTAGTTAAAAATAAAATATATTAGTGGAACTGGTATTCAAACTTGGCTCATCCACTCAATAACGTATTTACCATTAGAAAGACCTATTTATCTAGAAAATGTATGACTACTACAACTTACCTTTCCGCCGTTTTGTTTTTTTGAAGTTCAGAAGCTTCTTAAATATGGGTAATTCCACGAAATGCCAATTATTTATTTAAAATATATATTTTGCAGTGTAGATCTATAAAAGATTATATATTATGATGTACGGTCACTGGGCACACCTTGTTGGACAGCTGACCTTAGCATATTAAATACGTCAGTAAACATGGAGGCAATGAAATCACGAGACACATTACAGAATTCAAGCAACATATTTCCCCTCCATATACTGCTGACAAACTCGAGCATTCTTATCAAAACTTAGGGCAGTGTCATAAACCAGTGGGTCGCGACCCCCTGGGGGGTCGCCAAGAGAATCCCAGGGGGATCTAAAAATAAAAATTGAAAATACTACATTTTTTTATTATACAATATGCAAGCATTTACAGCTTTGGGAGAGAAACATAATTATTATGTGTTTTTTGCTATATCGTTGACAAAACTTTATGTTGATCTAAGATGGAAACAGGTAAGTAAGTACAGCTTCGATAGTGTAAAACAGTTAAAATTAATGTGGTTTTCGCTATTGTTCTTAGAAAAAAATATTGATTGCTTACAGTTACAGCTGTGAAAGACACTAAGGGGTCGAAAGAACTTAGTTACAGTCTAAGGGAGGGCGCGTAAGAGTTTTATTTTTTTACCAAAAAGGGGGTCGCGATTTAAAACAGGTTAAAAAACACAGCCCTAGGGGATATCAGGTAATTAGCTATGTTTAATAAAATATAACTAAGAAACGGCTCATAATTGGGATCAGTTGTTTTAGTAATAAATTTATTTATTTATTTATTTATTTATTTTATTTATCCCTAGTATTACATGATTAAATTTTCTATAGTATATTTTACATGATTTAGTCGTACATACAAAATGTGAACCCCGGAAATTTACTAAAGGTGCGGCTTCGGCGGGATTTTATCACCTCACTAGACAGAGCCTGTATTGAGGTGATATTTAGTACTGCGTTCATCTGCCGGGTGTATAGGTAATTTATTTAATCTTGGGAAATCCTACAAGTGTATATTGTATAACTATTATAGTATATAGGTATATATATTAAACAAAAAATATTTATTCAATTAAACGAGATATAATATATATATGGGAATATATGAATACAGTTATGAGGCTAATGAGATAATAATAACAATAATAAATAATATAAGTCATCTGTGCTATTTAATAACGTTAGTTACTAACGACTCACAGTGCTCCCTCGTCGAGTGTAACAACCATAATGTTACCAGTCTTTTGTAGTGAGCGTCATTTTGAATGATTGTAGCTTGGCCTAATTGCGTGGTAAATATGTTATGGAGTTTTTTCGCTAGGTAAATATAGTGTCTTTGTCCAAAGGTCGTTCTCATTTTTGGATTTACACGTCTGTCTTTATGTCTTGTGTCGTGTCTATGGGTGTTACTGGTCGGCTTGCTGTTGTCCCGTTGGAGTTCTTTCCTGTAGCATATCAAATGCTCTGCATAAAGAGATCTTTTCATTGGTATGATTTACAGCTAATGGAAAAAAGTGCCCAAAATTCCCATTCTCTTTTTTTTGTTTTATTGCACCAATTTTGCCCATAATGACTTGACATGTTCAATATATGAATCACTGAAAGAACTTCGTTCATTGAGAATATCCGCGCAGCATCCGCATTAACGGATGCGGATGCGGATGCGGATATCAGACACAGGACTGTAATATAGGTACACCGATATTGAAGCTGTATCTACTGAGATAAATTTGATAGATGGTCTTATCATATTGGTGGGGTATTTGAGATAAATAAAATCAGCATCGTTTTACTATTGAGTGGTTTAATCTCGGTCGATTCGTGGGCGCTGTTTGGGGATTTGTGTTCAGAGTGAATTTGTGGATTTTTACCGTTTTTGTGTGAGTATCGAAAAATACGCCTCCTTAGTATTTGATGTCCCAGCCGGTTTGGATGCCAACAGGAAATGTTTAGATGTAGGGTTATTGTGAGAAAATCAAACGACTATCGACAATACTTCTTGAACAATATTTTTTAAATAAACTTAAAATTTCGAGTATTGATCAGTGGATATTTTTGGTGGTTATGGGAACTATAAAGACTTATAGGGCTATAAACACTTATAGACTATAAAGACTAATACTTATAGGGACTATAAGAGTCAGCGACAAAAAAGTGCAATAGTTTTGTAAAAGCTGATACTTTCAGATCAGACAGTGTTTTGGCCATAGAAAGCTGGGGTCGAGTCAGCAGGCCAGACTCTTGGACACCTGGCGCTGGCGTACTAGGAAAGGTGTAATTTTAATTAGTACCCCCAAAGTGTTTTGGAAAAGCTGAAAAATCATCAGTAGACAGTGGATGCAATACAGAACTCGAAACAAAATGCCAGACTGCTTAATAATAGAATGCGTGGCGTCAGCAGTACTCCATACATACCACAAAAAAGTGCATTATATTGCGCAGCACAACAGAACGATGCGTAATAGTTACCGAGAAATACCTATCGGCGTATTTGGAGGGATTTCAACAATTCAATTATCACGGACCGTGGCGTCCTTTGAACTTGTTTCACATGGGATCGGGTGGCCAACGGGTCGTTTCAAGAGTAGTTGACATCAGGTCAACACCACAAGAATGCGTGTAAACGAAAAGTGACTGTGGTGTAAACCAAATTTATCAATAATTTCAGCATAATTTGAACACAACGCCCATACACAATACATGTATTACCTATATTTTTATTCATTTACTTTTCCATGTCATATTAAATATGGCGCAACCATAATATGAGAGACCTGTCGAAAATTGACATAAACACTTACGGCATGTAACTTTAACCTGACCAACCGTACGGATTACCACACAGTGCGGCTTTTTACATGACTGCCCAAAAGGAGTGTATTGTGTTCAGGATTCATCTATATTATGTTTTCCGTTTCTTTATTCCGTTATAACTTATAAACGCTTCTACCGATTTAGAAGTGTGTCATATTGTTAGAATTGTTATGTCATCCCGAGTGTCACATGATACCTAAACTTTCCAAATGTTTAAAAATACTTGTCTAAATGTCCAAATGTCAATAAACTAACATAAATATACCGAGTTTAGTGTCAAATAAAAGGTCCGATTGAGTGCATTCCGGATATATAGATTAATATATATATATATATATATATATATATATATATATATATATATATATATATATATATATATATATATATATATATATATATATATATATATATATATATATATATATATATATATATATATATATATATATATATATGTCGCGAGGGTTTCTGCCGTAGAATGAAACTCGCGATCGATATTCAAATTGCAGTATGTTGTTTAATTCCAAAGTCGTGTACAAAGTGAATTAATTTGCTCAAACATTATCGTCTACTAGTCGCCGGGCGGCGATCGCCCCGTCTCCCTCTTCTCGCGCTGTCTCCTTCATTCCGGCCGGCCGGCCGATATACACACCTGTGCGGGACGGCGTGCTTCAGTCGTCCGCCGTTGGCCCCCGCGAGCTGACGTCCCGTGGGCGGCGCTTGAGCTGCAATTTTGTCGTGTTTCGCACATTAGATTTTCGCACGTTTACCGCTTTTGGACGCCACCGGCGATCCCTCCCCCGACCTACTTTGTATTAAGTAGCCACCGGAAGTAAGGCTCCCGTCCGGAAAGTCGCTGGAAGCGGTCGTGTGAGCGCGCTAGTTTTTCGTGTTTTGAGTTTATACTGCGTCGCGGCGCCCTCAGTTGAAACCTTCCCCTTCACCACCAGTCTTCGGACTGCTGTGGCACAAGATGAAAAGCTCTCTGCTGAGAAGTCGCTGCGATGTGGTTTTCGTTGTTTGTGGTGACGTTTTGCGTGCGAAACACGGCGGTTAGATTCGCGACGGTTTGTACTTTCTCTCTCATTTATCTCGATGTTTGTCTTTAGCTTCTCGTTGACGGCTTGATTGTGATGATTAAAATAAACGCCTCGTTGGAGGCACTTAAGACGTGTGTTGGTTATTGGGCGTTCGGGGTAGGTAATCCTAGTGATGGCATTGCACATCGCCATCTCCTTAATTCCGGTGTCGCCATTGCACCTCGGTGACACCACCTTCCTGCCGCTTTCGGGTGGAGTCTTCTTCCGGTCCTTTCCTTTTATGACATTTTGAGTAGGTGGGTTTTGTGTGTATTGTTGCTCCGCGACATGACTTTCCCCGTTTTGAAGACGAAACGTCAACGTATTTAACTGCCGTGTGTGCCGTATAACTCTGCCGTACCTCGATACCGTTGTGTAATTGTCACTTTGCTGCGTTGTTGGCCGAGAGGTTTCGTCTTCCCTAGACATGTAGCACGGCTTCAGCCTATCCAGAGAGACAGTGACTATCCTCCTGTTTTGTTCTATGTCGAACGTTTTTTCTCGTTTCTTCACCACTCTATAGGGTCCTTTGTATGGCGCTTGTAGTGGCCGCCGTACAGTGTCGTCTCTTATGAAGACGTGGGTTGCTTCCTTCAAATCCGGGTGCACGAATATCCTCGCTGTGTTTTCCCGCTCCCTCTTCGGTCTTTGCTGCTCGAATGTTTCCCTTAATTGCTGGAGGACTTCTGGTACTGTCGTTTTTTTCCCATTTTCAAAAAATTCGCCTGGCAATCTTATGTTTGTTCCGTATAACATTTCTGCTGGACTGGCGTTGATATCCTCCTTTAAGGCTGCTCTTAGGCCCATCATGACGGTTGAAATGTCGTTTGCCCATTCTTTGGTATTCATTCTTGCCATTAATGCCGCTTTTAAAGACCGATGCCACCTTTCCACTAGTCCGTTTGCCTGTGGGTGAAATGGTGTGGTGTGAATCTTTTTTGCACCCAGTAGTTGTGCTAGTTTCGTAAAGAGTTCCGATTCGAACTGTCTCCCTTGATCGGTCGTGATTCTTGCAGGAACGCCGAATCTCGCTATCCATCCCTCGAAAAAATTTTTTGCGATTGTCTCGGCTTGTATGTCTTGTATAGGTATCGCTTCCGGCCATTTTGTACCTCTATCCAACATCGTTAATAGGTACCTATATCCGTTGGATATTTCGAGCGGGCCCACGATATCGATATGCACATGCTCTAATCTGTCGGCTTCCATGATTTTTCCTATGGGCGTACGCGTATGTATGTGCACCTTCGCTCGTTGGCACGGGATGCATGTTTTAGCGTAATCTGCGCTGTCTTTGTTCATGCGCGGCCAGAAAAATTTGTCAGCTGTCATTTTTCTTGTTGTTCGAATTCCCGGGTGACTAGGGTTGTGGATTATTTTTATCGCTGTTTGCCGTAGTGCCGCTGTTATGTATGGTCTTGGCCTGCTTGCCGTAGTTTCGCACCAGATTTCGGTTTCTTTGTTGTTTTGTTTGAGTAATTCGAATTTGAATTTTCCCTTCTGTTGTAATGCCTTTAATTCCTCGTCCGTTTCTTGCTGTCTCGCCAGTTCGTCGTAGTCGAAAGTTTCAGGGCATCCTACTTCTTCAATCCTGGATAAGGCGTCTGCTACCACGTTCTTCCTTCCCGGGAGATATTCGATTGCCGTTGCGAATTGTGCGATGTATGATGAGTGACGAATGCGTATCGGCGTTTCTGTTGGAGTATCGTTTAATTTTTTTAAAGCGTGAATGAGCGGTTTGTGGTCTGTATACACTACCAGCTCTCTCCCCTCTACCATCTTCCGGAAGTGCCGTACTGCCAGGTATATTGCCAGTAGTTCTTTGTCGTACGCCGCATATTGTTGTTGCGCGTGTGACAAGGCTTTCGAAAAAAATCCTAATGGCACCCATTTTTCTCCTTGCTTCTGTTGCAGTGCTGCGCCCGCGCATGTATTTGACGCATCCGTCATTAGTGCCAACGGTGCATGTGCGATTGGATGCGCCAGTAGAACCGCTTCCTCTATGCTCTGTCTGCATTGGTTAAAGGCTTCGTTGCTCTCCTCTGTCCATTCTATTTCTGTGTGATCGTTCTTTTTCGTCCCTTTCAGGAATACGTTTAGTTTGGCTTGCCGATGTGCTGCTTCTGGGATGCTGTGCCTGTAGAAATTGACCATGCCCAGGAAGCGTCGTAGTTCCTGGACATCCTTTGGTTTCGGAAAGTTTTTTATTGCCTCCACCTTGTCGGCTTTTGGTCGTATTCCTGTTGAGTTGACTGTATATCCTAGGAAGTCTAGCTCTGGCTGTGCGATCTGACATTTCTGTAGGTTTATGGTGATGCCTTGTTTGTCCAGCCTCTCCAGTATCTCTGTGATGTGTTCTTTATGGGTCGTTTCGTCCTCTGATGCTATCAGGATATCGTCAATGTAGGCGTATGCGAACGGTAGGCCCCGGAGTACCTGATCCATAAATCGTTGCATGGTTTGTGCTCCGTTGCGGAGTCCGAAGGACATCCTGGTCATTTCGAATAATCCGAACGGGGTGGTAATGGCGGTCTTCTCAATATCCTCGGGCCTTACTGGTATTTGCGTGTATGCCTTCACCAGGTCCAGTGACGTGAACATCGTTTTTCCTTGTAGAGCGTGAGTGAAATCGTGTATTCTGGGAACAGTATACCGATCCGGCACTGTGATGCTGTTCAGCCGTCTGTAGTCTCCGCATGGGCGGAATTCACCGTTGCTTTTCTGCACCAGATGCAGTGGACTTGCCCATTGGCTTTTCGAAGGTCTACATACACCTGCCTCTATCATCTCATCGAAAACTTTCTTCGCTGCCGCGTATCTCTCCGGATTTAGTGGTCTCGGGCGCGCGAATACCGGTCTTCCTTCAGTTTCGATGTGGTGTACTATGTCGTGTTTAGGTTGTCTTGGTTGTGACGTGTTCGAGAGTATGTTGGGGAAGCTCTCGAAGATTTTCTTAAATTCTTGGTTGGTCTCGATTGGGAATACCGCCGGTTGCGGCATGTGGTTTTTCTCGACGTATTTGTTGTCCTTCGTTTTCATTAGGAGCCTCTTTCTGTTGAGGTCCACCAGCAGGTGGTGTTGGTGTAGAAAGTCTGCTCCTAGGATGTGTTGTTTCACATCAGCGATGATGAAGGTTGCTTGTAATTGTTGGTCGAATCCGAGGTCCAGCATGATGGTTCTCTTTCCGTACGTTGCTATATTTGAGCCGTTGGCTGCCAGTAAGAGAAGCTCTTCTTTTTGTTGTGCGTCGCATCTTCGTCTGGGTATGACGCTGACGTTTGCTCCTGTGTCGATCAGGAACCGTTGTTGTGTTCTCCTGTCGTGTACGTATAGGCGGTTATTTGTATCGGCGCCAAGCTGAGCTATTCTTGGCGCCTCTTGTAGTTTTCCTGGTCCTGCGGTGTCTGTTTGAAGTCGCACGGTTTCTGGCATTTTCGTGCTGTGTTCCCGAAACGCTTATGGAAGTAGCAGGTGCTTTGTTCCTCGAGTCTTCTGGTGTTGTGCGTGCTGGAGGTATTTTCATCTGTTCTTCTCGCTTGTAGCCGTTCGATCTGTTTTGCCAGTTCCTCTAGCTTCCTTTCAATCGCTGCCATGTTGGTTGTTGTCGCTTCGATCTTGTTGATGTCGCTTTTTTCATTTGCTGTGACTTCCATCATTCGATCTGCAAGGTTCGCCATTTTGTCCAGTTCTTTTTCCTCTGATGTTGCTAGTACCGCCCGTATCGTTGCGGGTAGGTGCCCGAGCCACAATGTTTTTAGTGTACCGTCGGGTAATTTTCCCATGTTTAGCGTTCTCATCCTTCGTATTAGTTGCGAAGGTTTGTCGCTTCCCATTTCTGTTTGGTAGAGGAGTTTCTGCAGTCGTTGCGTCTCTGATTCCTCGTAGGTTGTGATTAGCCGTTCCTTCAATGCCTCGAATTTTTCTTGTTTGGGCGGTTGCAGCACCAGGTCGCTTACTTCCTGTAACGCTGCTCGGTCCAGTTGGTGCGATTACGTATGAGAATCGGTCTTGATCGCTGCATTTCTGTGGTGCCAGGATCTGCTCGGCGAGCGCGAACCAGAGGCGTGGTGCGTGGTGCCAGAATGCAGGTATTCGCGAAGCGATGCTCAGTGGTGCGATGTCGGGGTTTGGCTGTGTTGACTCCGTTGTGTCGTGGAATGGTTCCATTTTGATTTTCTTGTGTCTGACTCGTTGGAGAAGACGTCCAAGTTCGCTGGTTGTTGGTGGTCCGTGCCGTTGTCGTTTAGCGATTTGTCCGTTTTCTTGCCGTGGTTGTGAGTTCTTCTGCGGGGTCACCAGTGTCGCGAGGGTTTCTGCCGTAGAATGAAACTCGCGATCGATATTCAAATTGCAGTATGTTTGTTTAATTCCAAAGTCGTGTACAAAGTGAATTAATTTGCTCAAACATTATCGTCTATATATACTAGTCGCCGGCGGCGATCGCCCCGTCTCCCTCTTCTCGCGCTGTCTCCTTCATTCCGGCCGGCCGGCCGATATACACACCTGTGCGGGACGGCGTGCTTCAGTCGTCCGCCGTTGGCCCCCGCGAGCTGACGTCCCGTGGGCGGCGCTTGAGCTGCAATTTTGTCGTGTTTCGCACATTAGATTTTCGCACGTTTACCGCTTTTGGACGCCACCGGCGATCCCTCCCCCGACCTACTTTGTATTAAGTAGCCACCGGAAGTAAGGCTCCCGTCCGGAAAGTCGCTGGAAGCGGTCGTGTGAGCGCGCTAGTTTTTCGTGTTTTGAGTTTATACTGCGTCGCGGCGCCCTCAGTTGAAACCTTCCCCTTCACCACCAGTCTTCGGACTGCTGTGGCACAAGATGAAAAGCTCTCTGCTGAGAAGTCGCTGCGATGTGGTTTTCGTTGTTTGTGGTGACGTTTTGCGTGCGAAAACACGGCGGTTAGATTCGCGACGGTTTGTACTTTCTCTCTCATTTATCTCGATGTTTGTCTTTAGCTTCTCGTTGACGGCTTGATTGTGATGATTAAAATAAACGCCTCGTTGGAGGCACTTAAGACGTGTGTTGGTTATTGGGCGTTCGGGGTAGGTAATCCTAGTGATGGCATTGCACATCGCCATCTCCTTAATTTCCCGGTGTCGCCATTGCACCTCGGTGACACCACCTTCCTGCCGCTTTCGGGTGAGTCTTCTTCCGGTCCTTTCCTTTTATGACATTTTGAGGTAGGTGGGGTTTTTGTGTGTATTGTTGCTCCGCGACATATATATATATATATATATATATATATATATATATATATATATATATATATATATATATATATATATATATACATATATATATATATATATATAATATATATATATATATATATATATATATATATATATCATTATAGTTATATATGATATATATATATATATATATATAGTATATATATATATATATATATATTTATATATATATATAGTATATATATATATAATATATATATATATATATATATTATATATATATATATATATATATATATATATATATATATATATATATATATATATATATATATATATATGTATATATATATATATATATATATATATAAATATATATATATATATATATATATATATATATATACTATATATATACCTATATATATATATATATAGTATATATATATATATATATATATGGATAAATACATAAACCACAAATGTTACATAAAATCCCTGATAAAAATAAGTATATATACAATAGTTTTTGATTTCTGTAACGGCAGTCGTGATATTCTTTTTAATATATTTACCTTGTTGATCCACTGTCTGGATTGTTCGTAACGTTCGGATTTTGTACAGATATCGGCTGAAAATTATATTTTATTCTCTTTTTCCCGAACCGCTCCGCATTTCATTGTGTTATCAATCTGTGATCTGTATCGGTGGAATTGCCGTCAGAATAACATTCGGTCGAGAATGATGAAACTATTTCAGCATTGGATTTTTTCATTTAACAAGTATTTTTATTTTAAAAAAACACTATGTAAAAAAAATCCAATGTTTAAATAGTTTCATCATTCTCGACCGAATGTTATTCTGACGGCAATTCCACCGATACAGATCACAGTGATAACACAATGAAATGCGGAGCGGTTCGGGAAAAAGAGAATAAAATATATTTTTTCAGCCGATATCTGTACAAAATCCGAACGCTACGAACAATCCAGATAGTGGATCACAAGATCCATCCTGCTTTAGAAACATAATATCAACAACTAATTATGCATTGAAATGCAGGATGGAAAAAAGTTGACACACGAGGAGGAGTGGGGGTGAGATAATAAAATCAATTAATCATTGGCTTCATTTTATTAAAAAATATTTTTTTATTCAGTATGTTTTTGTAAGTATAAAGTCAATTTATTGCATAATAGATTTTAATATTATTGTTTCTAAAGGAGGACGGAAAAAATGTCATACGAGGACAAATAGGGGTGAGTGACCACCCCCCCCCCCCCCCCTTTTAACCCCCATTAACCCCCTTACAGAATATTTTTTGTCCGGATTTCAGGGAAATGGAAGTTGGCCTACTTAGGCAAGAATAGATTTTAAAATTTTTTTTTTTATTTTCTATATAATATTATTTTCCGTGCAATGATATTATTATTAATTTATAGGAAAACCCACTGCATTTTTAATAGGGGCCATCCATATATACGTAATCACCGAGGGGAAGGGGGGCTAGAGCTGAGGCTTACGCTAGATTACGTAGGGGGATTCTTCACATTTTCCGCAAATTCCGTAGATTACATAATCTTGGGGGCGCGCTGATACGTCTGTTGACATGGGGTAGGGGGTCCGAAAATACCAAAAACATGATTACGTAATATGTAGATGGCCCCATATTTTTGATATTTTTAGTATTAATAATGTTAAAAGAGGAAATGGTGGGAGATTCTATTGGAGCATCTGTATGCCTATTTACTGGAGTAGTTCAGTGTACTGTATTGCACTTTATTGTCTAACAGAATAAACAAATTTCTCCACAACGGTTCGATATAATCATTATTGATAACATTTTTTTTGGAGTTCATGGTTTCCCCGACTCCTGTTTCAGTAGTATTCTGACTTTAGTCAACTTCCTGTATAAACAGAGTGAAATTGTTAACACACGGGGTTGTGTTTTATTTCAGTTTCAGTCTCAGAGTTACAGTTATCCCTGAAAAATAAAAAATGAATCTTTTACAGAAAATTTGGATTGTTAGGAAGGTTATAAAAATGGAAAATTCGGAAGGATTACATCATTTAAAATACGAAATTGTCTATTCACACCGGGGCCGATTGCGTTTTTTGTAAACTAAAACTAAAATTAGTTCAAACAAACGAGATAGAGCAATATTTTAGAGCGGAATATGATACAAACGATCGTCGATAAAAATTACCTGTCGAACTTACACTCGTCCAAATAAATTTGAACACATTTCGTCCGGTGTTAGATTCAAATGCTTCTATCTTTTGTGGGTAGTTTTAATGCGAAAAAGTGACAACCGTTCATTTCACATTCCGCTCTAGCGTATTGCCCTGTCTCGTTCACACGGACTAATTTTCGATTTTAGTTCATGAAGAAACGCAATCGAGCCAATGGGCTCGATTGCGTTTTATTATGTTATAGATGCGTGTTATTATATGTATAAACTTAGGACACGATTGTTAATGCGATATAAAATTCAGTCTACTTAAGATATAATTTTTTTTTCAGATATAGAGATATTACAATAACTACCAAGATTATCCGAAAGTTCAGTTTTAACCGCCCAGAAGCAAAGAACACGATGACTACCCCCGCTGACGGTCAACGATTTGATATAGAGGTAATCAATATGCAAAATATACAAAGAAATATTATTTAGTACCTACTTACTTGATTTTCCAATAACATTCGAATAAGGATGCATGGTAAACCGAGGTTAGTTAAAGGTATTCAAGCGTATAGAGAAAATTGAATATGGACCGACTAATTCGATTTTCTGGCGAAATCTGGCGGGATACGTATCTACGGCGCGTTTTATTTAGTATATGTCGACGCTACCGTATATGATTGATTATATAGCGTACAAGTGGTATTACCGGGTGTTGCCTGTGTTATATCCGTGCTCAAATACCTATGCTTACCAATTTTCATGGAGATCGGTTGAACGGTATATAAGTTGATGTGCTGCAACGCCTTCTATTGTCGAGTTACAACGAAGTGAATACCGCGAAAATATTATGCGTACTCAAATGTCTACGTATACCAATTTTCATCTTCTATACCAATATTCTACGTATACCAAATTTTATCTTCTATGTCTACGTATACCAAACTTCAATTATGTGATGTCATCAGCATTTATCTCTCAAAATAGCGATAGATGGCACTAATTATAATTGATTGATATAATTGTTAGCGTTGGTTAACTTATTGGGTTTTTATAATCAATCTGACCTTTATAAAAAAAACAATCATTGGGCTCGATTGCGTTCTTCGTGAACTAAAATCGGAAATTAGTTCGTGTGAACGAGACAGGGCAATACGTTTGAGCGGAATTTGAAATGAACGGTTGTCACTTTTTCGCATTAAAACTACTCACCAAAGATAAAGCATCTGAATCTAACGTCGAACGAAATGTATTCAAATTTATTCGGACGAGTATAAATTCGACAGGTAGTTTTTATCGACGATCGTTCGTTTCATATTTCGCTCTAACATATTGCTCTATCTCGTTCGCTTGAACTAATTTCAGTTTTAGCTTACAAAGAAACGCAATCTGGCCCATTATCAATGTAGGTGGCCAAATAAATTACTATTAGTGTGACCGTCAATGCTATCAGCGCCACCTGCATTTTGCAGTGCCAGATGGGTTGCCAAATCGTTCTATGGAGTTGTGCAATCTAACCTATACAATTTAATCTATACTGACTTCGACACCGTTTGACCGATTACCATGACAATTGGCACACATCGCACCTCCGAGCAAATACTGTTATAACTTGAAAAATTCCAGTTATGGTGTTTCTTTATAAAAAATTGTCGCCATTTCTCATTTTACACGGGAGTGGGAAAGGCAAGAAGAGGATACCCGAGCACCGCCGGGTAACATTGCACTAGTACCTTATAGGTATAATCAATGCGTATACTAACCAACCATGGTAGTTCAAGAAATCAATCTTAACATCTGATGAAACATTGCCACAATTCGGCCCGGACTAAACACTTTCGTTCTGATAGGAACACGTGCCCTATACGATGAGACCAGCGCCTCCCCGAAATCCTCCGCCGAAGGACCCTGAAGAGGAATCTTCGTTCAGCGATGACGCATGGTCGACAGGATGGAGGGCCCTGTGCGCCTGCATCAACACCTGCAGTCACATGATGTCGGCTATCGTGGTCTTCCAGCTATGGACCTTCGCCTACAACTACGACTACACCGGCTCGGGCGCCCTCACCAAGCTAAACTGGCATATGATCTTGAACGGGACTGGGGTAAGTGTCATAACATATTACCTATAACTTAACATATTACCATAAAATAGCCCTTATCATAACATTTGACGAACCTGTTCAAAGGGGTAGGTACCCCCTTAAACATCATATCGCATATTCAAAATAAAAGGAATAATTACAAATGACTTAACGCCATATGATCATAATCATAATCATTATTATTTTTCAAAAAAGACTAGGTATCTACAACAATCAAATAGGTAGATACATAATCTGGTGAAATCGTCAAAAAAATACATTCTAGCATTGCTTATACTTATAATCAATGACATTAGGATATTAGATCAATGTCATATACCTCTATGTCAAATAGAATAACATAGTAAAAAAATTGTGGCAAAATGTGGCAATCAAATTAAAAGACACAACAAAAAAACAAAAAACATCGCTTTTTAAAAACTTAACAAAACAAATGAAAAACAAAAAAAAATAAAACAAAATTTGTAAAATGATCCACAATTAAATGCCAACCAAATTTCGAAATAATGCTGTTTCAAAAGTCAACTTAACAGCTAAACAGCCTGAAGCATATATACAAAATAGACTATATGTTACACAAATAGTTAGATAAAGGTCTAAAATTTTACGTGATCCAAGTTATATTTAATCGTCTATGTCATGAAAAATACACAAAAAAGTCATAATAAACAGGTGCCAAAATGACTAATAAATTCCGACATCGATTTCTAAAATAACACAACCCAACGTTAAATTATAAATCAATAAATTAAAAAATCCCATAAAAAGTCGCCCTGGGGAACGCCATAAAACGAACATAAAACCTTGTGGAGCGCCAGTCACTTGTAGTAGAAACCCTTCAAGCCCCGCGACTTCGATATCGAAGTCAACTGAACGCGTCCAGGAAAAGTGATTTGATTGGGTTTTTCGTGTCATTCCGTATGAAGTTGTATTTTATTTAAATGCACGATGATACAAATATCATCGTGCATTTAAATAAAATACAATTGAATGCGTCTACCAACCAACCATGGTAGTCATGGTACCATGGTACCATCCACACTGGCTGCGGCTATTCAAAAACAATCATTTAATGAGGTGCTTGAGGAAATTACAACATTTATTGTGCGCCTGTGCCTTAGGTGTTTATTTCTATATGGCTCCAAAGAGTTCGTCACTCATAAACGCCACACGTACATATATAGTTGTTCGACAAGACGTAAATGGATGTCGTTTTATACTTTGATTTCAGCAAGGCTTTTGATCGTGTATTTGCCCACTATTTTAAACAACGACATCGAAATATATATCCAGTATAAAGAGTTGTTCCTTCCTCATATTTATTTTCTTTATTATTATTTCTAGCTTTACCCATGAATCAAATTTTAGTCCTCTCAAATTATGTTTATTAATGGAAATACCTACCTACATCATATCAAACCATTTTTAATAGTATCATCTTCTGATGGCTGAAGGCATCCTAAGTATGTCTGGCAACAACGTCTGGAGCTTCGTGATGGCCAAAGACACCAGAGCCGTGGTGCACGCGTTCTGCCAGATCCTGGGAGGGCTGTTCGTCATCACAGGCTCGTCGCTAATCATCGCTTACAAAGGAAGTCATTTTGAAACTGCTCATGGAATATGTGGTAAGTTGGGATATATTGCCACGATATTAAAAACTGATTTGGCTATTTTTATTTTTTTATGGGACTTTGAGATAACTTTAAATAAATAAAAATCAATTGAAGCTGGTCGGCAAGAATATTTGAAATAAGAACAATTGAAAATGTCATTTAAATCGATGGGCAATGTTCTATTTTTTTTTGTTATTCCAAATTCAAATGATTTCGTCAATGATCTCAAAAATTGGATGTGGTAGATGAAATAATTTAAATTTGGAATATAAAAAATAGAACATGGCGCGTCGATTTAAATTGACATTTTGATTTTTCCTTATTTTAATTTTTCTTATCGACCAGTTCTAATTGAGATGTTTGATTTTTATTTCATTATTAGAGTTATTTCAGTTTAGTTATTAGACAATGGGCTCGATTGTGTTTCTTCGCGAACTAATATTAGTTTAAGAGCCAGCGACAAAAAAGTGCAAGAGTTTTAGAAAGGTGATACTTTCAGATCAGACTGTAGTTTGGCCATAAAACGTCAGGGTACAGTCAGCAGGCCAGACTCCGGGACACCTGGCGCTGGCGTACTAGGAAAGGTGTAATTTAATTAGTACCCCCAAATCGTTTTGGAAACGCTGAAAATGTATGCATACATGTCGGCATCGGTCTACTGTACTGCGCCGCGCAATATAATGTTCGCAATGGAGCAACATAATGGAATGGAGATGCTGACGCCACGGGTTCGATTATGAAGCAGTCTGGCCATATGTTTCGAATTCTTTATTGCATTCACTGTCTACTGATGTATCTTCAGCTTTCCAAAACACTTTAGGGGTACTAATTAAAATTACAGCTTTCCTAGTACGCCAGCACCAGGTGTCCCGGAATCTGGCCTGATGACTGTACCCCGGCATTTTATAGCCAAAATACTGTCTGATCAGTTTTTCCAAAACATTGGCACTTTTTTGACTGGCTCCGTAACTATATCGGAAAATAGTTCATGCGAATTTTATTTTTGGTTTTATTTTTATTTTATTTATTTACTTCCCAAAACATAATTAACCTTACAGATGATTCCAAATCGTTAATTATTTTTCTAGACTATTATTCTAGATTATAACTATTGTTCTACTATAGGCTATTATTATAATTCTACTATTAATAATATTATATCACTGTACTCCATTACTGTTACTATCATTATTATTCCAATATATTATTATAGACTATTATTCTAGACTATATATACGTTAGAGCGTAATATTAAACGATTATACTTACATATATCTAATGATTTTACCTAACCTTTCTTATATACTAACCTTTCTTATTATACTAGTTACTACTATTTATCAATTTTAATACTACATGCTACATATTTATCTAATTACTTGATTGCTAAGAAATGCCCTTACCGTACTTTGCAGTTGTGCTAAGTTCACCGTCCAAATATCCAATTCTGGCTCAGCCGACCATAGTGCATTTAGGGTACGAAGCGTCCGCACCGTGAAGCAGTGTTGAACGATGTTAGTTCTAGCTCGCGGTTACGCGAACAATACGTGAGTCCTAGCACGGCAGTAATTGGCGGGTACAAACAGACCGATTCTTCTAAGGATGGTCCGATTATCAACGAACCCCCTAAGCAGTTTATATATGTGGCAGATTGACAGCCAATCTCTTCTTACGCTTAGTGAGTTGTACCCAACCATCCCCAGAATAAATGCCGTAGGATATAGAAAGGGATAATATCCATGATGTTTAAAGTACAGGAACCTCAGAAACCATTTCTGTATACTCTCCTGCCTGGATATGTAGCTATTTTCGTAAGGACTCCATATTGCAGCGTTGACTTCTAATCTGCTCCAATTAGGGAATTGAATAGGAGGCGCATGACAAATGTGTTGTTGAACTGTCTCATGCTCCTCATTACAAAACCTAGCAATTTGTAAGAATTATCAACTAGGGCGTAGATGTGCTGTCTGTATGTCAACCGTGAGTCAAAGGTCACTCCTAGATCCCTTGTTTGATTTACTCGTGATAGTGCCTTGCCACCAATGTCATAACTATGTACGAGCGGGGCGTCACCTCGCGAGTACGTCATGATAGAACATTTGCCGGTATTGAAGTATAGCTTGTGGTTTATGCTCCAAAGATACACGGCGTCTATGTCATCCTGCAGTAATGTACAGGATTCTTTACTACCCGTTCTTGCGAATAATTTTAGGTCATCCGCGAAAATCAGGCAGTTGGTTTTTGTAACTACGTATGGCAATGTATTCACGAGCAAATTAAACAGGAATGAGACAGAGCAGTGCGTTAAAGTGAAATGCAAAATGAGCGATCGTATCTTTTCCCGCACAAAAACTACCTGCCGAAAATAAAACCATCTGAATAAATTTGAAAATGTTTCGTCCGGTCTTAGGGTATGCCACTTTATGTTCGATTGGTAGTTTTAGGCTGGAAAAGCGACAATAATTCATTTCATATTCCGCTCTAACGTATTGGCCTGTCTCTCACTCGTGAACTAATTCCGATTTTAGTTCACGAAGAAACGCAATCGGGTCTGTATATTGCATGTAAATTTACAGTGTTTTAATTTTGTATTCATATGATCTCCGTTGTTCCAGGTCTAATAGCCCTAATATTCGCCATCACCAACCTGGTGACGGGAATACTGGCCTTGTTCTCGTCCAAGGTCAAATTGGGACTCCGAGCTCCGCCTATAAAGCTGGTTCACACTGTCGTCGGTCTGGCCACCTTTGTCATGGGCAACGTGGCTCTGTGTCTCGGTTTCGACAAATCTTTTTTCATGACCGAAGCCGGGGAGGGCGTAGGCATCACCCTCATCATCTTCACATCTTTAATTATGACCTACGTTGTAATTTCGCCGATTCAATCGATCTTTAGGTTGTATAAAGAGACGACTGAATCGTGGCAATAGAAACGTGTACAGTGTGCTTTAGGAATTAACCTTGTTTAATTGTCTTTAAGCGTAAGTGTACAAAAATACAATAAAAAACGTGCGTGATGCACTCGTATCGACTGATCTTTTCATATCAATAAAATTGTATCTACTAGGTATAAGAAATAGTGAGACAATCACAGTTCAGAAAACTGATAAAAACGTCAAATCATTTCACTCTTATCTAAGCTCTAGGTATACCGCACCGCACCCATAACATAACCTAAATAATGGAAAATACACTGAGATAAATATTGGATTTTGTTTTTATGGTTATTACATTTGTTATTGCATACATTCCATTTTATTTATTGTTATTACATTTTAATTATTATTCTCTTTCTATTATTTTTTTTAATATCTTTTATATCTTCTTTTCTCTTTTATCTGGAAGCTGGACGACTGGACCGGAAGCTGCACGACTCTGGAATGCTTTACCAAATGATGTTAGAACAGCCCCCCATCTCCAGGAGCATATAACCCTAAAATCCATAAATTAACCAATCCACCTCTTCCCCTTCTTTTCGCTTCCCTTTCCTTTCTTCTTGTCCTTCCTTTCCTCTGCGTCCTTATTTAATTTTAGTCATTTGTTTTACTTTTTTTATTATCTGTCTCATTCTAGTTTCTATTTGTTTCTTTTTATCATTTGTGTTTTTATTGTTCTTTTGCGTAGCCAACGTTCCAAGTGTGTTATAAACTTTAGCTATAGGTTAGCTGATAGATATTTCTGCAAGGCAATAAGCTCGCCTTTTTTATGTAAAATAGAGTTTTTTATTATTATTATTATTATTATCTTCATTTGTATTCTTTTATATCGATATAATTATTGTTATTACATTCTTGGTTATTTGTTATTATATTCCATTTTACGCGCAACAATATACATATATTTAATTATGCATGGATATCTCTATATATATATATATATATATATATATATATATATATATATATATATATATATATATATATATATATATATATATATATATATATATATATATATATATATATATATATATATATATATATATATATATATATATATATATATATATATATATATATATATATATATATATATATATATATATATATATATATATATATATATATATATATATATATATATATATATATATATATATATATATATATATATATATATATATATACTATATGACCCGTGCCCACTTCGTTGGGCGGTAAAACTTTTTACCTGTGATGAAATTATGAGTGTGGTTCGGTTAGTACTGAGTGCTATGATGTATTTCCTGACTGCCAAATAAAGGGTTATATTTTTACTGCATATGTATGTATGTATTTGCATGCCAATTTGACTATAATACCGTTATTTGTGAGTGTCTTCTTGTGAGTGTCTTATTGGTGAGCGTATTATCTCTAACTATTTATGCAGTAAAGGGGAAATTATATGCAGTAAAAGCGAAGAGTCTTTTGTTTTAAACACTTGAGACGATAAATTTACTTATTTTGATAATATTTCATAATTATTGAAAATATGACCAATAAACATGACCTAACGATTTAAATTATTTTTTAAATATAAAATACTACTTTTTGTTACTTAAATATAAAAGTTAGACATATGCTGTTGCTGACTTTTTTGTAGGCATTATCAAGCTCTACAACTTTTCTCCCGAACTTAATCTTATATCTCTCATCGTTAAGGCAGCGTAGTTAGAAACGTTTTCGTTCGACCGTTTTTTCCGACTTACTTCGGAAATCCGACTACCACAAAAAAGTCTTTTAATTTTTCGGAATAATATATAGCCTATGACACTCACAAATAACGTAGCTTTCTATTGGTAAAAGATTTTCAAAATCGGTTCAGTAGATCCAGAGATTACTTCCTACAACCTCACAAACTTTACCTCTTTATAATATTATAATATATATATATATATATATATATATATATATATATATATATATATATATATATATATATATATATATATATATATATATATATATATATATATATATATATATATATATATATATACGAGTGGTATTACCCGGCGTTGCCCGTGTTATATCTTTTCTCAAATACCAATGTATACCAATTTTCATGGCGATCGGTTGAGCAGTATAGAAGTTGGTGTGCTGCAGCGCCGTCTAGTTGAAAGTTGCAACAAAGCGGATATATATAAAAACCTTAACCATAAAAAAATACATATATATGCCAACTTTCATGGTGATCGGTCAAACGGTTTCGGAGTCTATTAAACTCGGACAGACGGGCATACAGATATACCAACATCCATTTTTATATTATATTATTTTGGCCTGTTTTTAAAATTTAAACTTTGAATGCCTATATCTCGCTTATTTATAGGGACCGACACAATTTTCTTCCAGATTTAGCATTAAAATGAAAAAAATTGGAGAGAGGTTCCTATACTGCAGTTATTCCACTTTTATAACTATGTGATAATACTTACATGTATATATTTTAATTAAAGAGTTTTGAACAATGAAGCACAAATAATTAAAAAGCAGGAATAATTTCACTGTATTACCTTCACAATATTTTGAATTTAGAATAACGCTTGGCCGACTTTGACGTTTGTAGGTTTAACATAGCAGCGCCATCTATGGATTACTCAATAGATAACGCCATCTGTTAAAATCGTTTGGAACTAACAGATAATTGCGAATGTCAAATAATAGACATTGCAATAAAATAATATCGCGACTATAAATTAAGACGTAAGCTATCCTATCTTTCAAGTTGGATCAAACTGCACATTGTGTGCAAATTTGATTCAAATCGGTTAAGTAGTTTAGGAGTCCATCGCGGACAAACAACGTGACACGTAATTTATATATATTAAGATATATATATATATATATATATGTGTGTGTATATATATATATATATATATATATATATATATATATATATATATATATATATATATATATATATATATATATATATATATATATATATATATATATATATATATATATATATATATATATATATATATATATATATATATATATATATATATATATATATATATATATATATATATATATATATATATATATATATATATATATATATATATATATATATATATATATATATATATATATATATATATATATATATATATATATATATATATATATATATATATATATATATATATATATATATATATATATATATATATATATATATATATATATATATATATATATATATATATATATATATATATATATATATATATATATATATATATATATATATATATATATATATATATATATATATATATATATATATATATATATATATATATATATATATATATATATATATATATATATATATATATATATATATATATATATATATATATATATATATATATATATATATATATATATATATATATATATATATATATATATATATATATATATATATATATATATATATATATATATATATATATATATATATATATATATATATATATATATATATATATATATATATATATATATATATATATATATATATATATATATATATATATATATATATATATATATATATATATATATATATATATATATATATATATATATATATATATATATATATATATATATATATATATATATATATATATATATATATATATATATATATATATATATATATATATATATATATATATATATATATATATATATATATATATATATATATATATATATATATATGAAAATTATTGTTTGTCTGTACCTATGTCCGCTATGGGCTACTAAACCGCTCGACCGATTTTGATGAAATTTAGGAGACTTTAGATTAGTTTGGAGATGGTTCCTATGAAGTTTGGTTCCGATCGGACCAAAGGAAAAGTTTTAGTGTCTTCAATAAAACCAAAATTCTTCTTTTTTTTAAAGCGGCGAATTTGAATTTCGAATGCGACCGCGAAGACAGGAGTGAGTTTGATGTTTTCAAGGTAGGTTGTTTTTTAAATGATATTTTTAAATAATACGTGCTAGCGTAATAATACGTGTAATACACACAACTAAACTATCTTTGGACACCTCATATGTCAGAATTACAGGAAAGAGAGAGAAAATGTTGTGCATTTCATTGTGATTTAAATTAATGTTATCTATACAGCTGTAACTTTTATGGTGGCAGTCGTTCCCGTACAAGTATGCCTCCAAAGCGACAAGCAATTGGCCGATCAACACCTCAAGCACGGAAAAAAAGAGCATTACGAGCATCAGAATCATTAAGGCTGGGAAATCTTCGAGTACATGCCGCTGAGACCCGTTCGTCTGAATCATCTGAACAACAGTGAGGTTAGAAACTGATCGAATAGGTACGTACTACTCAGGCCTGTTCGTCTGAGACAACTGAACAACAGGAAAAAAGGCTGCAAAATGTTCGAATAGGCACCGCTCGATCAAGACGAACAATGCACGCTGATTTAAATCTTGGTGCATTCCATTATGACAGTAATAATTATTACAGTCTTCATCCAAGTGTCGTCATTGGAAAAATGGACAAAACTTGAAACAAGAAATATTGTGTATCCCACAACACTTCAATAAATATCGAATTGAAACGAATCGCTGCAATGTCACAATTTTTTCAAAATGAACAAAATCAATAAAATGAATTGAATGTTTGTGTAATGTCTTTCCTTCAAATTTATTTTAGTTGGTGGCGTAGCAACGCGCGCAGGGTAACAGTTTCGATTTGATATTTTTTATGTGCTATTACATCGCCTTAAAAATATTTGTAATAACAGAAGAAATAAGAAGATATACGGGAAACTTTATAATAACGGAGAAAATCACCAATCATTATTTTTTGTACAGAAGTATGATGTTCCAATTGTAATTTTGTTGAATTACAAGGAATTTTGTTGAAATTCCATTGGCATTACTCGATTATATGTATTAACATGTTCCTTACGGTTATTCGAAAATAACAGCATACTGTAACTTCATCATGAATCACGTTTCGACTTTTCGATCTTACGTATAAAATGACGTGCTGTCATGTTATAAGCAAGAACTCGAGGTCGCGACGTAACGATACTTCATTACTTTTTCTTGGGCCATCGTTTCGAAAAGAGACGGCAATATCAAAATATCGAAACACCATTCTACGTTGTTGCGAGTACGGATACATCTACAAATATTGCCGAGTCATCCAGACATTAGTATGTAAGTGCATTAAAATATGTACCTATGTTACTTCATGACGGCAGTAGGTATACATTCTCATTCTGTACGAATAATTGCTGCAATACAGCGTAGGGCAGTATCATTACTGGAATGGTTCCACAAAATGCCCGTGACGTGGTAAATAAGGTCAGGCCAACACCGTTACGCATCATATTAAGTCACACGTATGAACCACAGTCCATGTTATATACGTAATACATGTTGAAACATGCTGTTTTAGTGTATTACAAGCGTTATATTTTCCTCAGTGTACTTCACGGCGGAAATAATTCTTAATTTTAACGCAAATTAATTCCTTTTCTCCAATTCGGGATTGCTCTGTCAAAAAACACAAAACAATAATTATTAAGCATTACAAAATAGAATAATAACGATATTAGGATGTGCTCACAATTTTGGCATATCTTCAATAAAACAAGCGACATCCCTAGTTGGCTCTATTTTAGAATCCATAGTTTTATGCAGCCACTGCTCTGTCGGTTTTCTGAAATCACCCTTTCTATAATTAACGCGATATTTTACTGCTGTTTCACCGCTATTTCCTGTTTCCGGTTTGAGAAAATCACTGCTGTTTCTCTTGCTATTAGCTGCTCTGCGACGAGCTATATATATCTCATCACGGATTCTGAAATTAATAAAATATAACGATCTCTCATTTTTAGTGTAAATAATTTAGTTTTTAAAAAAAACAATAAAAACATGCTTTTATAAATGGATCTTAAATCGTTGTCAAAGTTCATTACAAGACTTTTCTAACAAGTCCAAACACGGCTATGATACGATATTCCATCATGGAATGCCAGTGCCCATCTTCCAGCTTCATCATCAGACCTTGAAACCTAATCGTGGTCAAAGTTATTCCAAGACTTTTCTAACAAGTCCAAACACAGGTGTGATACGATGTTCCATCATGCTACCGTGGGCCTAGGCGCCGGACCGGCTGCACCGGCTTAGTTACGCCGTTGAATGCGATAACAAATAGAGTTGTCAACTACAACGGGCGAGTCCGTCATCTTAGGAAGTTTAACGATTAGTCGTTCTATCTCCCGTGAAGTAAACGCAGAAGACTTGGACAAAACAGTCCACCGTCAAGCTCCGCCACATACCCGTAAGAGGCCAACGCCTAATCCGCGAGATAACCAGGTATGTTACCCAGCGGGCTTACACTCACGCCCTTACTTCCAATTGCGGCCAGATTACTCCGGTCTCTCGACTGGTTATGAGTTCGAGGTCGCTTTCGCGGTCCTCTCCCTTACGAAGCGGTAAAACGGTGTAAACCAAATCTATCGCGGACCACGGCGTCCTTTGCCTGGCTGCTCCACCCAGGATCGGGTAGCCGATGGTCGTTTCAAGAGCAGTCACCGTAAAGTCCGCAACCACCCCCGCTCTATAGGAAACAGTACTGCTTCCAGATTCCCCCGACAGTCAGAATGCACAATCGATTGGCTTACGCCGCACGGTGCGCGGACTGTCCAGGAGCGCCAGAAGTTTGAGTCCTAGGGAAAACTAACCCAAAGGCCAGAGTCCTACCCGGGCTCGCACTTCATGCGTGTAGGCCGCCGGATGGGTGTTGACCCGTAAGTGTGACCAACCCTGAACAAAAGGGGTCTTCGTGGACAACTCAGCAAGGGCCCATTGCGCAATTCACGAAAATCATGAATTGGCTTTAATCTATTGATTCTGGACGTGAAAACGTCTTTAAAATGCTCCGAAAAAGGCCCCGCCAGAGTTTGCGATGACCCGCTTTTGTTGTCCCGCAAATATTGATATGACGTATTTTCGTGGTCCAAGGGTTGCAATGCAAGTAGGGTTGTATTCAATCCGAAAATCTCGAAATTCAATCCGCGCGACCAAAGAATATATGTAAGTCATAACTTTGCAACGAAGCCCTTTTACAAGAAGTAAAACTAAAACCCTAAAACCTGAGCTGAGCAGAAAAAAAATAATTCGTCGAATGAATAGTTGCGCTGAGAAGTCCACGAAACACGTTTTCACACAAAAATATCACGGTAGTGTAGCGATACTACCCTCCCCCTTTTTTATTAGTTAGTGTCCGTATCTTACAGTAAGCATTCAAGGGTTAAGTACCTAAATTCTTTAATCTTCTTGTTCGCTTCCATTCCCCTTCTTTCTTTATTTTTCAAAGCAACTATATCACATTCCAATCTCCTCGCCTCCAGCTCGAGCTTCTTCGCTTCCGTCATCTTCTCCATGTCTTTTATGTTCAACTTCGAAGCTTCGTGCTCTTCGTTAAACTTCATCATTATCTCGGCCTTCTCCAAATTCAACAGTCTTCTCTGCTTCTCTTTTTTCTCTCTCCAGTCTTTTATTTTAACCTTTAATTGTTTTCTCACATCAGCGCCGTTGTAAGCCTTGATATCCTGATAGTCGTACGCCGCTTCGATTTGTTTATCGTATTTATCGATACTCTTGAGGGACTTCCATTTGATTAACGCTTGCTTATGTGCTGCGGACAACTGTATATATTTTTCATACCAGAGATCATGTTTTATTACGTCTTGTTCGAGTAAGTCTGAAATTAAAATTCGACTTGTGTATACTTATTGTTGCAACCAGACAAAGAAACGACGACAAGGCGACACATGCCGAAATCAGTCATCCGGAAGGCAGGAAATAAAAGCATTAGGTTCAGGCAAAATATAAAAAAAATAAAACCACTTTCGGAAATTCTATTTATAATACCGACTTTCGGCTTTACCCCAATAAAGTGCACAACGCACAAACAAAGCCATAAATCAAAAAGTTCCACCCGAAAATACAAATATGCGTAGGTATCATAAAAACAACAGCGAAACCACTCAGACGAGTGGCGCCGACGGCGCCCGGTGCCAGGCAACAAAGGACGCACGTGCGCTTGAAAAAATTCCATCGCAAATACCGAATTTGACAATTTAAAAATGAGAGTCGCATTTTAGTGAATAATATAGTATTAGAAATATATAATAAAGCTTAAGTGTACAACCATATGTTATTATAAGATGTTATGTTTATTATAAGAAACATTATAAGCATGCATTATTGTATAAAAAAGTAACGTTATAATATGTTTAAGTAATTAAAAACTATGTATAGTTATTAAGAAATGTCATTAGAAAAATAGCATAAGAACATTTAATTCTTGTAACAGATATAAAAGGTTTAAAGTATAGAATAATAAGAAATTTTGACGATATATCTAGTTGATGACAGCAGGCAGGGGTAGCGCTCTGGAGGGGATGAAGCGAATATAAAGCGATGCTCGGCTGCAGAGCGGGCAGAGTGTGTTTTTATTCGATCAGGGAAGAGTGTATTTTTTCATGATCAGTGGCGGTGGGAAGTATGTGCGATATACTCTGACTTTGTTTGGTGAACAGTAAATTTCTTTGGTGATTATTTTGTGTTAATATAGTGTTTTAGTCCGTAAAAAGTAGGTTAATGACTTTACGAATGTGCTTAACTTTTCGCCTATTCTAAGAGATCTGAACTTTGTCTTTTGAATAAAGAGGCCGTGACTACATGGGTGTTTATTTGTTTAGTGGAAATATAGAACGAAAGAGGCAAACTGAGTTTTGCCACGTCTTCGGCAAGTACTTCAACCCGGTAAGCAAACGAAATTAATTTTTTGGTATTTCATGCAAGGCAAGCCGGATTTGCCGAGACATTTGTTGGTCCTCCGAGCGTTGGATCAGTGACAGCCAGAGAACTGCTGAACCGACGATATTCCAGAAAGCAGATAAAACAAATAAAATACCATGGCAAACGGCGACGAAAAACCAAGCACGTCCGCGAAAACAGACACGGGCGAAATCATAATTCCGACACCAAAAAGAAGTGCTAGAATAGCGGGAAAAAACACACTAAATATTGAACCAGAGAGCCGAGTAAGTAGACAACAAAAAGGCAGGACAGCGGCTCGACGCCAGGAGCGAAGAGCTGAGAAGTCACCATACTCGACGGAACTACCAACGGAAGATAAAGACGGCGACGACGATTCGACGGATACTGTGAAAACCTCCGACCCAAGCATACGATTGTTAGAGCCGACGGCAGCAGCAGAAAAAGAAGACGTCAGAGAGCCAAAAATCATTTCCGTAGATGGCAACACCAAAGTAAAGCACTCAACGAAAGCAAGGTCTATAATAAGTTACAGATCTAGCAGATCGGGCAGATCTACGACCGCAAACGCCATAGCACTGCAAATATTACAAGCAGATATGGAGGCGGCCGAGGAAAGAGCGCGGCTTAAAAAGAAAATCGCAGCCGCAAACGCCGAAGCCGAAACTCGAAAGGCCGAAGCCGAGGCCAAAAAAGCAAAGGCGGAAGCAGACGCCGAGGTGGAAATTGCGCTCCAGTTATTGGAAGAGAAGCTGGCTATCCACAAATTGATGTTAGAAGCGGGGGCGGAAGATTCGCTTGACGACGGAGAAAGCGTGTGTGAAAGTCAAGTGTCATCAAGACATTCAACACGGCGAACGAACGACTGGCTAAAGAAACATCAAACAATAATAGATTCATCGAAAACAACAAGCAAGATCGAACGCGAAATCAACATCGACGCAGCGTCACGAGAAAATAAGCCGAAAGTCGAAATTTCAACAATGGCGGAAAATAAAAAACAGATTACCGCATAACAGCCGGCGGAGGAGAAAGCTACGTCATCAAATATCGCAGTAGATCACCTGTTATTCACCGCACGAGCGAATCTACTAAAAGATCTCCCGAGGTTCAACGGTTGCCCGAGCGAATACTTGATTTTCCGCTCATTATTCTATCAAGGAACGGAAACATGTGGATTTTCGAACGCAGACAACCTGATCCGGCTTCAGCAGAGCGTCACAGGGCCAGCGAGGGACGTCGTAAGGGCGATGCTTTTGGACCCAAAGAACGTGCCAGACATCATGAGAGCCTTCGATCGTCGATATGGCCGACCTACAGCCAGGATCGAGGAGCTGATAAGAGAAGCTGAGAACGCGCCAGCGATAGGGGTAAGCGACTCTCTTAGTAAAATTGTTGAATTCGGTACTATCGTATGTAATGTTATTTATTCAATTCGAAATATGGGTCACACGGCGTATTTAATGAACCCACAACTGTTGAAAGAACTGGTAGGGAAGTTGCCGCAGCACTTGAGACTGCAGTGGTACGCTGCAGGCTATGGTGACCATCCGACGCTCGGCGATTTCGGAGATTGGTTAGAAAAAATAGTAGACGCTGCATGTCACGAGGAACCTGTAGCCGATCCTCGCAATATGCCGACGCGGGGAAATATGCCTCAAAATGTAAATTCTCGCGAAAACACGCCGCCGAACGCAAATCTACGTGCTTACAATCGTAGTCACGTGAATTCACGTGATTACAAACGTAGTCACGTAAATCCACCTAACCGACCACGTGAAAGTCAAAATTATGCCGCGAAAAGGTCCATTAACGCGACGATGAATAAAGAAGTAGGATCCGAATGCTTACGTTGTGGGAAGACAAATCATTCGACTTCCGAATGCCGTATATTTCTCGCGATGAGCGTAGATGCACGTTGGGAATGGGTTAAAGGAAATAAAATATGTTTTAGCTGTTTAAAACGAGGCCATAGATTTAGCGATTGTAGGAAGAAGAAGAATTGCGGTGTAGCCAATTGTAGGAGGCCACATAATACGCTTCTTCATCAAGATAGAAATCCCACAGATGTAGAGGAAACCAATAAGGAATCAGAGCAAGGTACAACATCCACAGTGACCAGTACTTGGATGGACACGGCAAAGTTTTTACTCAGAGTCGCGCCGGTACAAGTGAAAGGGCCAATAGGTACCAAAACCATTCTGGCACTTTTCGATGAAGGCTCTACGGTGAGCCTTATTGAAAACCAGATCGCCAATGAAATCGGAGCGGACGGTCCAATAACGAATTTAAATTTAGTAGGCGCGACGGGTATGCAAGGCAGTACCGGGCCCGCACGTAGGATCTCCATGGAAATACGGCCTATACAAGGAGGGGCATATTTTCCTATGCAAGGAGTGAGAACTATAGATACCTTAGATTTGCCATGCCAGGCGATGAACGCAAAAAAGATGAAAGAAAAATGGTCACATCTGAAGGATATACCACTCTGCAGTATTCAGGGAAATCCGCAGATGCTGATTGGAATAGACCATTGGAGTTTAATTATCCCGCGTACAATAAGAGCAGGAGCACCTGACGCACCAACAGCAGTGGCGTCACGTTTAGGTTGGACACTGGCGGGAAATGTAGGTGGAGCCCAAAATGACGACCAGGTTAACCACATCCGACAAGAAGACCACGATCGGGAGCTACACGAGCTCGTTCGCGGTTATTTTCAGGTTGAGAGTTTAGGTACCGCCATAAGAGAGCACAATAAAAACAAAAACAAGCGAGCCGAAATGCTGCTCGATACCACCACAACGTACGATCACGGAAGATGGACGACAGGTCTATTATGGCGTACGGACGATGTCATCTTACCCCCTAGTAGGGAGATGGCATTAAAACGATTAATAAATATAGAAAATCGACTTAAGCAGAACAAAGATTTGGCAGCGCAGTATGAATCTAAAATAGAGGAATTCCTCCAAAAGGGATACGCGCGCAAACTAACGTCCGAAGAGACGCAAACACAGGGTAATCGAACATTTTATCTTCCACACTTTGCTGTAATAAACGCGAATAAACCGGGTAAGATAAGATTAGTGTTTGATTGTGCCGCGAAAGCGCGCGGAACCAGTTTAAATGATCACCTTTTAACGGGACCTGATCTTTTAAACCCGCTAGTAGGTGTACTATTTAAATTCAGACAGGGGCTCGTAGGCTTTACATCTGATATACGTGAGATGTTCTTACGAATAAATATGAGAGAGGCCGATCAACATAGCCAAAGATTTCTATGGCGAAACATGAGGACGAATGACAAGCCCGACGAATACCTTATCAGAGTAGTTTTATTAGGCTCAGCATCATCGCCAACGTCAGCGAATTTTGTAAAAAACAAAAATGCAAATCGGTTTGTCGAAACATACCCACAAGCCGTTGAGGCAATTCAGCAACGTCATTACTGCGACGACTATCTTGATAGTACTGATGACGTGAAAACGGCAGCAGCTCTAATCAAAGACGTTTTATTTGTGCATAAACAGGGCGGGTTTGAGCTCGTAAATTGGGCGTGTAGCCTTAAAGAAGCATTGGCTGAGTTACACACGGAAATAATTTCCAACTCGAAAGTAAATTGGACGAACCCCGAAGAAATAAAAAATGAACGAATATTAGGTTTGAATTGGAATCCAAATACCGATCTGCTTTCATTCGATACGAATTTCAATAAGATTCCAACAGGATTAATAACCGGAGACATACGACCAACGAAGCGCGAAACGTTACGTGTCGTTATGTCAATTTTCGACCCGTTAGGTATAATCAGTACGTTGACAGTAAAAGCGAAAATCATATTGCAAGAAATTTGGAGGGAAAAGACAGGTTGGGATGAAAAGATTGGCGATTCACCAACAGAAAAGTGGAAAGTATGGTTAACGGAATTACAAAAAGTTAAAACTGTAGCAATACCCCGTAGTTATCAAAGTCATGGGCGTAAGGCAAGTACGGTAGACTTGCATGTCTTCGGAGATGCCAGTTCGCAGGCTTATGCTGCCGTTGCGTATGCACGTTATAGGACAGAAGATGGACGCGTATGCACGTCGTTTCTGGCCGGAAAGACTAAGGTGAGTCCGTTGAAACCACTTTCTCTGCCAAGAATGGAACTCCAGGCAGCGACACTAGCTAGTAGGTTAACAAAGTTAGTAAAAGACCAACATGACTGGAAGTTTGAAAAAACCTACATATGGTCAGACTCAAAAACTGTTTTACATTGGATCAAGTCAGATCCGAGAAGGTATCACATTTTCGTCGCGCACCGTCTAGGCGAGATTGATGAAATCACCGACGGAGCGATCTGGAAATGGGTGCCATCGAGTGACAATCCGGCGGATGACGCGACACGGGATGTCACACATTATGCTATGAACCCATGGGACCGATGGTTAAGCGGCCCACAATTCCTTAGTTTAGACGAAAGTCGGTGGCCGCAAGAAAGGGACACATCCATACCGCATGAAGGAGACGAAGAATTGAAAAAGACAATTTGTACCATTCAGAAAGGAGAAGAAGGAACACGGCTGATTGAAATCGAGCGGTTTTCAAAATGGACACGGTTGATACGAAGCACTGCATGGATATATCGGTTTATCGATAAATGCATAAAACAAGGAAATAATGAAAAAACCTTATCCGTAGCCGAATTAAAGAGGGCAGAAAACTACTGGATAACACAGGCCCAAAGGGAAAGTTTTGGGCATGAAATCGAGTCACTAAAAAATGACAAGTTAAAATGCGTGCTAAAAAATAGTCACCTGAGTAAATTAAATGCCTATATTGACCCAAAAAACATATTACGAGTCGGAGGCAGGATAAGTGCTGTCAAAGGTATATCTCCAGAAACAAAAAATCCAGCAATACTTGATTCAAAACATGCGTACACCAGACTACTCCTACAGCATGAACATGAGAGAGCGGGACACCAAGGACGCGAATACGTATGCAATGAAGTTAGACAGCGTTTCTGGGTGTTACGTTTACGGGGCGCCGTAAGAAATATTGCATTTGAATGCCAGTACTGCAGGGTGCAAAGGGCGTTACCCCTTCCACCACAGATGGCCGAATTACCCGGCATAAGGTTGGAACACCATTTAAGGGCATTCACCAATGCAGCTCTTGATTTTTTTGGTCCCTTAGAGGTCACGATAGGAAGACGGCGAGAAAAGAGATATGGAGCTCTTTTTACGTGCTTAAACACGAGAGCGGTTCATTTAGAAATAACCCATTCACTATCTACTGACGCGACAATGATGGCGCTGAAACGGATGATAGCAAGGAGGGGGGTACCGACAAACATGTATTCTGACAACGGCACAAGTATGCACGGTACTAACAACGAGTTAAAAAGAGCGCTCACTGAACTGGACACTGATGAAATAGCTACACAGAGTGCAATGCGAAACATAAACTGGCATTTCATTTCGCCTGCTTCTGCACACAAAGGAGGGGCATGGGAACGACTAGTTCAGTCCGTAAAGAAAGCTTTATACGCCACTTTGAAAGAGAGAGCACCACGTGAGGAAACGCTAGCCACCCTAATGACGGAAGCGGAAAACACCGTAAACAGTAGACCTTTAACCCACGTATCATTAGATAGTTTAGACGCAGAAAGCCTGACACCAAACCACTTTTTAGTGGGTTCGTCTTCTGGCAACACCAATATTGGAGCAATAGATCCAAGTAATTTTTGCCTACGTCGACAGTGGAGAATAGCTCAAACGCTGGCCACGCACTTTTGGAAGCGTTTCGTGAAAGAATATTTGCCAACACTCGTAAAACGAGAAAAATGGCACGAAAAAGTAGATCCAATCAAAGAGGGCGATGTAGTCTTCATTGTTGACCCGCAACTTCCATGAAATGTATGGCTCAGAGGCGTGATCGTATCAACTTTCCCAGCAAAGGACGGACAAGTCAGGACTGTCACAGTGAAAAGTCAGGGCAAACTTTACACAAGACCTGCTACAAAAATAGCACTTCTGGTTGCTTCCAAGTAAAAGAAATAAGAGATGAGCTTCTCTTATAAGGAGGGGAATGTTGCAACCAGACAAAGAAACGACGACAAGGCGACACATGCCGAAATCAGTCATCCGGAAGGCAGGAAATAAAAGCATTAGGTTCAGGCAAAATATAAAAAAAATAAAACCACTTTCGGAAATTCTATTTATAATACCGACTTTCGGCTTTACCCCAATAAAGTGCACAACGCACAAACAAAGCCATAAATCAAAAAGTTCCACCCGAAAATACAAATATGCGTAGGTATCATAAAAACAACAGCGAAACCACTCAGACGAGTGGCGCCGACGGCGCCCGGTGCCAGGCAACAAAGGACGCACGTGCGCTTGAAAAAATTCCATCGCAAATACCGAATTTGACAATTTAAAAATGAGAGTCGCATTTTAGTGAATAATATAGTATTAGAAATATATAATAAAGCTTAAGTGTACAACCATATGTTATTATAAGATGTTATGTTTATTATAAGAAACATTATAAGCATGCATTATTGTATAAAAAAGTAACGTTATAATATGTTTAAGTAATTAAAAACTATGTATAGTTATTAAGAAATGTCATTAGAAAAATAGCATAAGAACATTTAATTCTTGTAACAGATATAAAAGGTTTAAAGTATAGAATAATAAGAAATTTTGACGATATATCTAGTTGATGACAGCAGGCAGGGGTAGCGCTCTGGAGGGGATGAAGCGAATATAAAGCGATGCTCGGCTGCAGAGCGGGCAGAGTGTGTTTTTATTCGATCAGGGAAGAGTGTATTTTTTCATGATCAGTGGCGGTGGGAAGTATGTGCGATATACTCTGACTTTGTTTGGTGAACAGTAAATTTCTTTGGTGATTATTTTGTGTTAATATAGTGTTTTAGTCCGTAAAAAGTAGGTTAATGACTTTACGAATGTGCTTAACTTTTCGCCTATTCTAAGAGATCTGAACTTTGTCTTTTGAATAAAGAGGCCGTGACTACATGGGTGTTTATTTGTTTAGTGGAAATATAGAACGAAAGAGGCAAACTGAGTTTTGCCACGTCTTCGGCAAGTACTTCAACCCGGTAAGCAAACGAAATTAATTTTTTGGTATTTCATGCAAGGCAAGCCGGATTTGCCGAGACACTTATGTAAAAGAAAAGACGTAAAAAGTAGCTGTAACAAAATTTTAACAATGATATAGAAAATTACATTGTATCTTTAATTAGTACAAATGAAGGGATTATCGTTTCAGGTATTCTTACAGCCCACCGTTGCAAGATAAAATAAAAATAACTAATTAACAAGCTTATCTCAGCAACTTGATACACACACATATACGTATATTGATACATGACATACACATTACGTAAATTTGTCAACTGTTACAATAACAGGTAATTGTGAGAGACCTAATGTTACGCTTTCACCATAAATGTACCACCACAATTTCGGACACTAAATATATTTCTATTTTTATATGTAAATAATACACATATATCCCTATATACGGGGTGCTATTACTGCACGGGCATTTTTTTGTGGGTGAATCAGTACAACGAAGTAAGCAACTTTTAATTTTTTAAAAATGAAAAAAAGTGATAAATATTTTTTTTTTTTTTTTACATTTTTTTTATATTTGTTTTTTTTTTTTGTTTATTTTTAAATATTATGAGAAGCTATGATCACGATGCGCTGTCTAGCGGTTGGTAAAATGTAGCTGATACTGTTTATTTACGGTACCTACCGCTAAATGTCGTAGCGCTATCAAACGCTTCTCTAACCTTTATCTAACAGTCAACTTCTTCAAATTTTCAAATTAAAAAAAAATTGGTTTTTTTTGGTTTTTTCCAAATTTTTTTGTCAAACGTTGCTTACCGCGATGTACTGCTTCACCCACAGAAAAAAATGCCCGTGCAGTAATAACACCCCGTATATACATTTAGACATACATATTTCATACCCCTATATATATAAATACAGTAATAATACCTACTTATATAAAATGTTAAATATTACACTATAAGACTGTCCATTCAATAAAAAACAAATGAAAGGGAAGGAGGGGTGGGAGGGTGATGCTTATTTAATATTTTGAGAAAGTAAATATTTTTTCAACAACGCTTTGAAAGAGTGTAGCGAAGTTGCATGGCGGATAACATGCGGAAGCTGGTTCCAAAGTCGAGCAAACTAGACGGTAAATGAGTAGGCGAATAAAGAGGTGTGATGTAATGGTATCGATATGGTGTTGTCCTGACTTGATCTGAGTGGAACACAATGACTTCCTAACGAGCGAAAGAAGTCTTTAAGGCAGGGAGGTGCTATGGGACTATTTAGGATTTTGTGTTAGATGCTTACGTGATCAAATTTACGAAAGTCGAATATGTATCGTATGGATCTGCATACGATACAAATTCGACTAGTCGACATTTTCGACTATTTATTTATACTATTTATTCGACTATTCGACAGAATATTCTGGATAAATTCGAACGGCTACCAAATATCTATACTGTAGCCATTCAAATTTATCCAGAATATTCTCGTTCATGTCTATAGTACTGTCATCATGCTATGTCTATGTTTATATTAGATTATGATGAAGGGCATATTGTTAAGATTAACATACCTGGAATTCTGGAGATCATCGATGCATTCAGCGACTTCAAATATTCCTTTGACTCCATTTCCTCTACTGTGAATTGTTTACGCAGTCTATTGAAGATACACACAAAAATATTATGCTGTTCTTGTCCCCAGCCACCAGTATGACCGCCATTCTTTTTAACGTAGGTTTGGAACTGAACTACCTCGGATGCAATTGACGATTTTGGGTCTTTCAATACGCTTGACAAATCGAAATCATCATATTTTATATTCCCTATTTTATTTCCTTCGTTTTCCAAGATGCTGAGCGGTTTCTGAATTGACTTAAACTGTAAAACACATCTTGAATGTATTATTGAAATAGGAATAAATGCACATTCGAAATAGGAATAAATGTATTGTCCGAATTATGGTGTACCATTATCACCATAACATTTATGGTAATAATGTATGACAGTACATTTCTCATAATTCACTGTTATGGTAACAGATTGACCATTTTTACTTATTTGGAAAGTGTGTAATGTTAAGGGGGTATTCTGGTCTAGAGGCCTAAATTTTAGGCGTTTTTCCGAGAAGGATAAAAAAAATACATTTTTACGATCCATTTACAAAATGTTCATTGACGTTTCAAGAATACAAAAAAAAATACCAACAAAAATAACAAAATTTCAAAAAGTTAAAGGCTAGTGAAGTGGGGGTTAAAATAAAAGTTGCGTCCAGGTTGACATGTTTCCAACCCTTGTAGTGTTATGAAACAAAGAAATATAAAAAAAATGATTAGTAAGGACGTCGCTATGGCCCGTACCTTGGAAGAAAAGATATTCTTTTTTTCCGCAAAATGGCGACGATTTGAAAAAAAAACTTTTTGCCACTCTTTTTTATTTTTCCAAAATTTTTAAAAATTAAAAAAAAACTAATTCCACGGTCCCGGATACAGAGGGATAAGCAAAGATGATTTCCACTAAATTTCAAACAAATCGTTTAAGTAGAACTTGAGATATCATGTCAACTAGTTTCTAGGAAAAGTTTTAGACAAAGTTTCGGGAGCGTAACTCAGATAATGGTACTTAATTTGGTTCTACTTCAAAATTATGATTTTCTAAAGTTCTTACAGCTAAACGAGCGGTTCTAGCTTTATAATCATGAAGTCGGGGATTACATTATAGTACGGGGGTCTATTGATCGATTCGTTCCGGCACGATCGGTTTATGTGCCACGTCACACAAGTCGCTGTAACTCCTAAAATAATTCGAATTTTGAAAGATCCTTTTGAGGACATATTCTTAAAGGTCTAAACTTTGAAAATATGCAAAGAAAAAAAATGATTATTTCAAATTCCTAGACCAGAACAACCCCTTAAATGAGTTGCTAACATGTTTACTCTGGCTTACTATAATATCAATAATAATGAAATTTTATTTAACTGTAATAAAAGGAGTCCGCTAACACGGACTAATTTCTGATTTTAGTTCACGAAGAAACGCAATCGGGCCCACTACATACTTACATAATGTGCTAACAATCTACAAAATACCTAACCGAAAATAAAAGTATAGGTACTTACTTCAGACTTCAAGCGTCTTTCATCACATTTGAGAGCGTCCATTTCCTTTGAAATAAATATTTTGAAGGAATCGATCCGCCGCTCTATTTCATATACTAGAGTTTTATATGAATTGACATCTAAAAGTTATTATTATATAGAAGGTAAATTTTATTGAGATGCTGGAAAGCCAAAAATAATTACCGTAAAACAGGATAAAACGCTCATATTTACATTTTATATTATAGTAGGTATCTTACATTTACATTTTAAAAATATCGAATTAACCTACGATACATTTACATAACATTCAGATTTTCTGTTATTAAAAAATAGAACGATCATTAAAAAAAAAGAAACAGAAAGAATGAAAATTTTAAAATCTTAGCTATTTATCTCGTTTTACGGTAGATATAATTTTAAAACGCTGCACTGTTTTCTCAGTTCCTTACCTAAACTTTTTATTTTCTCCTTATTTGTCATATTTTTCTTCAAACTCGATATAGAATCCTTTATCAACCAAAAACAGTCTTTCAAGTAATTCGTGTCTTTTTCACTGCAGAGAATTGAATAGAGGTGAATTAAGTACATAGTTGGGTTTAGGGCAGCCCCACACTTTTCCCACGTACGCAACGCATCGTTACGTCTGGACGGTTGAATTTGCATGAAAACTGCATATCCCATTGCGTGGGATAAGTCTGTCTGTTTTTATGCAAATTCAAGGATCCAGACATCATAATACGTTGCATACGTGGGACAAGTGTGGCGCTGCCTCCTAACTAATAGAAGCAGGCTCTCTAGTAAAAGACGTCCCGCGACGAATGAGAAAATAGGTGGAAATCGTGAAAACGATTTAAACACGAAAACTACCCTACGTTAGACATTGTAGAATATGCGCGATCTGGGCACTAAACCGTTAATACATTAATCGTTAATTAAAGAAATTACATTTCTAAGTTAACTTTGAAAATTATTATCGGATTCATAACTTTCGTTACATTTATGTTAATCTGAAGTCCGGTTATAATATGTAATTTGTTAATCTGAAGTCCGGTAAATATTTTTTTAGATAATATTAATGTGTAGAGACGCCACTAGCAAATAATATACAATAATAACTGCGCGCTACTGGGCTATTGGCGATCATCGAGGGTTTGCATCCAAAAGGTTTGCACATGTTTAGAGTCATTAGTCAGAATCTTTTGACGCCCATGTTTGAAATTTGCTTGCTCTATCTCTATAAATAAGCGATATATAGGCGTTTTTAACATCTAAATGGCGATAGGCTGTTATTTTTTTTACCGATTCATCAACACCTAGGTTGGTAGGTTAAGTATGATTTTATTAAAACGCTTCTTAAGGCAGTAATTTAGGTTAGTTTTAAAAAAAAATATAAGGCGGAGTTAGCTAAACTGCATAAATTCCCCCAAACTCTTGTCTGAGCGCAATTTTCAGTTGAAAATTCCATTTTTTTATCCTCCGCTAAAATGCACTTTACCCACGAAAAAGAAATGTTATTGTAATAGGTACATTCAAATATCGCATCTGACAACGGCTGTAACCCACAAAGAGTTTCATTCCTAAAAATTCTAACTGGGCAATTCGAAGAAGCGTAAAACTGTATAGGTATACAAATAAATCTAAAGCTGTCGACACCCTCAGTTAGATATTTGCAACCATTCACCACAACCACGTAGAGAGTATTTTTTTTAGAAGTTTACTGACATTAATTTATTGTAGTTTTTTATTTATGATACCGACATAATGTCTCGTTTTGGGCAGGAAATCTTTTAAATCATACATGAATTGAGACAAAGTATAAATTCTGTGAAATACTATAGATTTAATACGAGTTCCTTAATTAAACGATTATTGAAGTAGCATATTTAATTAGCTTTAAAATAGCGCTTTGAACGTAAAGTTTCTATATTTTTTTATTGGGTTAAATGATTAATTGTTAACGCAGTTAACTTTTAGTGAATGGATTAACTAAGTTAACGATTTGATTAACTGTAGCCAGCACTGGCTGGCTATGTCGAACGAATCAAAATAATTGCCCTCGTGTCCGCCAACGTAAATAAAAATAATGAAAGTATGTTTGTACACTTCCATTATACTATAAGTATACAAACATACTTATATAGCACACTAAAGCAATATGATACCACATCAATCATCATACTAAAGCAGTGCCGGCTATTCGAATTGGAAACACAGTAAGTAGGTATCTAAGGTTGTATTTCCTCCGTTTTTTAAGTTGATTGATTATCTTTTTTTCCTTTTTTAAGTTGTTTTATGGATTACTTACCTACTTCAGGTTTTATATTTGTAAAAATATTTAATTTACAAATTATCATTAAGTACCTATGCATTAATAACATATTTTTGTAAATGAATATAGCTTCGATTTTGAGCGTATGGTTCTATTTTCTGCCACCGCGGGCGCTAACATCGAAATAGAAATAAATGTTTACAAACCGCTGCTCCAGCAGGAGGTTGGTAAAATCGCTCTCCTCTGCATTTGGTATGCGGGAAACCACACTGTTCGCTGAAGAAACCAACATGAATTCCTGCACTTTTAGTCGACGCAAAGATGCCCATGACGCCGAATTTAAAATATTGTCAGAACTGCTGCTGCGGCTTGAAACCAAAGACGAAGAACTTTTTCGGCGAGTTTGCAACGAGGACATTGTTTCGGAAAAGGAATCTCCAATCAAACCGCGTAACCATGGCAATAAAAAGCAACATTTCATAGAAGACGCATCTCTACGGTAGATAGAGGCAGCTCTATGGATAACCTAAAAATCGCTCCCATTCATCTGCTGTCAAAAAGTAACTGTCACTTTTGCCGACTTGCTTGATCGTTTGTGACGGTATAACGTTATGAAATTTTGCGCAACTATCAAAATATATACCCGTTTCTGGTAAGAATTAGACGAATTGAACGAAAATGCTGCCAAGTTCGAGGTTATTTTGTACCATCGGGAGATGCGTTAAGGTTAGTTTTTATTCATACATCATATCTAATAGGGCGTTCTCACATTTGGCGAATAGGGGAATATTGGTGTTAAAAGTGATGAAAACACTCCATTCCCTTACATATTATGTATAACTATCGACTTTTGGTCCCGAAACTCAGTTCATGATGAGAAATATTTAGAAAGATAAGAGGTTTTGGTAGATTTTGTATGCGAGCATTCAGCTTGTTAGGCAAAAGGTTCCATTCCGAACATGACTGCAGACCGCAACCGCAGACCGCAGACTGCACTATTAGTGTGAATGTATACCGAAACATAGTGTGAGCATGGCGCTAGTGTCTCGGTGCCGCGGCCGCAGACCAGTAGTGTCGCCGAACTGCATTAACACATAGTTTTTGTAATAAAATGAGTTTTTCTGACGCTGACAAGAAAAAAATAGGAATTATTGCAGTATCCTTTCCCAAAAATCGAAAAAATAAAGAAATACTAGATTCAATCATTCTAATGCTAAATGTGAATGAAAAAAGCTTCGGATGCGTAAAATTTCAAAACCAAATTTACATATAAAAAAAAGTGTTTTTTAAATCTCAGTTTTTAAGGAAATTAATCTAACCTACCGCCAAATAGATGTTTATGTATTAATTTTTTTTTTAAACTAACTTAACGTACCTAAATGTATGGGTTTGGCGCTTCTTTGAATGCCTATATCTCGCTTATGTGTTGCAGATTCAGAATCAGCGTGGTGAATATAGTCTAGTGACGTTAAAAAAGCAACAAGCTAGAAGAGGTTCCTATACTGCAATAATACCAAAATGTATTGTTTGATATCGTCCAAAATAAAACTGAATACAAAATCAAATTAACTTTTGTTGAAACGACAATAACTTCTAAACATTTTTTCATCACTCAAATGATTTTTAAATAGCACTGTATAACTTGCTTCATGAGGTCTATTTTTAAATAAAGGCATAGTGAGCTTTCTTCTTTTTCTGGTATATAGCAACAAAAGTCATCATCATCTTCCTCTTCCAACAAAAGACTCAAAATCATATCGGAACCGCTAAACACATCCGACATTGACTGACTGCAAGCTCGGTCTGTCGCTCTGTTCAACATTGATACGACAGCGGGCGACATAAGCTTTGCAGTCTCCAATTTGCGGTTTGCAGTCTGCAGTAATTTTCGGAATTGTACCTTAATGTTTGAACGCAGCGTAAGAAACAATAATAAAACTTGCAGTGTACTGTATGTTACCCACCACCCCTTAGTCTTCATAATGCCCTGTGATGGTTTTGTAATGAAAGGGATCGTATGTAGTCTAATCGACCTACTGTTTCTTAAAAATATGTAATAAATATACATCCTTCTCAGGTTGCTCAAAAGGGGCAATTGTCTTGAAGTGCTCGGGAGGGGCAGGTTTGAGTTGTCAATTGCTGCAAGTAAACCCACCACCCCGGGATATTATAATGACCTGTGTCGTTTTTCATCCTGGAATGAGCACAATCACTTGATGGATAAAGCAATCCACAGTCAAGCTACGCCAAAAGCCCGTCAGAAACCGACTTCAAACCGCCAGACACTAGAAAGTACCGCGCATTAGGGCTTTCGCGTACCATGGCTACCAGATATGAACAAATTTCATCATTCACCAGTTTGGTTGGTTTTCAAGTCACTTGCGTGGACCTCGGCCTGACATAAGCGGCAATTTGTATTCAAATTTACCGCGGAACTGAGGCATCCTCGCACCTCTGTATCAATCCGGATCGAGTAGCCAGGGCGTTTCTAATAGCACGATGCCTGCTCCCGCTTCATATGAAACGTACGTTCCAGACTTCACCGCTTGAGCAGTCTAGCGATCAAATCGGCATGGCGGGCCCAACCGCCTAAGGGCTGCCCGCGTCGGCTCCCCCGGCGCACTGCAAATCGTAAGTCTCTACAATTGCAAGCAGAGTTCCCTGAGACCTTTCAAGGTAGTACCTCTTTAAGGAGGCTATCGGATGGAAGCTGAATCATAAGTTGGGCCGACCAGAGAAAACACAAACTGACCATCAGGCCCAATCTACGGTCAACTGGTATGTCAATTACAACAGGTCACCCCAGGGAGTTACATTGACATCGAGCCATTCTGTCTCCCATGGAGTGAACATAAAAGACTTGCGGACATACAATCCACAGTCAAACTACGCTATCAGCCAGTAAGAGTCCAACGCCTTACCGCGAGGAACTGGGAAGACGACCCAGCGGACTGACCTGGCTTCCAGATGAGTCCCTTTTTGAGGAGGCTACTGGATGGAAGCTGAACCGTGAGTTGGGCCGACCTTTAAAAACAAAAGCAAGCCATCATGGCCAAGCTGCACAGTCCCGTTAGGTCCTAAAGGCTCGAGGAGGGCAGTGAGTCAGACACCGTTGTTTAAATTTTGAAATTATAACAGTACTGAGAAATAAAACCCTGTTGCTCGCCATCGCTGCTTTTTCAAGTGGTAAGGTGCAAAAGTTAATATACACTATTTTAACTTTTTTAAATGTTTTTTTAAAATACTACTTATTAAAATCTACAGCCTAAATTTATCGAAAGCAACTATATCTTTTTATGCAGTTTTAAATCTTTTAACAGCTCAAATTATCTCGGTAGGTATTGTTTCGTTGATGGTGGCTTCACAAGCGTTTTACTAATTCTTGTAGCGAATCGCAGTACTCAGTACGCCGAACCTACAATAAAACTAATGAAACTAGCACTTTGACCTGGAGTTCTGGACTGGAACTTCACCAATAATAATTTTCTGTTGAAATATTGTAAGAAATCGTGATTATAAATTTTTTGTTTGTGATTTCAGCATGCAATGCAATCGCCCATAAGTTCGACATTTATAATTGCGGCAAGGAATATATCATCGACTCCCATGAATAAAGTTACTAAGTTTATTATTATTATGTACTTTACTTCAGTAATAAAACACGCGATAAATGATTGAGCCGAATAACGCTGTTAAATTCCATTCGTTGTTACCACATTCTGAAGACTGAATTACAATGTTATTCTGTACAATCGTTTATCGTGTGTTTTATTACTAAAGTATACGAAACTGTCATGTACAAATTTGGTTTTTGTAGTGTTCCTCTTTAACCCATAGTCATCACATACTCTAGTGACTTTGACTTAGAATTCTGGACTGCAATTTTACCAATAATAATTTACCATTAAAATATTATAAAAAAACTTGATTATAAATTTTCTGTTTATGATTTCAGAATGCGACGCAATCGCCCATAAGTTCGACATTTATAATTGCAGCAAGGAATAGATCATCAACTCCGATAAATACCTTTATTATGTTCGTACCACAGCAAGAGGTAGATATATTATTGTTACAACACTTCATGATACAATATATTTCATTCGAAACACCATGACAATGTCAACAAACCGCATTTTCATTAATAAAACGATTTATAACCTTAAATATTTTATTGCAGGCATGGATTGTGGAAAGAATGGGAAAATTCCACCGCATTTTAGAGCCCGGTCTGAATTTATTATGGCCGATAATCGATCGAATCAAATACGTACAAAGTCTAAAAGAAATCGCTATAGATGTTCCGAAGCAGAGTGCAATCTCAGCAGACAACGTCACGCTCAACATCGACGGAGTTTTATATCTGCGAATAATAAATGCTTATTTAGGTGAGTTTTTTATTTTTGTAGGACTTCATGGCATCAATTGTTGTAGAAACGGGAGAAACTAATCTTATAATGTTTGTATGGGCATTGCTTACGGCAAAAAGTTTAACTCCATGGACATAGGACAATTAAAGGTCCATGGACTCACAATAACCGCTAACGATCTCAACAGACGGACTTTAGCTGATCATATGAATGATTATTTTTAGGGAATAGGTGAAACTTTGGCAAATAGAATACTTACTGACAATAAGATTAGTGAATCGGACCTGTCAGATTTATTGGTAAACACAAATACAATTTTAAAACGACAGTTATCCCCGGCATTAATACTCAAGGTATAAATATAAACAAAAAAAGACTAACGCACTGGTTGATCACCAAGGGAAGGAAGGAAACTGAAAAACTAATTTGTCTTATTCCTAGCTAACTTACCATTCCTAACACATTATTATTCACCTACCATATATTTATGATTGGTATGCTTTTTGTTCTCTATATTATTATTATCACATACCTTTTAAGATAATTTGAAATTTTATTTTTTACTTAAATTTTAGTTTACTTGATTTTATTTTTGACGGCATTCTTCAATGTATTTTTTTATTTAGCATTAGGCAGTTTTAATTATACGAATCTGAGCCTACCTTAGTGCGGACGTCTCGTGCAATCCAGTTAGGTTGGTTCAATTTATCTGTAACTGTTATTTTAGTAAAATAAAGAATTTGAATGTGGTTGTGAATATTCAAAATATTTCAGCAGCGTTCGTACTTAGCATATTATCTCCTGAGTTTTTATTTGATCTGTACGGTGTCGCTGTCCGCACATAGCCGAGCACACATTATGGTAATGATTAAAATATATTAGCGCAAGAGCCAGCGACAAAAAAGTCATTAAGTTTTGGAACAGCTGATACTTTCAGATCAGACAGTATTTTGGCCATTGAATGCCGGGGTAAAGTCAGCAGGCCAAGATTTCGGGACACCCGGCACTGGCGTACCAGAAAAGGTGTAATTTTAATTAGTACGCCCAAAGTGTTTTGGGAAAGCTGAAAATTCATCAGACAATGGATGCAATAAAGAACTCCAAACATATGATCAGACTGCTTCATAATCAAATGCGTGGCATCAGCATCTCCATACCATTATATTACACCATTACGACCATTATATTGCGCGGCAAAGTTGACCGATGCGTGACATGTACATATGGAGATACTGACGCCACATGTTCGATTATGAAGCAGTCTGACCATTTGTTTCGAGTTCTTTATTGTATCTACTGTCTACTGATATATTTTCAGCCATTTCTAAACACTTCGGGGGTACTAATCAAAATTACACCTTTCCTTTCCTAGTACGCCAGCGCCAGGTGTCCCAGAATCTGGCCTACTGAGTGTACCCCGGCATTCTATGTCCAAAATACTGTTTGATCTGAAAGTTTCAGCTTTTACAAAACTCTTACACTTTTTTGTCGCTGGCTCCCCAACTATATTATCTACCTTGGAGCAGTGGCAGTCTAGTTAGGTTTTGACTATTGTCAATTATAACTATTGCAAATCTTTTAATGTTACTCTGTGAACTTTTCTACCTCCCTAAGTACCAATGAAAGTACAGAAATCCAAAGATAAATTTCTAAAAATTGTAAAAATATTTTTTTTTAATATCTCAATCTCAGTGCAATGCTAGCTAGATTGCCGATCAAGAAGTAAACGTAATATAGTCATCAAATTCGGCAAATGCCGATCGAATGGTAGTGCTACTTATGACATCACCTAACTTGTCTGTTTATTTTTTCGTCAGCTTCATATGGAGTGGAAGATCCGGAGTTTGCCATCACGCAGTTGGCACAGACCACGATGAGAAGTGAACTTGGTAAAATATCCTTGGATAAGGTTTTCAGAGAGAGAGAATCACTTAACGTATCCATAGTGGAATCAATTAATAAAGCAAGCGAAGCTTGGGGCATCACATGTCTACGTTATGAAATCAGTGAGTCTTTATTTCTTTCTTCTAAATTATGAACCTGCAATCATTGATTATATAGGGTATTAAATTTCTGAATGCCATAAAAAATAGGGTTGTCAACTACAACGGGCGAACCCGTCACCTTAGGAAGTTTTAACGCATAAGACTAATCCGCGAGATAACCAGGTATGTTACCCAGCGGGCTTATACTCATACCCTTACTTTCAATTGCGATCAGATTACTCTGGTTACGAGTTCGAGGTCGCTTGCGCGGTCCTCTCCCTTACGAAGCGGTGAAACGGTGTAAACCGAATCTATCGCGGACCACGGCGTCCTTTGTCCGGCTCTTCACCCAGAATCGGGTAGCCGATGGTCGTTTCAAGAGCAGTCGCAGTAAGGTCCGCAACCACCCCCGCTCTATAGGAAACAGTACTGCTTCCAGACTCCCCCGACAGTTAGTCAGAATGCACAATCGATTGACTTACGCCGCACGGTGCGCAGACCGTCCAGGAGCGCCAGAAGGTTGTCTCCTAGGGGAAACTAGCCCTAAGGCCAGAGTCCTGCCCGGGCTCGCACTTTATGCGTGGAGGCTGCCGGATGGGTGTTGACCCGTGAGTGTGACCAACCCTGAACAAAATGGGTCTTCGTGGCTACCTCAACAAGAACCCATTAGCTCCCTCTGAATGCCACAATACGTTTTGGCAACCCTGCTACGCCGGCGACATGCAGGTAGTTCTGATAGCATTGTCTGGCGAAACTAATATCAATTAATTTGGCCATCTATAATAACATTGATAATGAATGTTTTCTTTTAAAAGCATTGATGGATTTTAAAAACCCAATAATTTTACCAATGATAACGATAATAACAATCAATTATTAGCGCAATCTATTGCATTTTTATATGCGCTGAAACGTTACATAAATAATACGGAGAGATATAATGCCATCTACTAATCTATTTAAATATTGAAGCCCGTGAATTGAAATAATACATTACTTCTGTATACCAAATAAAAAAATATATCTTTGTGTAAATAATATTCAAATAATAAGAGCTATGGTTTAAGAAATTGATTGCAAAATTTGTTTATATTATTATTTCATTTCGGGATATGCAAGTTTAGAGCGCCCTCTATAGTGCACTGCCATACTGTGAATATCAATGTTTGGAACTATGAGAGCCATCTACTTTTTGCATTTTGTCGTAAAATCCTAGCTGCCAAAACGTAGTACGGCATTGAACGATCTAATACCCTTTATAATCAGTGGTACAATCTAGTAGGTGTGTGTAGAAGAAGAGTCAGTGAAGAATGTGGTATACGCATATCCAATGTTGGTAACCAAAAGCCCACCTTTCTTAATCCTTTATTGAACACCGCTGGTAAAGTGAAAACACGAATGAGACTTATAAAACGGCTGGCTGGTACATCCTGATGCACAGATGCTGACGTTCTCAGAGGAGCAACCCTCGGACTGTCTTTCTCTGTCGCCTAGAGCTGTTGCGCACTAACTTAATAAACGTATTAGGTCTTTGAATTGAAAACTTAGATTTTTTTGTGATTTTTGACTTTTTCATTCAATGTATTGTCCATCGCTAGCTATGACGTTCTCCCATCTTTCTGGCAAGAGACAGATTCTCCGGCGGAAGAGGTCTTCGTCCTTGGAGGTTATCCACGAATCCAGCCAATTTTCAATATCCTCGAAAGACTGGAAGCGCTGCTCGGAAAGGCCATGGGCCATTGACCGGAACGAATAGTAGTCGAATGGCGCAATATCTGGGGAGTACGGCGGGTGAGGTAGGATGTCCCAGCGAAGCGTTTCCAGGAAGTTCTTGACCAGGACGTTTTTTCTGAAATGAATATTCAGATGAAATCGGTCCTTGGCTACTTGCCGGGAAAGTCTTGGGGAGTCGTTTTTTTTTTAATATTTTGATTACGTTTGAAATTACTTTTTGATAGGCTTTGAAGGGGGACTGAATGGGTGGTAAGGTAAATACTCACATGTGACAAGATAGCTGTCCTAAACTTACCACAGCCGGTCGTTAGTCCGGAATCTTCCCAGAAGTGTAATAATAGCATTATGACGGGCCCCGGTCGGTAAATTCCATGGCAGCTCCGTTTGTATTTTATTGTAAACCTCCTGATTACCAGGATGACGACAATGAAAGAGTTAAGACAGCCAGAGAGACTGTGGACGGCATTATGATAGGCCTGACTCTGGTTAGTGAATTCCATGACAGCTCCGTTTGTACTTTATTTATTAGATTTCTCAATTATATGATGCATACGACAATAATATAAGGAGAAAGTAATGGGCGCATATTATTATGAGGTATGGCTGATGCGTGCGGCTTTCAACCATCGTCCGCTCTGCAATTTGTCTCTCAGGTTTACTGGTTGCGGAAATGTAGGTTGCAAGTCCTTAACGAAGGACTATGTGCAGGTGGGCATCGTCATCCGCCATCACATTTATTGCAAATTTTACATTCTAGGGGACATTAAGCTACCGTCGCGTGTACAAGAAGCGATGCAGATGCAAGTGGAAGCGGAAAGGAAGAAGAGAGCAGCTATCCTCGAATCTGAAGGTGCGAGAGCAGCCGACATCAACGTAGCCGAGGGCAAGAGACAGGCGAGGATATTGGCGTCTGGTAAGCATTACATCTTTCTAAAAATGACAACAGTTTTAAATTAAAGTATAAAATATAGAAGTAGAACCTCAATTTTCCGAACCTTACCTTTGTAGAGACTAAGTCACATGTTATAATTTATTTACCCCGCAAGAAAACAATTTCCTTTTCAGAACACAATTTTCCCACCCGCAGTGTTCTTCTTCTCCGTCGTTCCCTCATTACTGAGGATCCTGGCCACTAGACAACAGTTTGCCTACGAGGCTTCTCCACTTCGACCTGTCTTCTGCATGGCGGGTCGCAGATTGTATTGACCCTTTTGTAACTTCTTTGATGAGGTCGTTCTATCTGGCCGGTGATCTGCTTCTGCTTCTTCTTCCCTCCACTTGACCCCTGGAAAGCATTTTTTCCAGATTCTCTGGGTTTCTCCTGATAACATGGCCGAAGAACTGCAGGACCCTTCTCATGCATACGGTGGAGAGCCTCATTTGGATGCCGAGTTCTTCCAGGACAGATTTGTTGGTGCGGCGAGCTGTCCATGGGATTCCTAGCATTTTACGCCAACACCACATCTCCAGTGCGTCGATTTTGGTGCGTATCCAAGCCTTCAGGGTCCATGTCTCCGAAGCATAGAGAAAGATCGAAAAAACCAGAGCTCGAACCACCCTGACCTTAGTCCGCTGACTTATACCCCGATTCTTCCACAGCATTTCTAGCTTGCTCATGGCCGATCCTGCCATCTGACTTCTGCAAGAGACCTCCTTTTTACAGTTTCCGTCGTTGCATATCATGGAGCCCAGATAGACAAAGTCTTTCACAGCTTGAAGGTCACTGGCTCCAGCCCGGTCCACAAACATGTGTTTGGTCTTGCTGCGGTTCATGTGCAGTCCATACTCCTTGCTTTCCCGCAGTGTTACCAGGCACAAAATAATATTGGAGTCATATCAATGTTACATCGCTGTCAAGTCGAGCGAGTGCGGACAAGCTCACCCGTACGCCAGTACGAATTAAATCATCGGCCAAACAGCACACTGCATTTTACTTTCTCCGCGCGCCTCTACCAACCGATGACTGCCATTACCATACATCGCTAACTGTAGTCAGTTTCTACAACGGCCACACAGTTGCGGTAAAGGGAATCCTAGTTATTTTCACAGTGGTATTGGTAAAGAGAAAACGAAAGACTTTTAAACCATAATACTATCTGTTTTGGGAGATTTGAGGGATAGCGGATGAGAATATACATAGGTGAGTTGGATTTTATGGTTGATAAGGTCTGGGATGAAAGTAGGGTAGTTATTAAGAATGGGGCAGTTAAATAATAGGTGTTCTAGCATTCAATCTTTAAGGACATATTAATCGGATGGAAGTGCGAAAGGATTGAACAGTGGCCGATACTTAAGCGGCGGATTGTTGAGACTTGAGACCCGTTCAAGTGGCTGGTAATGCTACTGCCGTTTCAAAGGTGCCGTGAGGTTCAACTCTGTCCGTGACTCCTTGCGACGGTTTAAGACACTGGCGTACAGCGTCGCTATCATCGTGCCCAGCAATGTGCCTAATATATATATGAGGGCCGGCCAAAACGGCTACGCACGGATCTGTCAAACGATGCAAAATGCCTAGAGGCATTGTTGGCATCCGACCGGTTAAGGATGGCTATACTTTCTACGGTGATCAATTATATAGGGTATTAGATTGGCAACAGTCAATGCCATAGTCCGTTTTGGCAACTCTTCTGCGTCGGCGATAGAGTATTGTCCAGCGAAACTAATAGCAGTCTATTTGACCAAGGACAACTCTTCTGCGTCGGCGATAGAGTATTGTCCAACGAAACTAATAGCAGTCTATTTGACCAAGGACTTATTGATTATTAAAAAAAACACATTATTTAACGAATGGTAACAATAAATGAAATTAAATTATTAGTGCCATTGCATTTTTATATATCGCAGAAATAATATATAAAGACTAATAAATTAAAATTCCATTTATTAGTCTTTTTGAACAAGCGCCTAATTATTATGTATTGAAACCTGTATACCAAATTTAAATTGACATCTTTATGTAAATAATATTAAAATAATGAGAACTATGATTTAAAAATTCGTTTTTTCATTATATTAATAATTTATTTTAAGAATGGATACCGTATAGGCGTGTTTAGAATGCCAACTATTGGTCTACTAAACTTAAAAGAACATTAATTAATGTTTGTGTTTGTGAGTGCCATCTGCCCGTTGCGTTTCATAGTAAAAATCCTAGCTGCCAAAATGTAGCATGGCATTGAGCAATGTAATAACCTATATAATCAATGCCGCGGTGTAGTTGGAAGCAGCACTGGGCAGGCGGAGCAAAGGGGAAATAACCGTTTGTTATCCACTGCTATCTAATGACTATTGGTCATAACGAGTAAATTTGCACTGCCTTTAGATCTGATTTCTACTGTATAAGACAGCTTGCAATAAAAGCTAATATGAGGTCAGGAAACAACAAGTGAAAAACACACCCAACACCGTAACAAATTTTCAGAGGCCGAAAAACAAGAACAGATAAATCAAGCGTCGGGCGAAGCACAGGCGATCCTCGCGATCGCCACGGCGAGGGCAAAAGGCATCAACCAAGTTGCACAATCGCTGATGAGTAAGGTAATAATACTCCCACGACAACCTGCTTTAAATACGACATTTCTAATCTGTCTCTTTCTAATGTAGGATGGAAAAGATGCTGCGTCTCTATCGATTGCGGAGCAATACATCAGAGCATTCAACAAGCTCGCGAGAACTAACAATACTCTGATCATACCTTCAAACACGAATGATATCTCAGGAATGGTCGCGCAGGTAAAGTTGTCATATAACTCGTTCCTTTTGTTAAACAAGACTCCATTTTCCTTTTAAAAAACCTATATTAATTTGGCTGAATGTCAAATAGTTTTATTTTTACTCGAATGCCTAACAAAAAAGGATTGTAAAATAAAATACAAACGGAGCTGCCATGGAAAATTACGACCGAAGTCGGACCCATCATATAGTGTTATTACACTTCTGGGGGGTGAGCAGTGGATTCCGGTCTAACGACCGGCTGTGGTAGGTTTAGGACAGCTGTCTTGCCACATGTGAGTGTGCACCTTACCACCCATTCACTCCCCCTTCGAAGCCATAGAATTTGAGATGCGGAAATCGCGGTTTTAGATAATTTTTCGAAAAAGGAGTTGATTATTTTCCTGGAGAGACCAAGATCTTTAAAAAGGTGAAACAGAGATTTAGCTGGCAGGCCACGAGCGCCAACTCCCATCGCGTGAAGGTGAACAGTGAAGCCGTTCCGGGTGACGACATTTGCGAAATCATGGTATTTATTTCATTTGTACTCGTGGTCTTTTGGGATATTTGATTCCCATGGAACAGTTAATTCTACGTATTCAGGATTCATGTACGTATGTTTTCAGTTGGTTTATTCCACCTTAACTTCTAAAAGCTCAAACTGCTTTAGAAGTATGTGGTATTGTTAGAATCGATATGTCATCCCGAGTGTCATATGGTACCTTAACTGTCCAAATATCGAGTAAGTACCTAGTTGTCTAAAGGTCCAAATGTCCAGCTGTCAATAAATTTATATAAATATATCGTTTGTAGTGTCAAATGAAAGGTCTGATTAAGTATATTTCGGAAATATACATCTATATATGGATAAATACATAAACCACAAATATTTCATAAAAAACCGTAATAAAAATAATTGTAAATACAGTAGTTCTCTTTTTGTAACTGCGGTCAGGTTTTTGTTTACTTGTTCATTTTTGATTCTGCCGATATTGTCTCCTGTTAGTACCTATCTAAAAGATTTATACAGGATCAGTGTACGGACCGGCAAAAGTTTGATCAGCCTGAATACCGAGAAATGTGTTGTGCTGCTTATTAGTACTAACCCTAATACTCCATACTGGCTGAACGAAGCGAGAGGTTCTAGGGTTAAAATATCCTCCATTGACCTAAAATAGGAGCCGCACATATCTCAAGTTGTCAAAAAAGCAAATGCACTCACATCCCTGGTAAGAAAATCGTTTGTGAAAATGTCACTGAGTTAGCACTGAATATATACAAGACTTACGAGTGGCCTCTGTTGGAATACGAAATCCAGATCTGGAAACAATATTTCAACACGTAAATATATTAAAAATAATAAAAAAAACACTACAGAACGTGAACTATTGATTTAAAATTATTTTTGTTACATTTTGTTATGAAATGTTTGTGGTTTATATATTTATCCATATAGATACATGCCGACGCTTGAATAGCAATCCTGACTATGCGATATTGAATAAATCGCTTTAAATTATTATTTAAAGTAATTTAAATAATATTTTTTTATTCACCTAATTGTTGGATTGAAAGATGTCCAACAATTAGGTAAATTTAAAATACCCTTTTTTAAATTATTTTAATTTTGAATCACTCCTGTAAGTAAAGTTTACTCAATGTCGCTTAGTCAGGATTGCCTTTCAAGCGTTGATATATATTTCCAGAATGTACTCAATCAGTCCGTTCATTTGACACTGAAAACGATATATTTATGTAAATTTATTGACATTTGGGCATTTAGACAACTACTTACTTGATATTTGGACAATTAAAGTATCCTATGACACTCGGGATAACATAACGGTTCTCACAATTTTGAATAATATATATATTTATTTATTGAGATACAGTTTATTCATCGTGTAATGTTTGCTTCGTATAATAATTAATATAGGGAGGTTTAACCCCATATTAATTATATATTGCCTTTGCCAAATATACCTTATTTATTACCCTTTTTTGTATTTATAATCAAAGGAACAATTTGACATATCTTGTGAAATTTGTGGGTTTTGGTTTTTTTTTTTTTGTACTCGAGCGTATTAGAACATACGTGATACGGGTTGTTGCATTCGGGCGATAATATAGCGGCTGTATCACATACGTTCTAATAGGTAGGGCGGTTAAAGATGGAAACTGTGCAGTCATCTTAGGACTATACAATACAGTTCTTGTAATGTTTCAGGCTATGACTATCTACTCATCAGTAACCCAAAGGCAGTCCTCTAATCAACAAAGAGAACTACTGGAGTCTCCTCAGGAGCAAGTATCTCAATACTCCGAGACGAGCGCTCCGATGAGCGGTATAGCAATGGGCGCACTAAACACTAAAGGAGCCACATTCGCTAGTCAACCGTCAAAGGACGATCCACTCGCCGAGTATTACTCGGACGACGACGAGCGAAAAGCGGCTAATAAGAGAGACGATAAGAAGTAGCTTTTTAAAATGCATTTTGTTTTGAAGAATATTTTGTTTATTATATAGATAGGTGTATGTAGACTATGTCCGTTATATATATTAAAATTGATGCAACTAAATTGCCTATGAATATTTTATCATTGAAGGTTATGCTACGTCTTCTCTGTTTCACTATAAGGAATGAAGCCATGCTGCACTTGCTAAAATAGCAGAGTTCAAGATTTCCAGCCTGAACACCTGGGTGGCCACGCACTCCAATCGGCATTTTTCGTGTTATCCGTATTATATCCGTATTTATTCAATTATCGGCTCTATTTCTCCCTCCACTGCGGTAAAAGCTTGTCATTGAAGCCTTCTATTAAATAAGCCACCGTCACATATTAGTATGCCTGCACACACCTTCTACAAACAAATTTTCGAGGGCTTCGAAAATTTTGCATGAATGCGAATGACTGGCTTCCGAAACGTTAAACTGAAGACTACGCCAGCGTGTACTGGAACAATTGTAAAAATCAAAGACATATGGCGATTTCGTATTATAATCAATGAATACTAAAAAAAACATTTTTAAAAACGTGCTGTTATTCAAATGCTTATCATAATTGAATGCGTATAGAAAGTTTCGTGTCTGTGCTGTTGACCATTGAGGAGCCCCCTCTTTGGAAGCCAACCCTAAGTGTAGCCGCCCGCCCTGTCACGGTGAAACTTAGAATGGGCTATTATATTTGATGCACATACAAAAGTTCGTAACTAAACATACCGTTGAGGAGTCCCCTTGTCGGGAGCCAACCCTGGGTGTAGAATTAAGTCGAATTGCCAGCGAATGGTTTCGTGCAGCTTGGCCATAATATCCATTTTGTTGTTGAATCGGCTCAACTCACAATTCAGCTCCCATTCAGAAGCCTCCTCGTGCGGAAGGCTACTCCGGGTAAGACTCTCGCGTCTCAGGCCCCAAAGCTGGTGGACCGGTTTCTCCTGGCGGCATTGCATCCCGGCACTACTTGACGGTTTGCGCACCGTTCGGCGATGCCAATCGGTTGTGCACTCTGACTAATTGCTGAAGGAGTCTGGAGACTATGGTAATATACTGTCTCCTAAGCAGCGGGGGTGGATGTTGACCTGTTGTCATGCCACTCTTGAAACGATCTTGGGCCACTCGATCCCATGTCGCACTACGGCAAAGAACGCCCAGGTCCACGATAAATGCAAATTGAATTACCGCTGTAATACAACAGGTAGAGGTCAAGCGACTTCGGATCCGTAACCAGTCGGGAGGATGGAGGTATCCTGAAGGTTAAACTCCAGACGGAGATATCCTAACAAAACTGGTAGTTAGGGGGGGGAGGCTGCCCGCTGGGTAACTTTTCCGGTGCCTCGCCGCAAGGCGTTGGACTCTAACGGGCTGTTAATACAGTAACAAGACAGTAAATTGTCTTGTGTCTAAGTCTTCTACTCATCCCACGGCTGAAAGAACGATCACATATCGTTATACCAGCCTGGGGTGACGGGTTCGCCCGTTGTAGTCGACACCGCCCTACTGTAAAATCAGGCCATGCTTACCATAAAATAGTATTGTCATCGGAACTGAAACAGCATGTAAAATATCAACTTGATAGGATAAGAGAAAGTGGTTCTAATTCAGCTTTTAAGATTTGACCTAAACAAACTGACAAACATTGCAAGGTAAGTAAAAGCTTGTAAAAACCTACCTTCTTAAGTAGTATCCTTCGATAGACCCACCAGCGAGTCTAAGTGTCCAACTTTCCATCCTATACAATAATATTGAGAGTACGTAGCATCTTAGAAGTCTGATCTTTAGGTGTAGGTTGATGTTTCTTCTGCAAACTATCTTCTGTGATCTCTTCATCTTGAAGAATGCATTTCAATGCAGATTTTTATCTCTTTGCTCTTATCACAGTTGTGGTTCTAGTTGCAGCCAATGTATCAGTCTTTTCCAGTCAAATCCCATAAGCTAGGGTAAGTGTTTTGGGGGACTTTACTATTACATACTTGGTTTTTGTGGCAATACTGTTATAATCACTCTCTTTGTCAGGATACTATTCAGGTCAAAAAGTACTTAAATTGTGTTAGCAATTCATGATTACAAGTTGTTGGATAGTACTTAGTCAAGTATTTTTCCACTCCGTCATTATCACTAACATATTGGCCAGAAAAAAATGCATACTTCGATATTTTCATTTTTTTATTCTTACTAAAAAGGTAATTCAGACAGCGTCAATTATGAGAAACCTGTTGATTTTTAAGGTAGAAAACGGTTTCGTGCAGCTTAGGGCATAAGATCGCGCTGTGTTTTCGGGTCGGTCCAACTTACGATTCAGCACCTATTCAGTAGCCTCCTCTTGTGGAGGACTACTCCGGGAAGGACTCTCTTGTCTCAGATCTCGCGGCTGGTTAATCCGTTTCCTCTGGAGGATCGCCTCCCGGCGCTACTGGACAGTTTGCTCATGCGGCGATAGCCAATCGGTATGTGCACTCTGACTGAAGGAGTCAGGAGACTATGGAAATATACTGTTTCCTAAGTGCGGGAATTGATGGATGTTGACCTGTCATCAACCACTCTTGAAATGATCAATTGGCTACTTGATCCTGAATTCAGAGCCGGTCAAAAGATGCCATTGGTCCGCGATAGATTCAAACTGAATCACCGCTGAATAAACGGCAGGTAGAGGTTGCGCAAGCGAGTTCGGACCCGTAACCAGTCGGGAGGTTGGAGGTATCCTGATGGTTAATACCTAGCTGTAAGATTCCTAAAATTAATAAAATAAAATAAATAAAATGAATAATTCCAGATGAAGATATCCTTTCCAAACTCGAAGTCGGGGGGCGAGGCTGCCCGCTGGTTACCTTTCCCGGGGCCTCGCTGTAATTTTCTCTAAGTCATCTACGCTCACCTCAAGGGATATAAAACGATCACTATCGTTAAAACTTCCTGAGCTGACTGGTTCGCTCGTTGTAGTTGACAACCCAAGTTGTTCATTTTTTGATTTGGGGGTGGCACCTTCTCAATTAAATTTGTTTTAAATTAATTGAATTTTTGACTAATTTATTGCTCAGTTTCTGGTGACTTGTCGCTATTGTTACCATCTCTATCTTACTGGCCCATCTTAATCCATATCAACAAGCTCCCTCAATTTTTTCCATAACTGCTGCCCACCTAAAACCAGATGACCTCTTTTTGTAATTTTCTGGGACATAAAAAAACAAATACGTATATTGATATTCTATATTAAACGGGAAGTAAAAATTAATGTTTCACAGTCATGTCATACTTAAAATCACCTTATTGAAAATAAAAGAGACATTACTTAATTGTTTTTAGCACAAAAAAATCGTTCAATTGAACACAAAACGATCATTTTTCTTGACGACTTCTGCAAGATGAAGCACATATAATGTGGATAAAGGGTTACTGATACTCCGATGGTGGCTCTTCAGTGTCTACCTGAAATATTAATCACTTTTAATTTAATAGAAACTTAAGTTTCCTCCACACGAAGTAACTAGTTGCTTCATGAATGTCAGGCGCTGTGCCGAGTGAGTCACAAATAGCTTAGGACACAGAGGATAATGAATAACAACAGGCAGAACAAGCACGGGATGGAATCCCATGCCATAATAGTCCGGGAGCCGGCTATACAGACACCCTAAGTCATAAGATACAAAGACAAATCGATTATGCATGAAAAGCCGGATAAAAGATATCCTTGAAAAACTATAAATCATTAAATTTCTCTTGTCCTGTTAACAGAAAAGTTGTTACTCCCGGTGCACTTTTTGAGGTCCAACCTGCTGTATGTCCAAAAAATTGTAATTTTACACAGCGCGGTACAATTTATTCGAATTTGGAACAAAGTTTAAATTACGCTTCTCATACAATAGGTTGGACTTAACTCGGCTTACACTCGTTTAAGGCTCTCTTCCGAGTTGACGCGACTAAAAATTTAGGTATTTTTGCAATTCCACGCGCCCACGCGCTTTCGATATATACATAAAGATGTATAGGTATACCGCGGCGACAAGGGAATACGTCCCACCGTTGGCAGTGGCCAATTATGAATGACGATTTCGGCTTCACGCGTCGTCTAATATAGTCGATTTGGCTTTTCAATTATATTATAATTAATTATCAAATGAATAGTTTTTTATAAAGTAAAAATTAGATTACAATAATAAAATAACTTAAGATCACTGTGTTATTTTTATATCACTCAAAAGTATCTTTAATAAATAGAAAAAAAATAATCTTTCGCCATAACATTTCTGGAAATCACATAATTTCAAACATTTTCTTCTTGTATTTTTTGTATGGAAGTTCCAAAAACTGTCTTGGTACTATGCAAATAGACCATACGCTGGTGTAAATAGTATTTTTTAATATTGAGAATCATCTCTAGGTTTTTCAAAAACTAAAGACAAATCCCGCTCGTTTTAATTTTTTAGGAAAACAGTAACAGAATAAAGATAATTTACAATTAATATGGAAATAATTTACCAATTTCGTTTGGCGAAATGATAGCTTTAGGACCGGGTTTTTAAAATCCGGCATATTTGTATTAAAATTCTTTTTAATTATGCACAAAATTATGCTTCATATAGCTTTTGGCCGCCACGGCCTCTTAACCCTTTGGGTCCATTTGTCGGCTGATACTCGTCATGCGCATGTTTTGGCATAGCAACAATTGACAAGTCTGACTCATCATTTCATTTAAAGCAAGCTTGCCTTGTAGTTGAGAAAGTGGTGAATATTTTTAGGACTTATTTTCCCAGTTTGTGAAAACTTTTAAATCTGGTCTATTACTGATGCTAATCAAGAAATTCTGAGACTGACAAGGATTATGCAGTGGGTGGGTGAGTATTAGAGGGGTGCAATCGAATTGTACTTAATTTTCCAGTTATAAATATTTTCCATGTACTCGAAAAAATCATTAAATGCCCAAAAAAGCAATCCGGCTTATTTACAGTGGAACGGAGCTAGTCTAGTGGGAATATTTCGAAATTAAAAAAATCTATGTGTCTTACCGACTGGTTTGTCGCCCTTGATTATGTTTATATATTATTTACTTATACACGTATAAAACTTATAATATAAATTGATATTATCATTTCAAAGAAGTCTGGCTACTTTTAGAAATCGCGGAATGCCTCTGGTGGGATCTAGAAATTAGACAAAAATACAAACTCATCTTTGAATAAATCGGTATCCAAAGGGTCAACAGGACAAGAAAAATTTTATGATTTATAGTTTTTCCGGATGGTTAATCGATGTCTTTGTATCTTACGATGTAGGGTGTCTGTATGGCCGGCTCCCGGACTATAAAGTGTGCAGTTGTCTGATTTTACGTTGCAATTTTCCAGTTATGATTTGCGGCTGGGTTGCCTTATCCATTGGGATAAAATGAATAGAATTATATTTGAATTCTGTCGATCGAATACAATAACAAGATATTCACTTACACACATGTCACACACATATAAACATTTCATAGAAGGGTTGGCTGTAAGATAAAAAACCTATCTTAAGATAATAAACCTGCCCATTGTGAACATTCACATTTAAAAAGCAATAACATTATTATAAAACATTAGGGCTGATTTATATTGAGTCAGCTGACCCGGTATTGCCATTGTGTAAGTAGATTTTAAGTCAGTACAGCGTTATCGCATCAGTCCTGACTTCAAATTCTCACATTAAATTTTGAAGTCAGTCCGCTCCTCCCACCACCCGCGCCAGATGTCCTGACCTTGTCTAAACGCCGAAGCCAGTCGCTGGCACTCCATTGTTAGGTGACGTTGCGTCGCGAACAATTTCAAATAGCGAAAGTGACTTTTTTTTATACCATCTTCTAACGTTTCCGTTAACTGGTGGTGAACGGTTTCGTGCAGCTTGTGCCACAAGATCCATTTTGTTCTCGGTTCGGCTCAACTCACGATTCAGCTCCTATTCAGAAGCCTCCTCGAGTGGAAGGCTATCCTGTGTAAGACTCCCGTATCTCAGGCCTCAGAGCTGGTGGACCGGTTTCTCCCGGCGCCACTGGACGGTTTGCGCACCGGTCGGCGAAGCCAATCGGCTGTGCATTCTGACTAATTTCTGAAGGGGTCCAGAGACTATGGAAATATACTGTTTCCTAAGCAGCAGGGGTCGATGTTGACGTGCCGCTCTTGAAATGACCTTGGGCCACTCGATTTCGTGTGGCACTACGGGCAAAGAACGCCAAAGTCTGCGATAAATTCAAACTGAATTACCGCTGTAATACAACAGGTAGAGGTTGCGTAAGCGACTATGGACCCGTAAGCAGTCGGGAGGACGGAGGTATCCTGAAGGTTAATTCCAGATGGAGATATCCTGCCAAAACTAGTAGTTAGGGGGTGAGGCTGCCCGCTGTTTACCTTTCCCGTTGCCTCGCCGTAAGGCGTCGGTCTCTAACGGGTTGCTGGTGAACTAGACAGTATATTGTCCTGTCCCCAAGTCTTCTACGCTCATCCCACGGCTGAAAGAACGATCTATATCGTTATACCAGCCTGGGGTGACGGGTTCGCCCGTTGTAGTCGACACCGCCCTACTGTTTCCGTTATCTCTTCTAACAGCAAATATGATTTTTTTCTCAACAAATAATTGACTCGTATCAAATTCTGCATTTTTGAGAACTCATTTTTCCCCACTGATTATAATAATGGGTGTACACCGTGAAAAAATAACTGCGCCTGACTAGACTATGTAAATAATGTCTAGTACTTGACTGAGGCCTGTAACTGAGTCAATGTAAATTTGACTAACTTAAAACATATGGCATTATCTAAAAGCCATCCAGCAATGCCCCCAATATACCAGTACTCACCATGACACTTTTAAATTTGTAAATCAGCAGTGGCCAACCTCATTGTGTGATGCACCAGCCATTATTATTTTTTTATTTATTTATTGTTTCACTAGAGCATGGTATTTCACATAGTTACAGCAGAGCATTACGACAAGCGCCGTTTGTCAAATACCTCGAAGTTTTGAATAACTCTGTCGGCGGAGTGGTGGCCATGTCGACCCGCTCGCTTCTACTATTAATGGCATATTTATCTTCTTCTATTCAATGGCACCGCAGTCGGTAATCTTATTACGATTTGTGGTAGCCCTTACAACTTGTGACGATGCTTGCTTCGATTTCGATTTTGTTCTAAGAAAAGCTACTCTCTGTATACTGTGCAGTTACCGAAGTTAAGCAGCATTGGGTGCAGTCAGTACTTATAGAAATGCCTGCCTAAATGTTGCCACTAGACGACAAGAGGGGTTCAATATTAAGACCAGCCTTGCAAGTAAAAAAGAACGTTGTTCTGCACTGTTTATTAACGTTCAATTTTGACAGTTTCAAATCTTTCTATCTATAAAAGGCAATGCATTTAAATGTTCTTTTTAATGAAAAAAATGAATTTGTGACGCCAAAGTGTGAGTGTAAGCAAGTTGTGAGTGAAAGAAGCAGAGGACGAACAATTAACCCCTCGAGCCGCGAGATTTCGCAAGCTTGTCTTTGAAAAACTATGTATAATTATGGAAATTTTAGATTTATTATGGCGGCCGACCAAATTTTAATTTCTCCCAAACCGTTCGGTCCTTCTGAGGCTCGAGGGGTTAAACAGTAATACTCAAGAGAAGAACGATAAACTTTAATAAAATAAAAAGACAGAGCGTACCTCTATTTTGATTGGAAGCCGTTCTAGTTCTAGTTCATTTGCTCTAGCCCCTCCAAATGTTGATCAATCGTTTCCCCGAGTGCAATCCTCAGAAGCAATTTCCAACAATTGCGTCTGCTTTGCCATTTTCTTCTTACTCTCCTTTTCGATAGTGCAATTCATTGCTTGCTTGATAATTTCTTTTTGTGCCATGGCTTTTTGTTGCTCTAACTTCTTCCGTCTTATTCTGTTCATGTTCCTTCGTACGGTGGCCAGCCGTTTCTCCCGTTGAGCAGAAGATTCTGCTGCTAGGTACTTTGCTTGCCGGATCCTCGCCTGTTCGAGTCGGTGTTCCCTTTCCAGTGGACTTTCTGTTTGCCGTTTCAGTTTCACTCTTTTGACTCGCGGCGCCACTCTGCCGAGTTTGCTTCGTCGTTTCATTTTATTAATTTACTATCTTTGTCGTCGCACTAAGGAAGAAGATATTTTATTTAATATTGTGAAATGACTGGGCTTTAGGAAAAATCGTAACATTATAAAAATATCTTTCATTGCATGCTTTCATATATTAATTGCCAAATTGTAAAATCAAAATGGCGAATTCGCGAGAAGAAAACATGAAGAAAAGTTGCTGCCTGTGTTTTTGGTGGTTTTTTGGTTGACTGTAGATATCAGTTAGCACACAATATTGTATTATGGTAAAAACTACAATAAAGCAACTATTAGGTCATTACTGATGAAATTGCTGCTCTATAAACCATATTTAAGACCAACATTTCATAGGAAAAAGATATTTAATTAATTATCTATACAGTTTTGCCATTTTAATGCGAGTTGATTAATGCCTTTGCTGTAGAACTCTGATGGATATATATATAATGTATTAAAAAAGGATGTATAATGCATATAAATATGCATTTAAAAAAAAAACTTCGTTTTTTAAATCTGGCAACTCTAGAGAGAAGGTAGCAGGAACCCAGGAATTCTGGGTAAAATCCCGCTAGATATATTAGTGATCTAATGAAAACGAAACAAACTCGGCAACAAAAAACTGCTCTGCGCATTTCGCGGCAAACTGTCCACTTTAGTCAACGGTAAAGCCATAGTATGGACGGTATATGGATAAAGAAAAAATGCACAAATCCAGTCACATGTTCTCCTAGCTCATTTCCCATCCCCTTAATTTTTTTCTTGTGATTTTGGATAGCAATAATTTCAGATAAATGCTAACCGGATATTCGGTTTAATATTAAACGGATATCCAGTATCCGTTTCAATCACAATTCGGAACATCACTACTGTGAAGTGTGTGGGGGTGCAAGGTGATGCAGAAGCAGCAGCGAATAGTGATTGTCGAGGCTCAGTTGTTTAATGACGAGCTTCGCCATCATGGAGAGGCAATTTTACAAAATTGCATAGATAATATGGATGAATGTTCGATTAAATCTAGATTAATCCCGAGCACCTGGAAAGAGTTTAGAGAAGAGCAAAGAACTTGGTGCTATCACTGAGGAACGAACCGCACGAAGTATGACTGAAAGAAGCTTGACAACATTAGCAACAACAAGGGAATACATGCAGCGAGGAGATCTAATAGAAACTTACAAAATGCTTCACGGATATTGTAATGTGCCCAATCCCAATAAGCAACTGTGTGGACACTCGTTGAATTTGAATAAGGCAATTGCAGCGTCCAACCCCAGGAAACACTTCTTGATCAATTGTGTAGTGGATGCTTGGAATGCATTGTCAGAGGAAGTGATAAGTGCAGACTCTGTCAATATTTTTAAGAACAAGCTTGATTGACATTGTTCTTAGTGCAAACAATCACAAGTTTAAATACACTATACCCATATCAGCCTTAGGATGCTTGTGTATATCAAAATAATAATAATTAAATATATATTTTCCGCCCAAAAAAATCCATGTCCTACTCCTAAATCTTATTTGTAGAATGGCAACTTCATAGGTAAAGATCTAATATTATAATAGATAAGCAGTTCTTTTTTAATTGATGCACCTAAAAGATGTGGCAGAAATCAGAAGAGCCAGGATTGGCTTGTGGGAGTAATCCCAAACCTCAAACCATGGCCCGAGGCAAAGCTGTCTATCATGACGGAAAGCGAAATGCCCAAGCCACTAGTTTGCACAACGTTCTTCCCCAGCAGCGAGGCGGCGAACATAAAGGACGCCCTAAGTCTGCTGACAAACCAGAACGAAGGCATATCTCCAGAATACTGGAAAATACTCAACAGCAGGGAGGAAAAGAATGGACACCACGTGACCTTCTCAATTGACGAGCCCTCTTTGGAAACCCTTCGGAAAACCGACTACAGGGCCACCCTTGGTTTTGGAAAGATTTCTTTGAAAATCAGGGGTGAGCCCACGAATCCCCCAGGAAACAGGGCTATCCCGTCCTACTCCAACAAAGGCAGACAAACGCCTGCTCCCATACAGCGAAAGAAAGAGCCGGCAAATCGGCCTTCTCCTGCTGACGAGAGTACAGGAGCGCCTAAAAAGGGGGAAAAACCCGAGAATGAGCAAGGCACATCCCAATCCAAACATGGACGGTCTCGTCCTCCATTGGAGAGGGAAAAGCCTGCGACAGAGCCCACAACCCCTATGGATCACTGATGGCGAACATAGGCAACTCTACGAGGATTCTCCAGATCAACCTCCACCACACCATTGCCGCCAGCGCAGTGACGGAGTGTTGCTTCACCAAAGGAGAAATCGACATCGCCCTCGTACAAGAACCCTGGGTAAATAACTTAACTATCCAGGGCTTAAACGCTGCGGGTAGAATCCTCTCGTACCCGGGAGGGAAAAAACCCAGAGCATGCATAGTGTTCAAGAAAAACATTAACTTCCTGCCTGTTACAGAGCTATGTACTAATGACCTGTCAGCAGCGTATATAAATCTCAAAGGATGGAATGGATCCAGAGTCATCTTATGCTCAGCCTATCTATCTGGAGAGAAACAAAATCCAACCGAAGAGCTGGCAAACCTGGTGGAGTACGCCCGTACCCAAAAGGCTGAGTTACTGGTTGGATGTGATGCAAACGCACACCACACCGCGTGGGGGAGCTCAGACATCAACAATAGAGGTGATTTACTTAATGATTTTATCACAACCAACTGCCTATGCCTATTAAACAAAGGCTGCATGCCGACCTTTGTGACAAGTGCAAGACAGGAAGTTTTAGACATTACTTTTGCCTCTAAAAATCTAGCCAGACACATAAAAAACTGGCATGTCAGGGATGACACTTCAATGTCTGATCACAGACAAATAACCTTTAAACTACTAAACACCGTAGACTGTCAAACCACAACTTTCAGGAATCCTAAAGCCACCGACTGGGACGCTTACCGTACCACACTAAGGCTTAACCTTGAAACAATACAAAAAAATATAAAAACACGCGAGAGTCTAGAATTGGCCGTGGCGGATACCACAAAAGGCATTATAAACGCCTATGAGGAAAGCTGCCCACTCAAGACAAAGACCTCCAAAAGAAAAGTTCCATGGTGGAACCCGAAGTTGGACAAACTACGGAAGGAAACCCGGAAACTATTTAATAAGGCTAAACAAACTCTCAACTGGGAGGAATACAAAAAAGCCTTAACCGAGTACAACAAAGAAATTAGGAGAGCCAAAAGAGCAACATGGAAAAGCTTCTGCGAGGACATAGTGGAAACGCCTCAAGGAGCCAGAGTACATAGACTGCTCGCAAAGGACAAACCTAACCAAATTGGTCTTCTGAAAAAACCAAACGGAACCTTTACAACAAATGAAAAGGAAACTCTGGAGGAACTAATATCGACCCACTTCCCAGGTGCTGTGACAACTAGCAACGCCGCCACTGCTCCATACAGACCTCGAAACGAGGACTGGAGTAGGGCTGCTAGAATCATAAGGCCCGATCAAGTTAAATGGGCCGTAAAATCCTTTAAACCTTACAAATCATGTGGGGACGACGGAATCATGCCCGTGCTTTTGCAACAGGGTATCGACATTCTAACCCCATATCTGGTTAAAATCTTCAGAGCAAGCTATGCCTGGGGACATATACCAGAAGAATGGACCAAGGTCAAAGTGCTATTCATACCCAAGGCTGGCAGGAAGGACTACGCACTGTCAAAGTCCTTCAGGCCAATTAGCCTAACATCCTTTCTACTGAAAGCGATGGAAAAGATACTGGATAGCTATATCAGGGAAAAAATCCTAACGGTCAACCCTATCAGCTGTAACCAACACGCCTACCGCAGAGGCAAATCCACGGAAACCGCTCTGCTCTACCTAGTAGACAGAGTGGAAAAGGCGTTGGAAGACAAACAAATCGCAGTATGCGCATTTTTAGACATTGAGGGCGCCTTCGACAAAACCCCAATTAAATCACTGGTGAAGGGGCTAGAGTCAAAACAAGTTGACAACACCACAACCAGATGGGTGAAAGCGATGCTCTCAAACCGCACGGCCAAGGTAGCTCTTCACGGAACAAACCTTGAAGTCACCACTACAAGAGGCTGCCCGCAGGGAGGCGTACTCTCGCCCCTACTATGGACTCTTGCAATAGATCAACTCCTGCATAGGATGGCAGAGGCCAGGATAGACACACAGGGCTATGCTGATGACCTAGTAGTCATTGTCTGGGGCTTCTGCCAAAACACGATCTCACACATAATGCAAAAAGCATTAACAATCGTTAGCAATTGGTGCAGAGAGAACGAATTATCGGTCAACGCCGATAAGACCGTCCTCGTGCCATTTACCAACAAACGTCAACTAGGTGGACTAAAAATGCCAATCTTAAACCACAGGCAGATTCCTTTCTCCAAGGAAGTAAAGTATCTGGGAGTCACGCTCGACCAGAGACTCACCTGGAACAGCCACCTAGATAAAACAATTCAAAAAGCTAAAAGTGCTTTGGGTATAAGCAGAAGACTGGCGGGGAAAAACTGGGGCCTTAACCCCAAGATCTCCCACTGGCTATACACTGCCATTGTGAGGCCGATAATCTCGTACGCCTCGGTGGTATGGTGCAACAAAGCCAACCAGAAAACTGTGATTACCAAACTAAACAATATCCAAAGGACGGCGTGCCTCATGACAACTGGCGCAATGTCCTCCACTCCTGGAGCAGCTCTAGATGCACTGCTGAACTTACCGCCCCTACACATTCATTTGCAACAGGTGGCGAAAGCCAGCATGTACAGGCTATCTGCCCGAGAGAAGGTAAACTGGATCTCACAAGCACTAAGATCAGTTCTTGACTCAGTCAGTGAAAATCCAACCCTCAACATGGTATCAGACACCATGCTCCCACTCCTAAACTTTGGAAAACTTTTTACAGTGGAACTGCCGCCCAGAAACGACTGGCTAAAAAGCCAACTGCAATGGGAGGCCGGTAGCCTTAAATGGTATACTGATGGGTCCAAATCGGGACTTGACGTAGGCTGTGGTATATATGGAGAGCAACCAAACTTCAAAAGAAGTGTAAACTTGGGAAAATACGCCTCCATATTCCAAGCGGAGGTTTACGCCATTATTGAATGTGCGGATATCAACCTCCAAAAGGACTACGCCAACCACCGTATCTATATCCACTCGGATAGCAAAGCAGCTCTTATGGCACTAGCCTCGAATACCATTAATTCAAAGCTAGTGCAAAACTGCATATCACTACTGAATTCCCTGGGCGAAAAGAACAGGGTAATACTAAGATGGGTTCCCGGCCATGCAGGAATCGAGGGAAATGAAAAAGCCGACGAACTTGCTAGGACGGGAGCAAAGGGAACGTTATACGGCCCTGAACCTTGCTGTGGCGTACCAAAAAGCCTTGCAAACCTAATGCTCAAACAAATGTGTTTAGAACAATCCGTCAACCACTGGAACAACACGCCAGGGTTGAATCATTCCAAAGCGCTTATTAAGCCTTACGACCGTGAGACGGCCCGTGAGGCCCTATCGCTAAATAGGAACAATCTACGCATACTGGTAAGGGCGCTCACGGGGCATTGTGGCCTGAACAAACACATGTTCAACCTCAAGCTCAAAGACACAAAAATGTGCAGGTTCTGCCAAGGGGCAGAGGAAACTCCCCAGCACCTCATGTGCGAGTGTGGCCCGCTGATGCGTAAAAGATACAACCACCTGGGTGGTCACTACCTCCAACCTGAGGAGGTAAAACAATCTGGCGCCAAAAGCCTGCTGCGGTTCTTGAATGACACGGGGCTTAGCGCAGAACTATAGTAGGTGGCGAGCACAATAGATCAGCAATGGTTGCAGTGTTACAAGGCTCATAAAGACCTTAGAAAAGCCCCACTCAACAAATAAAAAAATAAAATAAAAAAAAGATGTGTCCCAAAAGTAATAAAATATACATTTCTTTAAAAGATTTCTTGACAATACCGGTACAAATTGTTAATATTTTTCAAAGACTCGCTAAGAGCATCCTACACATTTTTTCCACTGACTCCCATGCCCCGTAGGCCCTTTCGAAGGCCTCGACGGGATCCTCCTAGATATCTGTTGTCACAGTCGCTTGGATAACGTCAATGCTGTCAAAATGGCCTCCTTTGAGTATGATCTATCTCGGGATCAATCCTCGGGAACAAAAAAAGTCGGCCGGAGCTACATCGGGACTGTAGGGTGGCTGCGGCAGCATTGCCTCGTTGTGCTTTGCCAGGAGCTCACGGACGCGCAGACAAGTGGTTAGGCGCATTGTCACGATGTAGCACCCAGGTAGGGACGATGCTTTGTCACACGCGGATGACCCTTTCCAGAACAATTCGAGCGATTTGTTAGTTTCGGCAGGTTTTTTGTCGAGTTTTGTGGAAAATTTGATCTCTTAACGTTATTTGGAAATATCCGCCATTGCGCGTTGTGACGTCTCGAAACAAAGTTGCTCTAAATCCTGATTTTTCTGATTTTCCCAGCACACTGACTGTTGGTGTGCTATGAAGATAAGAGTCCCGTCCCCCCCAAGCCTTATCCAACTGGTTCTAAATCGCTGCGACCAATAGGAGTGCAGCAAAAAAAAAATATTGGGACACACCTGTATATCTGTGGCTTTGCAGCTAGGTATGTATCCATTCGATTCTTGAACTGGTTTACATTTTCTGGCAACTTATTCTGCCGCTCTATTCCATCTATCCTACTTTCTAGAAAGTGTGATTTCTTGGATTGCTTGAGAAATGTGTCTCAACTTGAACAGATTGCCTCGCAGATGTTGACTGGTGTTTTAAGTAAACATGGTATACTAAGGCAGGGCTGGGCAATTATAGTACCCATTCGGTATTTTAAGGTCTTCTTTCAGCGCTGGCAATTTAACCAATTTTAACTCTACATAGTTTAACTTCCTGAATACTGATTTTCTTCAATAGTAATTTGAAAAACTATTGACATTTTTCAAATTTATAATAGTTCTTCTTCTTCTGGTGTCATGTCTGTAACCAATCGTTGACTATCGGTCAACGCTTATATATTGGCTATTACAACTTTATGGGCCGCCGCTTATAACAAGGATGTGATAGATTTCTGAAAACATTCACATAGATAGTGTTGCCAAGACATTCTTCTTCGTCCCCAGGCCTCTTCTTCCAGCTATTATGCCTTGAATTATTACATGCATAATGTATCTTTCGGGGAGAAGCATGACATGAGCAAAGTATTTGAGTTTGCTGATTGTTACTGTTCTCAATATTTCTATGTTCTTACTCAAACTCTTTAAGACATCTTCATTCCTGACTCTGTCAACTCAACTCATAAGTAAATAGTAATCCTTCCATAGACCCACATCTCAAAGGCTTGAAGTTTTCTTAACAGCATGTCTGTAAATATCCAGCTTTCCATCTCATATATACATAGCGTTTAGAAGTCTAATCCCCAGATGTTTCTTCTGCACTATAGCTTTTTCATCTTAAAGAATGGACTTCTGGATAAAGAAATAGTGAATTATCCTCTAGAGTGAGCACGGTAAAACCTACAAAATTGCAAATAAATATTAAATATAAAAAATAAAATAAAATCAAGAAATTACTTTTAAATAATAATAATAACACGAGGGAAGGCAAAAGTAATGAGATAACTTTTTCTTTCAATATTTTCAAACTAAATTTTGATCACCTTTAAAGAACTTTCCATTGACCAATATGCACTTGTCCAAACCTTTTTTCTATTGTTCAAAACAGTTCTGGATTTCTTTTTTCTTTTTTTTTTGGACAAGGAGAGAGCTCTTTTCCACAGGCTAGATTGTTGCTTGGTTTCAGGATTGTAGCCATTACACCATGATTCATCACCAGTAATAAGTAACCTCGGAAAGAAAATCTAGGTCCTCTTCGAACTGATTTTCCATCTCATAACAGGCCTGGAGATGGTGCTCCTTTTGATCCTCAGTGAGGAGACAAGGAACAAGTTTAGCTGCAAATCTTATCATGTGCAAATCCTCTGAATTGAACTCTATAATATTCCAGACATGTCAGAGTTGATAATTGTTCAGTGACGAACTCCATGAATGAGGGTGTTAATTTTTTCAACATTGTCGTCAGTCCTTGCTTTTAAGGGGCACCTGGAATGAGGTTGGTCTTCAATCGTCATTTCACCTCTTTTAAACCTAGAAAAACTAGCCACATACCCGAGCTTTACTCAAAGCATCATCCTTGTAAGCTGTTTGAAGCATTACAAGTTTCCTCGGCCGTTTTCCTCAACAGAAAACAAAATTTTACTGTCACTTTGCTACCGAGGGTCAGCCATCTCAAAGTTTTTGAGGTTAAAATACTGTTACGCATGAACGCATTGTCACACGGCGATGACACTTCGCACACTGTCTTATGAGAGTTGCCACAACAACACCTAGCCACCAGGAACACTTTCCCCCACCGTTCCTCCCATCCAGAGTCTCATTACTTTTGGGTCCCCCCTCGTATATATACATATATGTGTAAATGTGTATCTCCGTATATGTGTAAATACGAATATGTGTAAATGCGTACCTGCGTATATTTGTATATGTGTATATAGCCTTAGCCTCTATATGTATATGTGTATATAGCCATATATATGTATATGTGTATATAGCCTCAGCCTCATATACATGTATAGCCTCAGATGCCACTGAGATTAATTGGAAAAATTGATATTTTTGTGCAATTTTATTGAGATTTAGGTAATAGCTAATACCGCAGTAATATTGTCATGGGTCAGCTTTGCGTAAATAAGGCTCTACTAAGTCAACTTTTGGATTTTGATTTCTAATAAGATTCACCACTGTACTTTTAGACTGTTTCTTAAGCAATCGGTAATCGTTAAATATTTGGGGCAAAAATCGCAGAATCCAATTAATCGGGAAAACACCAATAATCTCTGATTAATTGTATCGTAATCGGTTGCATTCCTAACAATTACCTATGTAGGATGATTTTATTCAATTGTGTTAGCCCTGTATTTTCCCTATAGATATCTGAATATGTATGCATGCATGTATAAAGGTGGGTATCCATCAGGCTCGAGCATCAATTCTGCTCCGCGCATCTCAAATGGAGACAGTACAAAAAAATCAATTATTCATTGTCACATTGCTGCATTAATTACATCACTGTAGTGGATAGGAATTGCGAAAGCATTACATTGGTAATGCTTTTGCAATTTCTATCTTCTTCTTCCTTCTGCAATTCCTATCTATGAATTCTTGTATACCTCAATTTTAGCAATTTCCTGATGGATCTCCTCAGCATCCTCAGGTGTATGTTTTTGGCAAGGTCTTTCGTTTCGAGGCGGTGGGGCTTTCTCTCGCGAGCGCAGCAGAGCCCTCCGTTCGCGTTCCACCTTCAGGCGGCGTTCGCGCTTGTCCATGGCGTCGGCATCCCCGTCCCAACAGTCTTTGAGCTCGCGCTTCCTGGCCAGGGCCTGACGCGTGCGGTCTCTGGCCAGGCGCTTTTCTCGCTCCTCGGTCGATTCGGCCTTCCGCCTGCGTGCTACCTGGGTTATTTGTGCAGTTTAGTGTCTTCTACTTTACTTTACTCTTCTACATTGAAAATGTTTTAACGCCACCTGACTATATTCACCATGATGATTCTGAAACTGCATAATCTTTTTTCGGCCTCACTAAATAAGCGAGATAAAGGTATTTAAAGAAGCGTCAAACTCCTACATACGGTATCTTAAGTAACTTTTTTTTTTAAACAATTCATAAACGCCTATATGGTGGTAGGATGTTAGTAAACTATCATAAAAAAAACTGTCCAACGCTATTTTACATCATTTTTTTAGCATTAACCTACCGAAATGTAAATGTTTTATGCTTCTTCAAATGCCTATATCTCGCTTATTTATTGAGGCCGTAAAAAGATTATTGCAGTTTCGGAATCAGCATGGTGAATTAAAACATCGGTATTACTGTTGTTTAGCAAACTCGCCTAACTTAAAGATGTTTTAACGCCACCCCTATATTAATCACACTGAGTCCGAACCTGTCCCTAAAACATTAACCCTATAAACATTAAGCGTCCGTAGCCACGTCGACACCGGTTCTCCTCATTGTTACCGAAGTTAAGCAGCATTGGGAGCGGTCAATACTGGGATGGGTGACCGCCTGAGTGTTTGACTGTGTGATGCTACAAATGCCCCCTAGAATATGGTGCCAATAGGCAACAATGCGGGTTCCATAAAAAAGACATGCCTTGTGAGTAACAGAAAAAAAAAGCGATATATAGGCGTTTAAAAAACGCCAAACACATGAATTTCGGTAGATTAGGTAAGTTTTTTTTTTACACTTATTTGGCGGTGGCCTATTAGTTTTTTTTAATATGGCAGAGTTAGCTAAACTGCATCATATAGAGCAAAGATTTTTACAGATTCGGAATCAGTTTGATGAATATAGGGTGAACGCTCGAGCGGCGAAGGTGCTTTCGCTAGGAGCGAAGGTAAACGCTCACCTGTGGCAAGACAGCTGTCCTTAAACTACCACAGCCGGTCGTTAGTCCGTAATCCACCGCTCACTCTCCAGAAGTGTAATAATAGTATTCCATGGCAACTCCGTTTGTATTTTATTTATTTATTTATTAGGTATTGCTAACAGTGCAACATTGTTGATTTTTTAACACCATACAACTATATTCACCAGTGCAAAATTTGTACTGAATTATTTCATAATCTTTTGTCGGACTTAATAAATAAGAGAAATATAGGTATTGAAAGTTTTTTTTTTAAAACAATTCGAAACATCTACATATATGGCGGTAGGTCGTTAGTTTTTTTTTTAAAACATAAAAAAACAACGCTGTTTTCACACATTTAGTATTAAAATGATCAAATTTAGTAGTAGTGTATTTTTTTGTTGAAAAATAGCAAAAAATAAATAAATAAAATAAAATACAAATGGAGCTGCCATGGAATTTAACGGCTGAAGTCAGGCCCATCATAATACTATTATTACACTTCTGGGGGGTGAACGGTGGATTCCGGACTATCAACCGGCTGTGGTAGGTTTAAGATAGCTGTCTTGCCACATGTGAGTGTTCACGTTACCACCCATTCACTCTCGCTTCAAAGCTGGATGCGGAAATTGCAGTTTTAGATAGTTTTTCTAGGAAGAGGGTTAATTATTTTCCTGGAGAAACCAAGATCTTTAAAAAGGTGAAGCCTTTTTCTGCCAAGGAAACAGAGATTAAGCTGGCAGGCCACGAGTGCCAACTTTCACCACGTCAAGGTGAACAGTGAAGCCGTTCCGGGTGACAGCATTTGCGAGATCATGGTATGATTTTAATTTGTACTCGTGGTCTTTTGGGATATTTGATTCCAATGGAACAGTTAATTCTAGGATAAGGGCCATCTTCCGAGATAGAGAGTAAAGAGTTATATCTGGACGGAGGGCTGTGCATCCAAGACTTTCAGGGAATTTATACTGCTTAGAGACCGAATCGACCTCCAAAATCAAATCTGAAGCTTTCTTGATTATTGAGAAAGATTTTATAGTGAAATGTGTTTTGCCCTTAGAGCCAACCCGCACAAACCGTATTGGGTGTTTGGAGAGTACTGTCAAACCCTTGTTGGCTCGAGGCACTGAGAGGCTAATTACCTCGCTAATAACAGCAAGGACTTTGTCGTGGCGGTAAGTGTACCGTCCATGTTCTAAGGCCACCTTACAGCCAGCTAGAATATGATTAGCTATGCAAGGGGTATTGCTACAAAGGGGACATGAACTATCCTCGACATAGCTCCAACGAGCGAAGTTACTGGGATCTGGAAGTGTATGCTAAAAGGCATTTAAATAAAATTTCAGTATCTCTGCCGTCCAGTCATACAACATTACTTTCCAGTGCATTGGATGAGGAATGCAAAAGTCTTCAATTGTTGTCCAATCATTTTGGCATTAAAGGCCAATAGCGTGAGCCATACTATTGCTGTTGTAATCTCCCCGCAAGAGGAACTTCTTCAAGCCCACATCGCTCATGGTTGTACTGCCATACCCCCCACATAAGACCACTGCCATTCTGGCTGATTCCAGCAAATAACTTTTTGTGGAAGTCTAGGCGGGCTTGTAGATCATATGACTCACTGCGGCGACTTATTACGTGATTCAATATTGTCGAATCCTTGGAATTGCTTAGAATCGAATTTTTGGTTTTTGTGGAGTTCGCGTGGAGCAGAGGGCAGTTTTAAAGCTAGCCCAAAATTGTGTTTGGACCTGAAGAGTCGAGGGGTCAGCTGGTTTAGCTAAGGACAACCAGGATGTTAAACTAGCTGTCACCCGTGCATCCAGACAAGAAAGTTGGGTTTTGGTGAAATCGTAAATAAGAAAAGGCCATGACAAATGTGAAGTTAGAAATTATCATAGATCCTTACAGGGGCCAGAAATTAGCAAGGCGTCTATCTTTGCCAGGCAACTACTGAAATGTTCTTTTACATGATCGCCAGAGAGGTTTTTTCTCTGATAGGTGATTTTTCTGCCAAGAAATTTAAAATGGTTATTTGGGTAGAGAGAGATGTTAGAGCTCTTATAGACCATTTTCAGGTCATAGGATGTAAATTTTGTGTCTATGCAGGCGAGTCCGAGGCAAAATCATTTGGAGGGCTTCACTTTTATACAACCTGACCAGTCGTTGAACAGCTCCACTTTCTGTAATAGCAGGGAAAGCTGCTTGGGTCTCCTGGTGATAAAAGTTAGGTCGTCGGCAAAAGCGAGGCATGACGAGTTGTATTTGCCGAAGTGTGTAGCGATACCTAATAAGTTCCGAATATAGGGAGTATGATATTAAAATAACAATGTAGAAAGCCTTGTATTGACACGCGAGCGCGACGTGCTGTGAGCGGCTCAGCCATCGATATATGAGGCAGAGATATGCCCTCAGGGTACAAATGAGTTGGGTCATACTTTGCGCGTAAAATCATTCGACAGAGGGAGAGAAATACATTGAACAGTGTGCAAGAAAAAAGCACAGCAATATTCGTCGCGGGATTGCTCACACTGGAAAGTCCTAGCGGAACTACTACTGGCGGCGATTCGTATTGATATTGAAGTGGTCATTTTCGCACGCAAAAGGCTCATCTAGGCTCTTATATATTGATGGGCTCAGCTCGCATGACGATACCTACTTGCTAGATTCGAACATAGCGGAATGAGCTGCTTAGGGGGCTCGTTCTGCTACGCTCGAATCGAGCAAGTAAGTATCGACATGCGAGCTGAGCCGCTCACAGCGGAAGGCTGAAGAGTTTGCTAAAGTACGTAAATTCCAAAACGTCTGTAATGTAAATGAGGTACCCAAACTGCATAAATTCCCTACCTGGCGCCGAGCGGCCGCCAATCGCGCCTTCCGGTGCCCGCTCGACTCGAGCAGCCGATACACCTGCTTGTTCGTCCTCTGGTCGGAGAGCCTCCGCTCCTCCTCCGCCTCGCTTTCCGACAGGGGCGCCGCCAACGCTTCTCTCGATTCGCCGATATCGAACGCCATTTTACCATTTACCCAAAACGAAAACAACAAAAAAAACTAACCTATCTGCGTTAGGTGTATCCTAAACGCAACAAAAAAAATAAAAAGTGAAGAATTTCGTAGATTCAATTCGTGCTTTTACCGTTTTCCGCTAAATTTAAATTACAATAAATAAACAAATCACGGCTTCCGTCAACAAACAATCGAACCAAAACGAACTGTCAAAGTCAGTGTTGCCAAGTGTTAAAAGTGAATAGTCGCCAATTCCATCAAAAAAGATAGCCTAACGTAGCCGTTTTGCAAATATCGTCGCCAAAAAAAACGTCACTTCGAAAATGACAAGTTACTTGGGTATCAGGCACTATCCAAACTTCAATTTAGGGGGGGGCGGGGGGCGCCAGTTTTGCATGCGGCAGTCTTGCACAAATGTCACTTTTGACAGTTCCAAATCTGTTGAGGGCAGATTTGCAGGAGGCAACCTTGCAGGCGGCAACCTTGCAGGCGGCAACCTTGCAGGCGGCATTTTTGCAGACGGCATTCTTGCAGAAAGCAAACTTGCATACAAACCCGAAGTTAGCAACGTTTGAGAATGGCGCATTAGGACATGATTACATGAATAAAATAATTTTATATTATTTTACAAACCAAAAATAAAGCAGTAAAGCGGTCATATGTTATTAATTTTAAATTTAGAAAAAGAAGTAGCAAATTATCATGTCAGGGTAAATTAAAGTGGTGAATATTTTTACCTCTCCACATTTAATTACCGGCATCCTTGTAGTGGATGATTCAGTACATCAAACTAAACATTAAAAAAAATGTTTTAAGTTTTTCTGTTAGGTTAGGTTAGGTTAGGTTTTTCTTTCCCTAAAATCGAAGTGACATTAATTACCGGCATCCTTGTAGTGGATGATTCAGTACATCAAACTAAACATTTTAAAAAATGTTTTAAGTTTTTATGTTAGGTTAGGTTAGGTTAGGTTTTCCTTTCTTTTTACTTTAACTTTAGGAATCGAAAGTTGATTGCTGATATCCGCGATGGAGAGGACACTCAAAGAAGTGGACTGGTTTCCGTACCCTGACATATGAAAACGCGGCTTTTGTCGATTTCTACTCTGGTAACACTAAATTTTAAATACGATGTTTTGCTTCTAACTTCATTTTCTGCAAAAATGCCGTCTGCAAAAATGCCGACCCTCGAAACGTCAGTTTGACATTTGCAAAACTGCCTTCTGCAAGATTGCCTTCTGCAAAACTGCCGCCTGCAAGAATGCCGTCTGCAAGATTGCCGTCTGCAAATCTGCCTTCTGCAAGTTTGATGGGACCCGGACATTAATTTAAGCAACGCGCGTGGCACCCACCAAACTTGAATTTGGCCTTACGACGAATTTGGCCTTACAATGAAATGAAAATACGCCGGATTTCGTGGGGTTAAATCCCAGCTGGATACGTGCCTGACACTAGGTGCATAAGTCGCGGATAGATGCATAAGTTCTCATTTTTTACTCAAAAAAAATCGGGGGGGATGCGTCCCCTGTGCCCCCCCCCCCCCCCCGGAAACGTCCTTGCGGGTTATGACAATGAAAAAATACGAATCGGTGAAATCCCTATTTTGAAGCGAAAAAATGAATGACAAAGACGGTTACAAGCCCACCGATGGGTTTGTAGCCATTGGTTACAGAGGTTAATTTTAGTTATTAGCTTATTACATAAAATACAAACATTGGTTGGAATAAGATTGTATAATAAATTAAAACAAAATTACCTAGGTGCCAAGATTACCATTTTGTATAAAATCACTATATTTGTGAATATGATATGTACCATATCATTTAACAATGTAATATGACCAATTAAATACATAAATTTACAATGTAATATGACCAATTACCTACAGTACATTTGGTATTATTGCAGTATAGGTACCTCTTCTAGATTGTTGATTTTTTAACGTCATCAGACTATATTCACCACGCTGATTCCGAATCTGCAATAATATTTATTCGATCTCAATTAATAAGCGAGATATAGGCATTCAAAAAAGCGCCAAACCCATACATTTCGGTAGTTTTTTTTTTAATAATACATAAACACCTATTTGGCGGTAGGTTAGGTTAGGTTAGGTTAGGTTTTTTAAGACAACCTTAAAAACTGAGGTAAAAAAAATTTTTTTTTTTTTTGTATGTAATTTTGGTTTTGAAAATTTACGCGTCCGAAGCTTTTTTCTTTCACATTTAGCATTACAATGATCTAACCTAGTAGTATTTCTTTGTTTTTTCGATTTCTGAGAAAGGTACCTATACTACAATAATTCCCGAATTAATTGAATCGGAGTATTTTATGTCGAAAAGTGCTTTTTGGACATAAACATACAAAAAAAGTACTGTAGTTATAGATTGTTACTTATAATATAGAATGTGTGCATTGATAACACCTTTTACTCCTGTAGGCATAGAATATAACAGGTTTTGACAGCTTCCTTTCAGCTCATCACCATGAAACCAAAATTGAATTTGCAAAAAACGGCTGTCCAATCTGGATTGTACAACGAAAACCAAGATGATCGGTTTAGAAATTCAAGTCTGGTTTCACGATGATGAACTAAAAGGAAGCTGTCAAATACCTGGTAAATTCTATGCCTACAAGTGTGAAAGGTGTTATGAACGCAAAAGGAGGAAACATTATATAATAAAACTAACAATCTATAGCTACCAGTACTGTTTTCGTATGTTTATGCCCAATAAAGCACTTTTCGGAGAAAAATACTCGTTATTTCGCACGGTACTGTATCATATAACTAGGTAGGTACATTATGAAAAAAATAACAATATTTTCTTAGCTACTTTAAAAACGTTTACACAGAAAGTTTACAAAAAACAATTACATAGGTTCTACCTACCTTTAAACAATATTAAACTAAACCATTTCAACTTAAGGTTAACACAGAGATAGACAAATACATATGTTAAAAACCCTACAAGTTACCCATATATTCGGCGACATTATGTTGGAAATAAATAAAATCCTCTTCGTCATACATATTGAAATCCAACAATTGTTGTAGCCTAAATCGGCGATAGTCGATTTTTGGTATTTTTTAGCCGCCAATAATTAATCCATTCGAAGTAGCCTAAATGGCGATATATAGTCTGTTGGCAACACTGGTCAACGTATGTTTTTTGTGTTGTTTGTGGAAACGTATCAACTTTGGCCAAATCCTCGCTGTATTGGCCATTGGCGAGTGGAATGATATTCCACGTGTATTCCACCACTTCTTTTCATATTTAAAAACATAACGTAATAAAATTATTGTGTGATATTGTAATAAAATTATTGAGCAACCAATTATTGAAAAATAGCGCAAAATATCATCTCCACCGACTTTGTTCAAATGTACATTTAAGCCTGAACCACGGGAATGTGTCTCATAAATTCAAAAATCATTTTATAAATTATAGAATGCGATTAATTTATAAATTATATATTTCCATCTTAGTGAGACATCATAATCTTAATATTAGCAAAAAAAATTGTTTAAAAATATACCTAGTTCTTTATTTTAAATATAGCAAATGACCGAAGAACTGGTGATTTTAAATAAATAAATAAAATATTTCTGGCGACTTTTTTAATTTGTTTCTTTTTATTTTAGAACGTTTTTAGTACGTATGATTTCTGAGTTAAATGATAAAATAATGACATTTTGGAAAAAGTTGTAACTGCAACTTTAGACCATCAATTTATACAAAATCTATTAAACCAATTTTCATAAAATTTGACGTACATGTTATTTATATATCCCTTTAACAGTTTTATGTATCAAAAATCTCCATACTCTATCACAAAGCTTAAGGTCCTCAGAGGCCCGTTCTTCGCGGTGGCCACTGTCTATGTCTCTCTCGCTCTTTCCCATACATTTTTCATATGTGACAAACGGTGCCGACTAACTTCCACCTTAGCAATGCGATCTCGCATTAGTCAACGTGTAGAGTAGGCTTTATACTACGTTAACAGGGCTTATTAGCTAATCACAAGTACTTGTCACTTGCACTAATACCTTGAGTGTAAACATGCTGATCCAGCATGTTAGTGATAAGTATTAGGGCTTAGTAAAACCAACAGTGCTAGCGAATAGAAGCCGATCTTATTTACTAAGCGACAAGTGACTACCCCCACCACAAATTACTAAGCTTTTGTCGCTTGCTGACTCGTGTAAAGAGCTGCGGCAAGGGTTAGTGACAAGTTAAAATGACATGTGAACTCGCGCGTTTCTCTGTTTACGTGACATTTGCTGAGTTTATTTTGTGATTATGACTGCAGAAAAGTGGAATTCCAAAACATGTTAAAAAATCATCCAGAAATTTAAATCCTGTGAAAAATAGGGCAATGGTGGTGTTCCATTTCGAACAGAGGTCGTGCCACTAATAATTCCTTTCCGCTAATACCAACGTGTAAACGGTTACTTGTCGCGATCACTAAGCAGGTTAGCGACAAATACTACTAAGTAACAAGTACCAAGCGACAAGTACTAAGCCCGTCTAAGCCTAGCATTAGGCTTATTCATTCATTAGTGCATTCACTGTCGACTGGTCGCCGGCGAACGGTGAGCGAAAATGTACTTTGAGGGACTTAGGCAGCCACTTTCACTTTTTAATGTTTTTTGCCGATGGATAGACCTTATTAACTCTAATAGTAGTTAGCATTTGTGTTTTTTTCTAAACCATACTTTGGGGACAAAGAAATATTTTCAGTTTTTTTGTATGGGACTGATCAAAAAAACTGAATTCCTGCTTTGTCCTGATCGATCCCGCTTCGAAACCTTTTTTGTCTGAATTCTTGTCTACTCTACTATCGTTCTGCACATTAAAAGTGTGCATAAAGTTGCAAATCTGCCAGATATATGAACCGGAAATATAACAAGTGTTTGAAAGTATGTATTTTTATTATCTTAGGTCAGGACTGTCCAACTGCAAGTGCCCCAAGGGCCGCTTTCAAAAATAATCAGTTTGGAGGGCCGCATTATAAAATACTTTTTACGCAACTTTATCAGTGAGTTTATCAATAGGTATGGTACCTATACAAAGAAAAAACACAATTATACCATTATTTATAAATAAAATAAAAAACTAATTTACTGCGTGAATTTTCTAGCACCCGACGTTTCAGCGACGTTGCATCCGCCGTTGTCTAGGGTAGACTGAAAGACCTGTCAATCTGTTGTTCCGCGGACAGGCCGCATACCGCTGCCGCCACTGCATAAATTATAACGGTGGTGGGGGGTCGGGCTTGCCGCGCGCGAATTTTGAAAATCCGCAGTGCACACAACACTCACTGTATACTGTCTTACGTCCTTGCGTTCGGCTTTTTTAGAACAGGGTTCCTCGTAGAAAGGAGTTTGTAACCGTCGTCTCTATTAACCCTTCAAGCCCCGCGACTTCGATATCGAAGTCAACTGAACTCGTCCAGGAAAAGTGATTTGATTGGGTTTTTCGTGTCATTCCGTATGCAGTTATATTTTATTTAAATGCACGATGATACAAATATCATTGTGCATTTAAATAAAATACAACTTCATAAGGAATGACACGAAAAACCCAATCAAATCACTTTTCCTGGACACGTTCAGTTGACTTCGATATCGAAGTCGCAGGGCTTGAAGGGTTAAAGTTCGGGGTGCTTCTTATTTCAATGGCCTCATGTTGGACAGCCAACTTTAACACGGAATAGTAAGCAAATTACACTGCTAGAGAAAAAGGTACATACTGCCAGGGAGAGGAAATCACTGCCACTTACAAAAAGTTTCATGCACACATTCCAATTCCTTATTTTTGTACAATCTTGAAAAACTTGACACAATTGATAATAGATAACCGAATAATATTAATGCGACCTGTAGGACCATAGTATTATTGTCACAAAAAATAATTCAAAATTGCAAGTACGTCTTTTAACCTTTCGGAAGTCAGTCATTCCACGCAAAATTTTCGAAGCTCTCAAAAATTTCTTTGTAGGTGTGTGCTAGCATAATAATATATACCGCTGGCTTATTCAATTTTACCGCAACTAGAGTTGTCAACTACAATGGGCGAATCCGTCACCTCAGGAAGTTTTAACGATTAGTCGTTCTCCCGTGAAGTGAGCGCAGAAGACTTGGACAAAACAGTCCACCGTCAAGCTCCACCACATGCCCGTAAGAGGCCAACGCCTTAACCGCGAGATAACCGGGTGTGTTACCCAGCGGGCTTACACTCACGCCCTTACTTCCAATTGCGACCAGATTACTCCGGTCTCTCGATTGGTTATGAGTTCGAGGTCGCTTGTGCGGTCCTCTCCCTTACGAAGCGGTGAAAAGGTGTATACCGAAGCTATCTCGGGCCACGGCATCCTTTGCCCGGCTGTTCACCCGGGATCGGGTAGCCGATGGTCGTTTCACCCCCGCTCTATAGGAAACAGTACTGCTTCCAGACTCTCCCGACTGTTAGTCAGAGTGCACAATCGATTGGCTTACGCCACACGGTGTGCAGACCGTCCAGGAGCGTCAGAAGTTTGATTCCTAGGGGAAGCTAGCCCTAAGACCAGAGTCCTGCCCAGGCTCGCACTTCATGCGTGGAGGCCGCCGGATGGGTGTTGACCCGTGAGTGTGACCAACCCTGAACAGAATGGGTCTTCGTGGCGAACTCAGCAAGGGCCCATTAGCTCCCAAATTTTACCCATTAGCTCTCAATTTTACCGCAGCGGAGGGAGAAAGAGAGCAGATAATTGGAAAAATACGGATGAAAGAGGCCAATCGGTGGGCGTTGCCACCCAGGGGTTTAGCACTGAACCATTTTCATTTAAAAAACACAACTTTTACTATATCTTTTATTTCAGATTAACAAATTTTAATCACTTCTTTTTTAAAATACATACATGCATAACAAGACTAGATCCTGTGGTAATCGCAGCTTTTTAATACTTCACAATAAAAATATATTTACAGATCTAATATAAAAATCATTACAAACATACTTTAAGTAGGTAATATTGTTTTTAATGCCAATGTTTTAATTTCGAACTATACACTACTTCGTAACTAAATAAATACACAACTAAATAGACTCCGCTACACAGTTTAAATCTTTAAAAATCGTGGATAACATTTTTCTTAACAATAATATACCTGGTCCTTTATTTCATATTTAAAAATGCAAAACTTTAAACACAATAATTATAATCATTTAAATATAAAACTAGCAAACTAGAGAAGTCTTGTAGGGTAAATATAGGTATCTCGTAACTCTTAATTGTATATAAAAATAATTCAACTGCCGTTTTAAAGCTAATAATTCTACCCTTATTCTGAATTTACTCAATTTAAAAACTATGAGGATACTGATGCACTGCTCCCCGGTAGCTCCATGTATTTGAGAACTTCTGGAGACTTATGCTTACCCATGAGGCTAATGGCAGATGCGGGAGTTTCTGTACCTTCAAATCTTCTTAGATGTATCTGTAAAAAATGTTAAATTAATATTTTTACCTAAATATTCAATGACAAACTTCGCCCCATAGTTTCTTTGCTTTGTTAACGTAACCGTTGATTATATTGCATATTAGATTGATCAACGTCATACTAAAATTCGGCAACCAGTATTTTACTACAAAACGCTACTTGTAAATGGCAGTCATAGTAGCAATCTTGATCAGAGAAATCTTCATTATGTTCAATATGGCGACTTTCATGGTATAAAAGTATAGCAGTGCACTGTAGATGGCGCTCTAAACACGCCTATATGGTATAACATAACAACAAACTGTCAATTTTGTAATTTGGTGTACAGGTTTCGATACGTAATAATTACATACATCAATTTCAGATAGATTAATACTTAGCATTGTATTACTTCATATTATATCTGTGATATAATCATTTAAAAAAATGTGTTAGATTGCACCAATAATTAAATTTATTATTGGTTACATTATTGGGTTTTTGCATATAATCCATCAGTCCACTATGAAAAAACCATTAATTATCAATGTTATTATAGATGGCCGAAAAAAATTGCTATTAGTTTGGCCGTCGATGATATCAGCACCATTCTACTTGCATTTTGCCATTTCAGAAGGGTAGCCAAATCGCACTATGGAGTTGAGCAATCTAGTAATATTAACAATAACAGGCCCATATATGATCACAACACTTGAGGCAAAGCAAACATGGCCGATCTCCCCAAAAATCTGTTTGACTATAATCTGTCATTTGAGTATTTGACCTTTAACCTTTCGAAAGCTAGTCATTCCACGCAAAATTTTCGAAGCCCTCGAAAATTTGTTTGTAGAAGGTGTGTGGAAGCATACTAATATATACCGGTGGCTTATTCAATGGCAGACTTCAATGACAGGCTTTTAGCGCAGTGGAGTGATAAATAGAGCCGATAATTGCATAAATACGGATATAAAACGGATAATACGAAAAACGCCAATTGGCGGGCGTGGCCACCCAGGGGTTAAACTGTTTAGTAACCTTCCAAAGTCAATATGAGATTAAAAACCTAAAATGTCATAGAATGACGAATACAGAGTTAAACACTGACTCATCACACGAGCTATTTTTAAGGTAAACGACCTCAAAAAAATATTACAATATTTATTTATTTATTTATTTCCCAAAACATAATTAACCTTACAGATGATTCCAAATCGTTAATTATTTTTCTAGGCTATTATTCTACATTATAACTATTATTCTACTATAGACTATTATTATAATTCTACTGTTAATATTATTATTATTACTCTACTCCATTACTATTACTATCATTATTATTCTAATATATAAATTATTATTCTAGAATCTAGACTATAGCAAACGAGACGGAGACATCCGTTAGAGCGTAATATTAAACGATTATACTTACATATGTATATTTAATGTTTATCTAACCTTTCTTATTATACTAGTTACTCCTTTTTAACAATTTTAATACTACATACTACATATTTATCTAATTACTTGATTGCTAAGAAATACCATTACCGTACTTTGCAGTTGTGCTAAGTTCACCGTCCAAATATCCAATTCTGGCTCAGTCGAACATAGTGCATTTAGGGTACGAAGCGTCCGCACTGTGAAGCAGTGTTGAACGATGTTAGTTCTAGCTTGCGGCAACGCGAACAATACGTGAGTCCTAGCACGGTAGTAATTAGCGGGTACAAGTAGACCGATTCTTCTAAGGATGGTCGGATTATTAACGATATCTTTAACCGCTTAGTCTATCAATTTAAGACGCGACAGCATTGTCCCAAAAGGTAAACAAAACTGCAGAGCTTTCAAGTCATTCCTTGAACCACCAAATCAGTCTTACATTTGGCCCAGTTAACATACCACATGCCAGACCCGTAATAGTTTAGGCTTGACTGAAGTACCACGTAGAAAACAATTTTGGCTCGAAAACCTGACCACGAGACCACGATGACCTATACATACTTATTATGAAAAATAATATCATCTTTCTAAAATTCCTTTGTTATTCCTGCGTTAAAACATACGAGATAAACCTCTTAGGAATAATTTGAAGTTGTGTAATAAATGATGATTCGTTTTTTTTTTAATTATTTCTTTCATTCATATTTTAATTATTTGTCTTTTAAACATTTATTATTATGACATATCCAACTGTAATTGCAATTTTGGATGAATAAAAGGCTATTCACTATAATGACTATTGAAATCAATGACGTAACCCAACCACCGACGAAAACAAAATAACTGAAATATGCCACCCGAATGCTATGCCCATTAACAGAGAGTATACTGGTTTGGTTAAAGCAATAATAATAGTAGTCTTACCAATAAATGCAAGTTGACGTCTTCGCTGCGACTCAAATAGGGAAAGTTGCCACCGCTCTTGAGATGTGCGAGCTTTGCGTAAGGGTAATTCTTGTAGAGCTGATCGCGCACTTCAGTGCTCAGCGCGCACTCGTCAAAGACGTCTATGATAGTGATCTGCATGGTACGAAGCGGCTCCACTTGAACGGCGCACTGGACACAGTTCATCGTTAGGCGCGACGCCAGCTCCGACTGGGACAGGGATTCCAACTAGAAAGCCATATTATTATTATACCTATTTATTTTTTCAGAAAACTTTCAGTGTTTTTTACTTAACATTCAAATATATTTTGCAAAACTAAGGCCAATTACTAGTGTTCACAATTAACACATTAAAAACAAACTACGAGTGTACCAGTTATGCCATGTGGGTGCCAACTATGAGTTTATTCGTAGTGTTTCGTTATAATATGAAATCGGATATAGGTTGGTGTTCTATGATTACCGACTTATGTATTTGATTATTATAATCAAGGCGCAGGCGAAAGGGGTGTGAAGGGAGACAACTCGTAGTTAGCGTACTGAATAAACTAAAGTACAGTAATGTGGACCAAGTGTACCTCGGATAATCGAAAACCTAGATAACATGGCCTCAGTTGTAAATCGAAGGCGAAACATAAGTTAACGTTTAAAATAAATTAAAAGCAAAAATTATTTTTTAAAAACAATATTTTTCTTTTCATCAGGGAGTTCCAGTGGCAATCTTCCAGGTCCATCTTCAGACCCTCGTCTTCATCACATGTGACAACAAATCAAAGGAGTCTAAACTCGACTATCTTAGCACTTTCCATCAGGGAATTCCATTGGCAATCTTCCGGCTCATCAACAAATCAGCTCGATGGTACCATAATATTGCATTGTCACCGAACTTACAAAAGTATGCCAAATTTCAGCTCAATCAGATACCAGCAAGTGGTTGAAAAATGGTTTGCAAATTTCGAAATAGACGACTTACTTACATATGAACACTGCAAGTTAAATAAAAACATGTAATGAATAAAAAACTGAATGAAACTTTTCGAGGCAGTTTGTTTTCTTCTAAAAACTTTATAACTTGTGGCACAAAGTTAGTAAAAAGCCAGTCTTTAAAATCTTTTTCGTCCATCCATGCATTTTACTGAGTTTTATACAGCACTGGCAGCTAGGAATAGACAAACTTCAGATAGGAAAAAAGATGGCATTCAATGAGTAAAACAGGACATATTTTTACAGCGCAAAAATAAAATACAGTTTGTAAGTAATATGAAGTTTTGAGGAAGTAGATAAGAAAGCAACATTATAAATTTAATAGATATATTTTACTCATTAAATGAAATTAATTGCTCAAATATACCTAATATTGATAAAATAATATCATAATATAAATTATAAGGTTAAATTAACCCTTTACGGCGCTGAATTGCAGTTCTGTATCATACCATTCGAACTCCCGAAAAATATCAAACAAACAAAAAAATACAATTTCGCGCAGCGTTATATCTCCACAGCACAGCATTCTTACGAATTAGATAGTTTTAATTATACTTGGTGACGCTATTTTACATTTTGTGGTCACTTGAAGTGAGAAACCCGCCAAAACCGGTTTGTGTAGTTCGCACGCGAGTTCAATCGTTTGTTTTTATTAGTGATACTGAAAATATCGTCCTGAAATTGCTGTGGAGTAACGGTAAGTAAATTTAAAAAAAAATTAATAATAAATAAAATACAAACGGAGCTGCCATGGAATTCACCGACCAAAAATCGGGCCCATCATATATAATTATTACACTTCTGGGAGGTGAAGGGTGGATTCCGGACTTACGACCGGCGGTGGTAGGTTTAGGACAGCTGTCTTGCCACATGTGAGCGTTCACCTTACCACCCATTCACTCCCCCTTCGAAGCCATAGATTTGAGATGCAGAAATCGCGGTTTTAGATAATTTTTCTAGAAAGTAGTTGATTATTTTCCTGGAGAGACCAAGATCAATATTATTGATTTTTGCGAATTTGCGTAATTCAAATATATTTTACTATATTTACAGATATAGGCTACACTTTTGTTATGATGCAGTGATGCATCATTGCGCTAAACGATTATAATTTTTATACTTTGTTTATAGTATGTATCATTTTTTCTTTCTCGCTCATTATGAGTTCGAGGCTTCCATGTTTAGGTTCCAGGCTCCCAACTTTGAGGACTGACGAATTGAAAAACATTCTGGGCCCAATAGGAAGATAGTATACGGCTTAGACTACTCAGACGACGATGACGTAGTTTATCCATCGTACATATTGGAACGGAATGGTCAGAATTTACGTGAAGATTCAGATGAGGAACCAGAAATACCAGACCCAGAAGATCAGCATAACGACATCTTCCCGCTGAGCTTGGAGACAAATACCAGCACTACGGTTTAGCCATGTGAGACACCGCCTGCTTTTTCAGTACCCAGTAACAGTTCTGCCACCACTTCAAGAAGCATACGTGTTCCTAAGACAAATACTCTATGGAAAACTAAAAACCTAGAGATTGCAGACTGTAATGGCGTTGACATATCTTTAGTGGCCTGGAGAGACAATAAGATTGTGAATATTGTATCTAGCTTTGCTGGCAAGAACCCTACATCTGTCGTAAGTAGATTTGACAAGTCGCAAAAGAAACATGTTACTGTAGAGCGGCCTTTCATCGTCGCTGAATACAATCGTCCCATGGGTGGTGTAGACCTAATGGACTGTGTAATGGGTCACTATAAAAATTAGACTTCGCAGTAAACGTTGGTTTTTATGACAACGACAATTTTTTTTTATTTTTATATATGACAATGTGTAATGCATGGCTGTTATATAGAACAATTCATGCTGACACCAACAATAAGGACCGGGTGCTAAGTTCGGCTGATTTTGGACTATAATTTGCTGAGACTTTAGCAAAATATAAAAAAAACGAACCGACAAAAAGAGGAGAGGGTCAATCACTATGTTCCACCGCAAGAAGTAAGTTTGGATCAATTAGGACACTGGCCTATATGGACTGAAAAAAGCTGAGATGCAAACTTCCAGGATGAAAAGAAATAGCCCAAACCTAATGTCAAAAATGTGGTATAGCCTTATGTTTTAAAAAGAATAATAACTGTTTTCAAACTTTTCATACTTCCTAACATTTGGTATGTTTTAACACCATAATAGACTTCTGTATCACCATGTTTTTTAAAAAAAAAATATATTTTATAACGTATGAATTTTGACAATATTTTCCCATTATCTATATTCATCGTACCACCTATTTATTAGCCATAAAAAATATATATTTAAAAAATCCTTGCGCCGTAAAGGGTTAACTAAAATTTAATAGGTAATAATAATTAATAATAAGGGTTAATAATAGATAAAATTTAATAATGTATTTATAATGTAATATACATAATAATATTCCAAGCAGAATTAATAATCAAGCCGAAGGCTCTGAATCATGTTTTGAATCTCTTTGAAGCAAGTATTTAATTAAATAACCTTGAAAATTTAGATTGTAAGATCTAAGCGCTCTATAAAAGTACATATTATTTTGACCATAATTAGTATTGACCCGTGGTAGATAAAGTAAGTCAGAAGCCCTGGTCTTATTATTTGGTATTCGGTAATAGTTTTTCCAACAGAATAAGGGCCGGGCCACACAGTGCGATGCGGCGAAGCACTGCAAAGATTTCACCATATGGCCGTCCACACGGCGCATGGTGCGGCGCCGCAACGTTACTACGACGCCGCAATGGGCAAAGAATGTTGTAGTATGATGTACCTAGTACAGTCTGGGATCAGAAATGGATCCGAAAAAACGAGTGTTGTTGCTCGTATTACTACGCCACCGCCAAAATCGACGTAAAAACAGATGACGATACTGGATCAGTCCACTTATTGCATTAAAAAATAGAGGAGAGTTTTTTTCTAAAAGAATACAGCTTTTGTTTTTAAATTATTATTCTTAAAGACCACATGAGACTTATCAAAAATAATATATCTTCCTTGAACTAGTGAAATGAGGTAGTCAATGTCAATATATACTTTGTTGGTACTCATTTTATACACTTCGATTAAAAATTAACAAATATATGTGAAAACAAATGAAACAGGCAAGCATGTAACCCTCCTTCGACTGCAATTAATTATTAACTAAGCGGCATTGGAGCGGTGCCGCTCTGGTGCACATTCCCCTTCCCCCCCTTTGCACCTATTCCCGCCTAGTTGAAGTCTGGTGTGCATGCGATGCGGCGCCCAAAGCTACCGTATAGCATACCATAGATATTTGTATGTAGGACGCCGCAACGGCACCGCTCAGGCGCAGCGTTGAAGCTGCACCGCATCGTGTGGACTGGCTCTAAGGACTATCTACTTTATTGTTTATAATATTGTAAAGAATGGTAATATTATAACAATGCTTAGGTTTCAAAAGACAAATAAAGGTGCTGTCAGTAAAATATATTTGATTAGCGCCAATGGCAACGTTACACAGCCTCATTTTTCTCAACGTGATCAAATTTTGGGATATGATTCCTGAGGTCAAGTAGAGAAAAACATTTAGAATATTTTTTCTTTTTACATTTTTTTATATCATGACATTTTTAATTACAGGAGAAGTGGAAACTGTCTGAAAAGATTGCTACAATTAACTTTTCATATATAATTATCGTCCTCCTCTTTTTGAAAGTAAAATGTTTAATAATTAAATTTCTTACTCTTTCCACCATGAAGTCTATAGCTTCAACAATGTTACGATCCACTTTCTCCATGTTAAAGTTTCCCATGAGCATTCTCTTGAGCACCAGCGAGGGTAGAAGCCAGAATAATGCAGACGAATCGTTGTAGCTGAATATCGAGGTGTCGGTGAAAGTGTTGCAGAGGATCAGAGAGGCGACTCGGCTGCATTTGTGAGTGTGTTCGGCGAATTTCTGCGCGAGGAAACCCCCTGTAAATTTTTTCCAAAGTTGCATAAGGTGCTAAAAATAACATGACTGGTCGCAAAGTATGTGACTTTTACTTTCAGTGTTTGAGAAAAGAAATTGGTTTATCTATATACATATTTATATATTTTATTGTCACTTCTGTCCACTTACGAGTAAAATTAAATGGTCTGTAATGCCGTCTTATAATTATCCTTATCATGCATGAATTTTTCAACTTGGATAATTTATTGTGTTGATTTAGAGCACTTGCACATCATATAGCTTTAACGTTGTGTTAATCGATGCGAATCACCTTTAACTTACGCTCATATCATTTTAATTGGATTGAGTTCACAGTGATAAGGGAGTATATGCAATACAACTTTGTTCTTTCTGCGGGTCATTTCATCCACCACATAGCTTTAAAATTTAGCTTTTTTGTTCGAATGATTTAAAGCAGAATTGCTTGAAATTATTGGTGTTTAAGAAAACTGTTTCTGAAGTTTTGTCACAACGAAAGCGGATGGAGATTATCACGGTGAGATTGGCGCATACAATTTCGAGAGATGAGGGACGATGATGTGAGGGACCACCGCTCACTAGACTCCAAGTTATTCGGTGTGAGGTGGTGGTGTCAACTTGCGGGTTATCTCCGTATTAAAAGTCGATTTAAAGGGTTCGATATTGCCAGGTCGTAACGCTTCCCGTAATAGGATATATTGACGCGAATGTATTGGCTATCTGCCTGAAGTTATGAGGGTGTATGGATAAGGATTGTACTTGTGCTCCTAGTATCTCGTACTGGGCACGGCTTGAGTCTGTGGGAGTGCAGACCGATGCGTCTCGCCTCAATAAGGAAAGGAAGGAAAAGGTAACCAAGAAGCTGGACCCGTTAACTCGCCTCGTGAGAGGGGTACCGGGTATGCCGTCGCTGTCTTGGGGAACGTGATCACTCGAGGAATGATACTTTGGTCGTATTTTCGCCGGTTTATATAGGCTGAAAAATGATGCAATCCAAAATATTCCGAGTAAAAGTATTGTTTCATCGTGCTGATTCATTGCTACACGAGGTAGAATAATAGATGAATTTGTGTCAGTGCATTTCACTGGAAATCAATACATTTGTTGACTACATGTAACGATACTTAAGAGTCGTTACAGATGGTTCGATAAAGTTTTGTATGTATTGGAAGATGCTGATGATGTCGTAATAGATAACATGCCTTATCATTCGAAGCTGGCGGAAAAACTTCCTACTACTGCATGGTAAAACGAGACATTCAGGACTGGCTTCGTAGTAAATTCGATCCAACATCATTTAAAACTGAATAGTTACGATTTCTTAAAATTGCATGCGTCCATCTCACTGTGATAATCTCGGTCCGCTTTCGTTGCGACAAAACTCCAGAAACACTTTTCTTTAAAGTCAACCATACTACCAATGCGGACGATTATCAGTCGCTTGCCTTTTCCTTGAACGCGTTTAATGCCAGTTATCAAACATTTCTGAAATGCGGAATATCTCGAATTCGCTGAATTCATCCATAAAATAAATATTTCATTCAACCTTCCATGTGATATTTTTTATCCTCATCTTTTATCCTCATATCTACCCTGCCATAATATGTCTAGCGATAAATGTCTTATCTGTCAATAAGCATACTTTCTTAGATCTATTTGTGTACTTGAATCCATTGTTTTAAGAGGCTATAAAATATTATTCTCTTTAAATTTGGCATCTCAATTTACAGTTTTATAAACTTTATTGATCGTTCGAAAGTCCTTTCTTAAAAAAAAAACATCCACTTTACGACGCATTACATTAATGTTTTCTTTACTTTTTTTGTTTAAATGACAAATTTCCTTAAGATATAAGATATTTTATGATGTAATTCCGTTGATTTCAGCCATTTTATCTATTACTAATCCTTTATAAATATGTACGCTCATTCTGCCATCACAGTTTTATAAATATTAATTACATTTAAATTACAGTACTCATTAGATAATGTTTTTTCTGTTTTCGAAGTGTGAATCCAAACAGTTTAAAGATACAGCCGATAAATAAAATACAAACGGAGCTGCCATGGAATTAAAGGGCCTAAATGAGGCCCATTATAATACTATTATTACACTTCTTGGGGGTGAGCAGTGGATTCCGGACTAACGACCAGTTGTGGTAGGTTTAGGACAGCTGTCTTGCCACATGTGAGCGTTTACCTTACCACCCATTCACTCCCCCTTCGAAGCCATAGAATTTGAGATGCGCAAATCGCAGTTTTAGATATTTTTTCTAGGAAAGAGTTGATTATTTTTCTGGAAAGACCAAGATCTTTAAAGAGGTGAAACAGAGATTTAGCTGGCAGGCCGCGAGCGCCAACTTCCACCGCGTGAAGGTTAACAGTGAAGCCGTTCCGGGTGACGGCATTTGCGAGATCATGGTATTTTTTAAATTTGTACTTGTGATCTTTTGGGATATTTGTTTCTCATGGAACAGTTCATTCTACGATAAGGGCCACCTTCCGAGATAGAGAGTAAAGAGTTATAATATCTGGACGGAGGGCTGTGCATCCGAGACCTTTCAGGGAATTTATACTGCTCAGAGACCGAATCGACCCCCAGAATCCAATCTGAAACTTTCTTGATTATTGAGAAAGGTTTTGTAGTTAAATGTTTTTTGCCTATAGAGCCATTCCACACAAACTGTATTGGGGGTCAGAGTAGCCAATTTATATAGCCGAGATGTGGTTCCCAAAGTTATCAATGTCATGGAAAGGCAAACCATAAGAGAATTAGAATTTTCTCATGGCACCCCAGTCATATAATATCTATCTGTCTCATAGTACTCGAGAGCTAATGGGCCCAGTGCAGTTGGGCCATTATGACCCATGTGTTAGGGTTGGCCCAACTCAAAGGGCAAAACCCATCCGGTAGCCTTCATGCAAAAGTGTGAGCCCGGGTAGGACTTTGAGCCTGCGGGCCAGTTTCCCTGCAAATTGCCCTACGGGCGCTTCTGGACGGTTTGCGCACTGTGCGGCGTGAGCCAATTGACTGTGCATTCCGACTAATAAACGGGGTCGTCTGTAAACGGCTTTGTTTCCTACAGAGCGGCGGTGGTTGTAAACCTTATGGCAACTGCTCTTGAAACGACCAATCGGCTACCCGATACTGGATGAACAGCTGGGCAAAGGATGCCGTGGTCCGCGACAGATTCAGTAGACACCGAATCACCGCTACATAAGGGAGAGAACCGCGTAAGCGACCTTGAACCCGTAACCAGTCAGGAGGATGGAGGAATCTGGCCGTAAATGGAAGTAAGGGCACGAGTGTCGACCCGCTGGTACATACCCGGATTGTCGCGGTAAGGCGTTGGTTTCTTATGGGCGAGTGGCGTAACTAGACAGTGGACTGTTTTGTCCTAAGTCATCTACACTCACCTCCCAGGAGACAGAATGATCAAATATCGTTAAAACTCTCTGAGGTGACGGGTTCGCCCACTGTAGTTGACACCTTCAAGTGTGTCATAGTACCTATCTATCTTCTTCAACGATAGTACTACCATCAAATAATCATACATAGCAGATAAGATGTGCATCCGTGTTGCTGTCCGTGGCCTGACCTGGTTGAAGTCTAAACTCATTTTCTTTAATTTTTTCTATCAATTCATAGTTGAGATCCTGAGCCAGATGACCGATTCTTCAAATGATGGTTTGTTCGACAGAGGAATCTTTCAAAGAAGTTTTACAGCTGCCAGTAGAATATGCAATAATGAGGGGTTTTTTGCACTTCGCTACTTTTTTATATGCTACCTTGAATAAAGCCATCAAGGCATTGTTTGATAGTGGACCCTTGCTTAGTGAAAACATGTTTTTGTTGGTGGAAATATTTGTCTACTGAAATCGACGTAGTTTATCGACCTTGATCTTGCGTTCGTACTCTCGGATGATAGAACTTTAGATCACACACTGCAGAGCTGTCTTCTTATTGTGTCACAAATAAGAAGACATCTACGTGCGACATGGACAGGACATGGAGATTTCTGCAATTTTAAATAAACAATGTGAGTCAGTTCTCCACGCCAGCACTGACGCCGGTAACCGACTCAATGTAAACCTGCACATGAAAATAGGTAAACATATCCTTTGTTTACAAATCCTTAGCTGGACTTTCCGCTTAGGTGGACAGTACAGTCAATATTATTGTTATTATCTTTTCTCGGTGAATGGAGTTTAGGTATGATGAAAGAAACACATTTACTGTTGAAAATGTTTTGAAGTCTGAAGCTTCGAAGAAATTCGAAGCGCTGAAACGTTATGAAGCTTTTTAACCTTAGATAGCTAACGTTTCTGAACTTCTACGATAAACTAACCATTCGACTTTTTAAGCTATTGCATAGCTTTTATCGCGGGCCTAGGCCAGCGCGGCGACCGAATGAAGAAATTTCTTAACGAAAATTAATGATTTTAAACTGATAATTACGTCTAAACGAGTACTGCTTACGATTCCAAAAAAATATATATTAAACAAAACATTTTCCTAATATTCATAGCTTTGAATATTTTAGATTTTGTTTATATTACATAGTGTAATTAATTTGTGAAATTAGGTCTAACCGAACACAAAAACGACTACTACGCAAATACTATCTGGCGTATTATTTTGAAACCTGCACCATTTTAAAGATAATTTAATTATCTATCTTTTTATCTACGAAATTTTTCGAATAATCCCTTTTTATTGCTTTATCGAATAAAAAATTCGTGCGCGGCGCTCTATCGGAAGACGTTTAAATTATTCCGAATCATTTGCTACCGCAGCCGCAAATGATTCGGAATAATTTCAACGTTTTCCGATAGAGCGCAGTTATCTGATATCAGAAAAAATAAAATAAATAAATAATTATAATTGCATAAGTTGTTAAAAATGCTATGCAATAGCTTTACCGCGGCAGTCCCCGAGTGCCACACGTATTATTTATTAAGATCATTTTTTAACCCCTCGAGCCTCAGAGGGACCGATCAGACTCAAACGTAAAGCACAGTTGCGCCTCGTTGGGACCGATCGGACTCTAAGGTTAGTATTCTAAAGTTCTAATATGCAACAATTCTAAAGTGCAACAACGGTTTGGGAGAAATTAATATTTTGGTCGGCCGCCATAATAAATCTAAAATTTCCATAATTATACATAGTCATTCAAAGATATGCGCTTGCGAAATCTCGCGGCTCGAGGGGTTAAATGTGTTTTTTATTAAAATTTTATTATAGTTTGATCAAGATTATTGTATTTATAGAATACATGGGACATACATTAAAGATAATTATTACAAACAATAATATTTATTTACATTTCATGTAGTAAATCACAAATCTTAATTGTCACATGTTTCTTTGAGACCACTAAGCACTTATATTTAAAAGGACTATTTCAGGAACTATTGTTTAGAAAGTTAGTTTATTTTCTTTGGTATTAAATATATTATAAAATTATAAAACCTACAAATTAATGTAATTATCCAATTACTTATATTTTTTAGCACAAGTACATACAATGTACAGGTGTAAAAGTTACGCATAAGTTAACCATTCGTCAAACTGACGAGTATGCAGTAGGTATCTCAAATACAAAATTACTTATTGTTTGAAAGCAATGGGAATGATCCGAAAGGTAGTAATTTGGGTGCCGTATGAACTGAAGCCAAGAGACGTCGAACACCGTTTTTTCAAGCGTGAACAACTGTTCCAACAGCAAAAAACAAAGGGGTCGAATCAACAATCGAATTGTGACTGACGACAAAAAGTGGGTCCATTACGATAATCCAAAACGTCGGGCAACATATGGATACCCCGGCCATGCCTCATCATCAACTACCAAGCCGAATATTCATGGTGAGAAGATCATGCTGTATATTTGGTGGGACCAGCTGGGTGTAGTGTATTATGAGCTGCTACAATCGAACGAAAGGATCACAGAGGAGGTCTACCGACGGTAATTGATGCGTTTGAGCCGAGCATCGCGAGAAAAACAGCCGCAATACGCCGACAGACACGACAAAGGCTCAGCCACATGTTGCGGCGCCCGTTAAAACGTACTTAGAAACGTTCAAATGGGAAATCCTATCCCACCCGCTGTATAGCCCAGACATTGCTCCTTCCGACTAGCATCTCTTTCGATCGATGCAACATGGCCTGGCTGACCAGCACTTCTCCAATTACGATGAAGTCAAAAAATGGATCGATGCATGGATAGCGGCCAAAGAGCCGGCCTTTTTTCACGATGGGATCCGTCAATTGCCAGAGAAAGATGGGAAAAAATAGTGGCTAGAGACGGACAATACTTTGAACATTAAATGTATAACCAATTTTTCACAAAAAAGCTTCAATTTTCGAAACAAAAAACGCACAAACTTAATTATGCACCTAATATTATTATTTTTTAAATAATATTTTTAATGTTTATATTTTGATTTCTTTATTACTTTTTTATTTTGCAACATGATTATGAAGTAGGTATTAGATATCATTAAAATAACTCTTGAAATTCATACTATTTATTTATCAGAGTTATTAGATTTATTTGACTTATTTTTTCCATTTTGCTTATTCTCAGTAATAATACTTTGATAAGTGTTCGCACAATACAAAACTTACAAGTAACCTAGTCGAGTCTACCTTGGTACGGGCCTCGGCCTAGTTAGGCAGACTTTGTAAATTACCTTTTTTAACATTACTTGAATAAATGTATTCTTATTCTTCTTCATTGTCTCGACATATTACTATTTCTAGTATCCGAGGCTATTTTCTTTTAGATTTAGCTTAAAATGATTGAATATATTAGTGCTTCTTTTTTTTGATTTTTGAGAAAGGTTCCTGTAATGCACATATTCCTAAATGAATTCTACCGTACTTTTAACTTACCGAGAGAAGCTCCGAAGATGTGCACCCTATGGAGCTCCAAATAATCCAGAAGCCGTTTAAAACCCTCGCACCACTCCTTAACGTTCCAGTAGACAGGCGACTCGGCCGCAATCACGCGTATGCCCCTAGCGGATAGCGAAATCACTTGTCGAAAAAACACATCGGCCGTCCCGGAAACAGGAGGTAGGCATACGAGCGGACACCGCACGGTCTTCGGCCCAGAATCGAAAATCCTCCACGCCTGCAAATGTTTAATTTATTAACGTAATTAAGATAACGTATCGTCGATACAGCCGACATATGCATAATCGAACATTTATTATATATTATATGCAGACATATCATACCTTTGATCCGTCCGAATCTACGACGATTTTTCGTAGAGGAATGCTACTGCGGAAGCTGAGATATTCTTGCGATTGCGATATATCACTCACATAACTCATTATTGCGGAATAAAAGTGTTTCTAAACGCGATATCACGAAAATAACAACAACCGACAGCAGCAGAAAAAAAATCAGGCGAAATCTGGCAGGCCAGTGACAGCCAGAACGGTGTTGCCAAGGCATCATTAATTAATTCTCAGTCCAACAATATAAAAAACTGGTAAAACATACTAGTTGTTAGACATCGTGTTTTTCTCTTTATAGAGAGAGTTTGTTTGTTTGTACTCTTTTTTTGTGATAAGACAATCTCTTACAACCAACCCTATTATGGTGTTTATATGTATATGTGCGGGTAACATAATTGTGTGTGTTTATCTCGTTTTTGCATTCGATCAACAACATTGAAAATACAATTACGTTAATTTGACTCTAACGATAATGGTTAAAACAGGGAATCGACCCGGAACCATACACTGTAAGATCAGGAGACCTAACCACTATGCCGCCGGGCATTTTTTCGTATGATATTTCTAGTCATGGATAGATGAGGTCATTTTCAATCAAAATCACCTTATACGTATATGTAAATACTCAATTATCAATGGGTTAAGGCTCTTAAACTTCTTAAAGTTTAAGAGTCTTAAACCATTGATCTTAGCCCCTTTTCTGTTTTATATTAAAATGTCCTCCCACTCGAACAAAATTATAGTTATTTAACCGCTCGAAAGCCAGCCTTCGCGCGCAAAAAAACTGCGCCGCAACTCACTGGTCGATTTTGTAAATAAATACTAACAATATAGTTTTTCATGAATTCCCTCTTGTTACCTAGTAATCTTGTTAGTCATGTATATTATATATTTATATAATACATATTATAGGGGCGGCCGAAACGGTTACCCGCGAATCTCTCAAACGACGCAAGGTGGCTATATGCAGTGTTGGCGTCCGACTGGACAATGAGACTTATTTTTCGTGGAATCCAGTAGTGAGTGCTTCGGTTTGTCGAAATAAAAGCTTATCGTGGTTGCCACTGTAGCGGTGACCAATATCGTCTATTCTGTTTTTTGTTGTGAGGTCCCTGGAATGGTTGCCATGGTAACACGTATAATATTTTGTAGCAACAGCAACAGTTTTAAAAAATATATTTATTTTATAAAAAATATTTTTAATGTTTAATACTTTTTCTCTCTAGTAAAAAATTGACATGATCTTTGCTTTCGTATTACAACAACGTAAATCATGCGTTTGTGAATATTTTTATTTCTTTAGAATTAACACCTAAAATGCTAACTAACAAAAAAATTATTCAGATTTAAAATTTTATGAATGAAAATAGTTCAAGAGTTATAGACCTTTTTCTGTTTTATTTCAAAATGTCATTTCGCTCGGACAAAATTAATAGTTAAAAAAATAATGTATTTTCTAGAAGGTATTTCTGGCCTTTGATGCTTACTAATTATGCCTCTCTCTAGTAAAAGTGTTTTCCCGCTTGTTGCTTTCGTATTACGACAGTAAATGATGTGTTAATGAATATTTCGTATTTCTTCAAAATTACACCTAAACTTTGAATGAAGTGTAATAACAAAATAAAATCCACGTTAAAAAAATTATGAATTGAAATTATGATCAAGAATTATGTCCTACGTTCTAACAAAAATAATAGTTTAAGAAATAATTTATCTTCTAGAAAGTATTACTTGATTATGCCTCTCTCTAGTTAAAATGTTTTCATGCCTTTGCTTTTATATTACGACAGTAAATCATGTGTTTTTAATAAAATTTTGTATGTCTTCAGAATAAACACCCAAACTTTGAATGAAGTGTGCTAACAAAAAATGTTAATCTAGTACACTTCGCTACATTTAAAATTTTATGATTTGAAAGGAAGTGGTTGGCAACGCTGAACCTAATGAAAGTGCAGTGGCTGTGTTTACTGTTTCAAAAAGCAACGCATTATTTTAATAAAATGGCAATACAAAAATATTGTATTTCATTTGGGGGGCGCCAGTTTTGCATGAGGCAATTTTGCACAAATGTCACTTTTGACAGGTCCAAATTTATTGACGGCAGATTTGCAGGAGGCAACTTGCAGGAAGCAACTTGCAGGCGGCAACCTTCAGTACAGTTTTTAAGTTTTTCTGTTAGGTTAGGTTAGGTTTTTCTTTCCCTAAAATCGAAGTGACATTAATTACCGGCATCCTTGTAGTGGATGACTTTTATACATCAAACTAAACATTAAAAAAAATGTTTTAAGTTTTTCTGTTAGGTTAGGTTAGGTCATTTTGACATTTGCAAAACTGCCTTCTGCAAGATTGCCTTCTGCAAAACTGCCGCCTGCAAGAATGCCGTCTGCAAGATTGCCGTCTGCAAATTTGCCTTCTGCAAGTTTGATGGGACCCGATGGGACCCAAATGAAAGGGTCCCATCAAACTTGCAGAAGGCAAATTTGCAGACGGCAATCTTGCAGACGGCATTCTTGCAGGCGTGATTTCGCTATCCGCTAGGGGCATACGCGTGATTGCGGCCGAGTCGCCTGTCTACTGGAACGTTAAGGAGTGGTGCGAGGGTTTTAAACGGCTTCTGGATTATTTGGAGCTCCATAGGGTGCACATCTTCGGAGCTTCTCTCGGTAAGTTAAAAGTACGGTAGAATTCATTTAGGAATATGTGCATTACAGGAACCTTTCTCAAAAATCAAAAAAAAGAAGCACTAATATATTCAATCATTTTAAGCTAAATCTAAAAGAAAATAGCCTCGGATACTAGAAATAGTAATATGTCGAGACAATGAAGAAGAATAAGAATACATTTATTCAAGTAATGTTAAAAAAGGTAATTTACAAAGTCTGCCTAACTAGGCCGAGGCCCGTACCAAGGTAGACTCGACTAGGTTACTTGTAAGTTTTGTATTGTGCGAACACTTATCAAAGTATTATTACTGAGAATAAGCAAAATGGAAAAAATAAGTCAAATAAATCTAATAACTCTGATAAATAAATAGTATGAATTTCAAGAGTTATTTTAATGATATCTAATACCTACTTCATAATCATGTTGCAAAATAAAAAAGTAATAAAGAAATCAAAATATAAACATTAAAAATATTATTTAAAAAATAATAATATTAGGTGCATAATTAAGTTTGTGCGTTTTTTGTTTCGAAAATTGAAGCTTTTTTGTGAAAAATTGGTTATACATTTAATGTTCAAAGTATTGTCCGTCTCTAGCCACTATTTTTTCCCATCTTTCTCTGGCAATTGACGGATCCCATCGTGAAAAAGGCCGGCTCTTTGGCCGCTATCCATGCGACCCTTTCATTTGGGTCCCATCGGGTCCCATCAAACTTGCAGAAGGCAAATTTGCAGACGGCAATCTTGCAGACGGCATTCTTGCAGGCGGCAGTTTTGCAGAAGGCAATCTTGCAGAAGGCAGTTTTGCAAATGTCAAAATGACCTAACCTAACCTAACAGAAAAACTTAAAACATTTTTTTTAATGTTTAGTTTGATGTATAAAAGTCATCCACTACAAGGATGCCGGTAATTAATGTCACTTCGATTTTAGGGAAAGAAAAACCTAACCTAACCTAACCTAACAGAAAAACTTAAAAACTGTACTGAAGGTTGCCGCCTGCAAGGTTGCCTCCTGCAAATCTGCCCTCAACAAATTTGGAACTGTCAAAAGTGACATTTGTGCAAAATTGCCGCATGCAAAACTGGCGACCCCGTCCCATCAAACTTGCAGAAGGCAAATTTGCAGACGGGCAATCTTGCAGACGGCATTCTTGCAGGCGGCAGTTTTGCAGAAGGCAATCTTGCAGAAGGCAGTTTTGCAAATGTCAAACTGACGTTTCGAGAACCTAACCTAACCTAACAGAAAAACTTAAAACATTTTTTTGTAATGTTTAGCTTGATGTACTAAATCATCCACTACAAGGATGCCGGTAATTAATGTCACTTCGATTTTAGGGAAAGAAAAACCTAACCTAACCTAACAGAAAAACTTAAAATGTTTAGTTTGATGTACTGAAGGTTGCGCCTGCAAGGTTGCCGCCTGCAAGGTTGCCTCCTGCAAATCTGCCCTCAACAAATTTGGAGCTGTCAAAAGTGACATTTGTGCAAGTTTGCCGCATGCAAAACTGGCGCCCCCCTTTCATTTGCCAATGAATTCTTCAATTTAAATCTATTATAATTTACGTTTACTTCTAGGTGAGAAAAACTACCCTCCTCACAATTAGAATTGTAGAAAACGGCAAGTACGAAAAGGCTCGAAAAATCGAGAACCTCTGCCTGCACCTTTCAAAGGAAATAAATAAATAAAACAAATTATTTTCAATTTACACATGGAACATATTTATTTGTCACATTTTCTTACTCTTAGACAATCGCATCGAACACTAATTATTAAAAAAAAAAAGAAAAATATCCCAGCATAAATTAAAAGATATTTTTTGTCTCAAATTTTTTATATAATATCTTACACGAATACATTATAGTTACAGTGAGACCACCTTTTGTAAAATTCTCCTACACTTAAAACACCTCACATTGCAGTCGTATTTTTTTTGTTAAGCGAGAATAACGTCGCAAATTAGTCGCTCCGTCTACGAAATTAAATTACCGTAAATTATGGACTAAATATACTCTACATAGTAACTAAGTCGAAAAAGGAAAAATTCGTATTTTTTTTAAAAATTTAAACCAGAGACTGAGTAGTCTGCACAATCGTCGGTCTATTTGGCTTTTTTTTAATGTGAAGAAACTGTCAGATAGGCCACTACGAAATAAAACTGAAACGTCAGTCGAACGACGCACCACCGCACAATTTAGTATAAAATAATTAAGATTAATGATCTTATCACGTGGCGATTTTGAACCGATTGAGTTGAATGGTCGTTTGGCAGAGGGTGCTGGTTACAACATTCCTAACTCACCTTAAAACTTCCTTGTTGCTATAATCTAGATGAAGTTCAAATCTCCATCAGACTCTCGAACAGGATATTGCTACTTTAACATTATCATTTATCAATTTAATTTCTATATTCGAAGTCCTTTTAATCATTACTGCCGAAAAACACTATTAATTGTAATTGCAGCTATGAATCTCCATTCATTTTAAGCTATATCTAAAGGATATGCCCTGTCACTTCAAGCAGCCTCCCAGGACTATATTGAAGGTGGACGCACTCATGTTAAATTTCTTATCGGGTATGAAATTGTACCGTTGTAATATATACATTAAAATGTATTACGGGGGTGCAACAGTGAATCAAGTAGTTATTTTCTTCAGAAGACTTCAGCTTACAGGGTTAGTATTATAGGATTATAACTCCCGTCATGTTGCATTAGATCAGTCTGCCCTAAAGAGTTCGTTGTGGCGACCTAGGGCTCTGCTGGCCCTTTTTTATGGAGATGCAGACTTTCGACCATGTAGGTAGAAAATGCAATGTGCCACATGACCGCTTCTCCACCCACATTGCGACCTGTTCCTTTCGCCGCCTATTTTTAATGCCAAGCGGACGCCAACATCAGAAAGCGTACGTGAACCTCTCTAAGCTTCCGGTTATCTCATGTTGCCTTGTTAACTTAAAGGTCGTAATCAGTTCTTAAGTCATCTCATAGGCAAGAAAGTCACAGTATGTCATGTCATGTGTCTTTATTAATGTTGTCCACAATAAAACTCACAATGTCCTGTTTTTTTTGCTCAAGGCAACTACCACTGTGAGCCACTGTTTTTTACAGTATTCTGTTTTTACAATTTTTGAGTCAATACCATTCAGTGGCGGCTTGATATTGCGGTAATTAAAAACTTGATTATGAATATTCAAATCCATGCTGAGCTACATACCGAACCAGTTAACAGTGCAAGATTTACTTATAACCTACACAAGCCCCCATCGCGTCGTCGACAGAATGTTAGACAGCCCAAAGGGGCCCCGAAAAGTGCAAAGGGGCCTTAGATTTCGACGGCCTAAGGGCCCCCTACATGGGTTAATCCGGCACTGCCGGTTAATCAGATCACCCCTAGAGCCCCAATTGGCCGATATCGGCCACAACACGATTCAGCATGACGGCCCCGTTTTATTTTTAATTTGTATTATAAGTACAGTGGTTTGGCAGTAATTATTGTTTTGGTAAAACAGTGTCATAATTCAATTTTTTGAGGGGCCAAGGCCTGCAGGGTTAACCTTCGACTATGCCTATGAACGATGCTAGAACAATTCTGCTACATAAAGTGTCTGGGAACCACTGCATTAGGCAATAATGACGATATCATAAGATCAGCACAGGAGAGAAATCGCATAGCTATACAATTACATACAAACACATAGTTGTAAACTCATCAATGAAGCCACTGATTAATTAACAAATTGACCCCTTTTACTCACATTATTAATGGTCATGTCCATAAGACCAGTCAAGTCATGTTTATTTTCTTGAAATCATGTTTATTTATTATATATAACTTGGAGATAATGGTAAAATTTTGAGTTAAGACCCAATGTGGTCCAAAACCTCTTCTAGAAAGGATCTTATTTTTTATTCGTCGTTTTGGCATCGTCGGCTGATGGAACCTGCCACCAGTCACAGCCGCATTGTAACCAACAGTGATCCACTCCTACACCCCGATTAAGCGAAACGTTGTGCGTTCAAAAAAATTCTGAATGGCGCAGATAACCATTTCAAAGACTCCATGTTAAAATTAGTCAACATTATACGATTAAACATGAATCAGTTTTCAATACAAAAATATAAGCACCGCAACATCGACTCGTACCGCTCTGTCAAACTGTGAGGCGAGAGATCCTAGCGTGACTTAAAAACAAATTGTATCGATATTATTTCACACATTAATAAAAGTATTGTGACGATCGCACACACAAGCCATACTCTACTATAAACAATGCACACACGTACCGAACACTCAATTCGAACAGATTGAATATAAGGAATCAAAGGTGAGGTAAACCTTACGGTTAGGTATAGGACTTGATTTCATTTCTTAGTGGACTAATATTGGTAAATAGTTCATGCGAACGAGACAGAGCAGTGCATTAGAGCGGAATGCAAAATGAACGATCATATCTTTTCCCGCATAAAAACTACCAATCGAACCAAATACCAACTGAATTAGTTTAAAACATTTCGTCTGGTCTTAAATTAAGCCGCTTTATCAATTGGTAGTTAAGTATACTTCAGAAAAGTGACAATCATTCATTTCACATTCTTCTCTTAACGTATTGCCCTGTCTTGCTCGCATGAACTAATTCTGATTTTAGTTCACGAAGAGACTTTATCAAGCCCAGAGTAGTATGAATTTTCAAGGATAATAATATGATAGTAACTTCTAAAACCAACGACAGATAAACTAGTTGAAGCGTCAAACAAACTTCTCATCTGTATCAGAAGAGAAATTCACGACTGCATAAATTCTATTGCCACCTAGTTGCAATAAAGATATAAAACAATAGGCAAAAAATAGGCCGCGGGTGAGACAAAAAATGTCAAAAAGCAGATGGTGATGGAGAAATGACATAACCTAGGTGTCCGCTAAAGGGGTACTTGTTCATACAAAATGCCGATACTAAATACTCCGGAATAAAAAAATACAGTATTGCAAAACACAGCATAATGTTACATCATAGTATCATACAAGGTCCAGATGGAGCAGATTTTTGAAAAAACGTTTAATATAAAAGTTATTACACTTTTAAGCCTTTCTAGATGCTAGCTACCTCACACACTAGAGCTATTCAGGGGGTAGTTCATGAGTCCCCTCTGCAGTAATAATCGTAGACATATTTTAGCCGGTTGTGTCGGCCTTAGATCAGGGTCAGTACACCCACCTCCATGACAAAATCCTTGCCGTTATTCGCGAGATAATTAGGCTCTTAGTCTTGTCCAAACAAGGATTTGACAGTACCCTTCAAACCCACAAAACACTGTTACTGCAGATCGGCTTAAAAGGCAAAAAACATTCCACTCCAAATCCATTCTCAATAATCGAGAAAGCTTCCGATTGGATTCTGGAGGTTGAGTTGACCTCCAAGCAATTCACAACTTACAACTCTCCATCCAGAAATAACTCTTTACTCCCAATCTTGGAAGATATGTCTTATTGTTGAATTAACTGTGTCAATCAAATGGCAATTATATATCCCCAAAGACCACGAGTAAAACTAAATAAATAGCATGATCTTGCAAATGAAATCCTTCACTGTTCATCTTCACGTGGTGAAAATTGGCGCTCGTGGCTTGCCAGACAAATCTCTTAAAAGATCTTGTCTCTCTTGGAAAATAGTCAACTTCTTCCTAGAATACATAGCTAAAATTGCAATTTCCGCATCTCAAATTTTATGGCTTCGTAATAGGGAGTGAAAAAGTGGTATAAGGTGCTCGCTCACATGTGGCAAGACAGCTATCTTAAACTTACCAGTCGTTCTTTAGTTGGAAGTCCACCGTTCACCTCCCAAAGCCGAAATAATAATAATAATAATACGCCCAAAACGGGTCGGTAAAGTCCATGGCAGCTCCGTTTGTATATATTATTATTATTATAGCAAGTTGATTGATTTTTCTTTAAATCTTAAAGTCATAATAACTCATTAGCAGCATGTATGATACCAATGTAATTTGAACTACTGGTTTGATAACATCTTCAAACTATTTGGAAATGCTGTTGTTGAGTCATGGTTGTTTCTTTCCTGCGGCCAGTAGGTAGTATTGTTATAATTGTAATCAGATTCGATAGCATGAACAAGTCGCTAGCACAACACCTCACTGGGTGCCCTGTGGGAGTGAATTTCTCCTCCTGCTCAGCGCTCCCCCTCCCCCCCCTCACCACCTCATCGAGCGGTGATATTCGTTGGCATACTAGTAGTTTTGTTTACACTGTGATGATACTCTGATCGAAAGCTTTCCTTAATATTCATGACACTGTGCGATTTTTTATTGCGAGTCTTGTTTCAGCGTTTTGTATGAAGAAGTACCTCTTTAACGGACCCCTTAAAGAAGTGTTGAAGTGGCTAATGATCGATTATAACAAAGTCAATGCGACTCCTGTAAAGTGATAAACGAAAAAGAAATTTCCATAAGTCGATTAGGAGAAATAAACTCGTCTCCAGTGAGACGATCCATCAAACCGAGCGTTCGACGATACATATTCCCTAAGAGCAAACCGCACGGCGTCGCATCGACTAAACAAAATCATCGCAAATTCGATGAATTATTATTATTATTAATTGAACGGCGAAGCCGATGTTTAAAAATGATGTAGTTATGGCAATTGGATGGTTCGTCGCGAAGAGTCCCACCGGAGACTGTGTGGGGGCGGGGAAAGGCCAGGGGCAGAGGGAGAGGGGGAGGGAGAGGGAGAGGGGGAAGGAGAGTTGGGGGGGCGACATTCAGGATTCGCCGTTGCCGCTGTCGTCACCGTCGTCACCCGCCTCGTCCTCCGTGTCGTCGGAATCCTCTAGATCATCATAGTCGTCATCGTAGAAATCGGTCATGTCCAACTGAAACAATAAAAATTGGTAAACAAGGGGTGTTCATAAATCAAGAGAAATACTTAAATAACTAAGATAGCAGACAGAAAGATGTCAATTATAGACTAACCCCATATTAATTACATAATAGGACAGTCTCTGGTGCCCAGTTTCTAATTTCTGCTATTTTTACTTGAAATTCAAAACATTCGCATTTTAAAATTCTAAAAAAAAATTGAGCAATCGGATGAAATGTGACTTCATGATTGATAAGTTATGTCGAAAAAACTGTTATATTCGCAGTAAAAAGAACCAACTTTTAAATTCATCTTTTTTTTAATTGTTTTTTGTATAAATATCTAATTTATGTTTTTTTTTATTTAGTTAAATAAAAGGATTTCAGGTCTCGAACATTCTGTATATATTTTATGCCCTTTCCTTCAATTTTCTTTATCTTATTTCTCTCGCATATCCTAGAGATAAATCAAGTGTGCTTATTAACCGCTTGGTTGCCAATACCACCTGATCGCTGGTCTATATGTTGTGACGATTCGCAGGTGGCCGATCTCCGTATTTATGCAGTTATGCAGTTATATGCGGTAAAAGTCGTCTTCATTGAATAAGCCACCATTATATATTGGTGTGTGTGCACTAACACCCCTTACGGACAAATTTTCAGGGGGTTGAAAATATGCCGTCGTGAGTTTCATTTCCATGGCTGGTTTTCTAAAGGTTAATCCTTTGTACTGGAGCGACGCCGCTACGGCGCCCGGGTGCGGAAGCAGCGCCGCTCGAATGGACGCAATAAACTGAACAGGCGTCGTAGCAGCACCGCTCGAAGGGCTAAGTTTGTTTGAGTAAAACATGATTTTAAAGTACCTGTAAAACGCTTCCCTAATATAACCAAAATCGTCTCGAGTTGCTGGTTCGCCCATGCGAAAAAGACCTCGAGTACAAAGGGTTTAAAAAGTTGAATAGAAGGTTCATTGAACCCGCGTAACATGCATGTCGAATGAGATACCCTCGCTCTCCTCCCAAAAATTACATGCTTTTAAAATATATTTATTTTCACTGAATGTCCATTTAAAGATAGAGAATGAGCCAATCTTACCTGAGGTTCTTGTAGAGCTGGTTTGACTTTAGTCTTAATACAATAATCTTCTAAAGTAAGAGGTACGACTATTCCTTCTTTCTCCGCATCTATCCTAGCGACTTGGGCTTGTTTTCTGAAACCCAAACAAAACATTGTTTTTTAAAACAATAAAATTCAGTTTATCAGTACCGGATATTTGAGGCACTGAAAAGATTGTGGCATAATTTCACATTTACGAAAATTAGAAAATTTCATGTTATTTTTAACAATATTAGAATATTAGACAATTATTAATATTAGACAATTTCTTGTTGGCATAATTTTTACATTTTCGAAAAATTGGAAATTTCATCTTAGTTTCAACAATATTAGATAGGTGACAATGGTGGCTATGTCGGATTTGATAGTTTAGTAGTTCCATCATTTATGACCATTTCCTTAAATGTGCATGTCCAAGTTTAGTCAAACACTCTGAAACGATCCCTATTTATACAGGATGAGTTTTAATTAACCAGCATCATTCAAGGGGGTGAATCAATACGAGCAACTAGGCAACTTTTAATTTAAAAAATTGGAAGAAAAAAAAAATTTTTTTTATTATTATTTTAAACAAGTGTTTCAGCGGGCTGCACCATCTATCGGTAGGTAAAATATTGCTAATAAACAATATTAGCGATGTCTTACCTACCGCTAGATGGCGCATCGTGCTCAGCGCTTTTTATACTAATTTTCAGAAAATATAAGTTTTCAAAATTAAAAAAAAATAAAAACAAAATTGTATTTTCCCACAATTTTTTATCAAAAGCTACTTACTTGCTCGTACTGATTCACTCCTTCAAGAATGCGGGTTAATTAAAACTCAACCTGTATATGTAAATAATGATACCTAGAAACCACCTGCAGAAAACTAAAAACCCTGGTAGAGAAATGCAATCAGTATAATAAACCGATTATACTATTTTTTTATTGATTATGAAAAGGCATTCGACTCCGTAGACGTTTGAGTCATCGAGGAAGCCCTAGCAAATTGTCTTGTTGATGATTGGTACATTCGCTTGATCGTTTAGAAGAGTTTGAAGAAAAAGAAGGAATCCGGAAAAGTTGGATTGAAGATGAACATCTAAAAAAAAGAAGATCACGACCAACATTCAAATAGAGCAATTACCATTCACTACCTGTCTGAGTCGTAAGCCACTGTATTTATCTAGGCCACAAAAACAAGCCAAATGGTGAAAGCCGACTTCCCAAAAAAGGGGGGGAATTTAGCGCAAATAAAAACGTAATGCGCGCAGAACTCCCAATAAAAGTGATGACCAAAGTGAAAGAATCATCCTCAGAATCAGCTTCTGCGATCGAAAATGTAACAAAGCAACGAATGATTCCGGAGGAAAACAAAAGTTAAAGAGGTGGTGGAATCGTGGATATGGGCTGGACACATTGCCAGAATGGATCATATTGGACTGACAAGGAATATGCTCAATTAGGGAATGTGCCTCAATACGAGAGTGGTCCACCTCTAATGGGTGGATAATGTTTGTTTGTTTGAAAAACTTTATTGCACACACAATCAAGTACAACACGGTGGGCCTATTGCCAAGTGGCAATAACTTTCGACAATACCGCCAGGATTATTGTGACTAAAGGTTTATGTGGGCAAATTGATTTATAAAAGAAGTCATTTTAAAATTTAGTGGAAGTCATAAATGAATACACTTCGAATACACACAAAATAATCATCATAAAGATCCCTATGGAATATAAGGACAAGCAAAAGAGACAGGAGGGGGGGCGAAGGGGGGGAGGATTCAAGAGTTGAATAAATGCCTCTAGGGATTTTTTAAACCCACTCAGGTTTTCAAGTTGCCTTATGGGCAAAGGCACGGAATTCCGGAGTCGGGCTGCGTGCACTGCGAAAGATCTGGACATGAAAGTTGATGAATGCTGGGGTATAGCTAGTAATAGATTTTCCTAAGAACGCAATGAACGGCCATGGTATGAAAGCGGAAAGAAAAGATTATACAAATAAGAAGGCATGTTTGACTATAGTACATGGAAGAGTAGGGCGAGTATGTGGAAATCCCGACATCGTCTAATGGGGAGCCATTCTATTTGCCTGCGAAAGGTCGATATGTAATAATAAATACAAACGGAGCTGCCATGGAATTCACCGACCGGAGTCGGGCCCATCATAATACTATTTTTTTTTACACTTCTGGGGGGTGAGCAGTGGATTCCGGACTTACGAACCGGCTGTGGTAGGTTTAGGACAGCTGTCTTGCCACATGTGAGCGTTCACCTTGCCACCCATTCACTCCCCCTTCGAAGCCATAGAATTTGAGATGCGCAAATCGCAGTTTTAGATAATTTTTCTAAGAGTTGATTATTTTTCTGGAAAGGCCAAGATCTTTAAAGAGGTGAAATAGAGATTTAGCTGGCAGGCCACGAGCGCCAACTTCCACCGCGTGAAGGTGAACAGTGAAGCCGTTCCGGGTTACGGCATTTGCAAGATCATGGTATTTATTTAATTTGTACTCGTGGTCTTTTGGGATATTTGATTCCCATGGAACAGTTAATTCTACAATAAGAGCCACCTTCCGAGATAGAGAGTAAAGAGTTATATCTGGACGGAGGGCTGTGCATCCGAGACTTTCAGGGAATTTATACTGCTTAGAGACCGAATCAACCTCCAGAATCCAATCTGTAGCTTTCTCGATTATTGAGAAAGGTTTTGTAGTTAAATGTTTTTTGCATTTAGAGCCATCCCGCACAAACTGTATTGGGGGTTTGGAGGATACTGTCAAACCCTTGTTGGCACGAGCCACTGAGAGACTAATTACCTCGCGAATAACAGCGAGAACTTTGTCATGGCGGTAAGTGTACCGTCCTTGATCTAAGGCCACCTTGCAGCCAGCTAGAATGTGTCTAGCTGTGCAAGGGGTATTGCTACAGAGGGGACAAGAACTATCCTCGGCAAAGCTCCAACGAGCGAGGTTACTGGGGTCTGGAAGTGTATGCTGAAAGGCATTCAAATAAAATTTCAGCATCTCTGGCGTCCAGTCATAGAGCATTACCTTCCAGTGCATTGGAGGCGGAATGCAAAAGTCACCAATTGTTGTCCAATCATTCTGGCATTGAAGGCCAATAGCATGAGCCATACTCTTGCTGTCGTAATCTCCCCGCAAAAGAGACTTCTTCAAGTCCACGTCGCTCGTGGTTGTACTGCCATACCCCAGACCAGTGCCATTCTGGCTGATTCCAGTAAGGAACCTTTTGTGGAAGTCTACGCGGGCTTGTAGTTCATTTGAATCACTACAGCCACTTTTTACGTGCTTCGATATTGCCGGATCTTTGGAATTGCACAGAATCGAATTTTTGGTTATTCTGGAGTTGGTGTAGAGCAGAGAGGGCAGTTTAAGCGCTAGCCCAAAATTTTGTTTGGACCTGAAGAGAGTCGAGGGGTCAGCTGGTTTGGCTAAGGACAGCCAGGATTTTAAACTAGCTGTCACCAGTGCATCTAGACGGGACAGTTGGGTTTTGGTAAAATCGTAAATAAGAAAGGGCCATGACAAATGTGACGTTAGATAATTGTCATAGATCCAGGCCTTACGAGGGCCAGAAATTAGCAAGGCATCTATTTTCGCCAGGCAACTTTTGAAATGCTCTATAACATGATCGCCCGAGACGTCTTTTCCCTGATGGGTGATTTTTCTGCCGAGGAATTTGAAATGATTGTTTGGGTCTATAAGGGAGATATTAGAGCCCTTATAGACCAATTTGGGGTCATAGGATGTAAACTTTGTGCCCATGCGGGCGAGTCCAAGGCAAAAACATTTGGAGGGCTTCACTTTTATACAGCCTGACCAGTCGCAGAAAAGCTCCACTTTCTGTAATAGCAGGGAAAGCTGCTTGGGGCTTCTGGTGATGAAAGTTAGGTCGTCGGCAAAAGCGAGGCACGACGAGGTGTATTGGCCGTCTGTTTTAAAACGGTAGCCCCACTTCCTGTCAAACTGGCTCAGGCTTTCCAGAAGTATATTAAAAACTATATTAAAGATCGTCGGGGAGAGGCAACAGCCCTGAAATAGTCCAATTGAATATGGTATAGAGCGGGTAGTCCATTCTTGCGTTTTAACATGGAAAGTCAGACAGTTGTAGTAGGAGGCTACAATGCGACAATCAAACTTCTTCAAACAAAGCGAATACGTTTTGAATCGTTTCCAGCTTATCGAGTAGTTCTTCATTCGCGTCTAGGTAGGCCACATCAGCATACTTAATTATCGGTAAAAGAAAAGATTGTGGATAATTTCAGACGACACGGAGGATGAGACTGGATGAGGAACCTCAATCTTTAGAAAGTATGAGTATCTCATCCTCAGTAATTCCCCATTGTTCAAATGGTAGCTCGCTGGATAGTGCCCGGAAGTCTCTTTATTAGCCTCGGGTCATAAGTCAGAGGAAGTTTTTTCAATGTCTTTATCGATGAAGGGTTTATTATTTTTATCGCTCGACTTTGTCCTGGAATTTCATCCCATTATTTGGACCTCATTATCTATAGGAGGACTTACCTAATGATATTCTCGTATTCTTTATCTTTGCCTTTGCTGTCTCTCCAGCGGCGGTACATGACGCTGGCGTCCACGTTGGCGGGGCTGAAGGTGTTGGGCTCGTTGAGCAGGCTGATGACAGAGAGCAGCACTGTGCGTACGCTCTGCGTGGGGTTCCAGCGCTCGCACGGCAGCTCCCCTGACTGCGGGTCGTCTACCGGCGGGTGCAGAATTGAGATGCATAGATCGCCATTCTGGAAACAAAGAGAATGTATACATTGTATTAAAAAGAAAATACATGATTTTCATTTTACCAACTATTCTTAATCCTTAAATATACATTAAATAGTGTCAAATAACCAAAATTAATACAATAGTTGAGGCATATGCATAGGTGACAATCAGCTAGTAATTAATAATGATAAATTAGTAAATATATTAAAAGGAATATAATAAACGCGACTGCAGTTACAAAAAGGGAGCTACTGTATTTATAATTATTTTTTTTATGAAATATTTGTGGTTTATGTATTTATTCATATACAGATTGAGATTTTAATTAGTGACATCCTTGTAGTGGGTGAATCAGTACGACCAACTAAGCAACTTTTAATAAAAAAAATGGGAAAAACAATAACAATTTTTTTTTAATTTTCATTTTTTTTATAGTACAAAAAGCGATGCGCTATCTAGTGGTAGGTAAAATGTCGCTAATATTGTTGTGAGAGATATTTTGCCTATTGCTAGATGGCGCAGCGCGCTCAACGCTTCTCAAACTTTTCTTCAATATACAGGATTTACAATGAAAAAAAAAAAACAAAACAATTTTTTTTTTTTATTATTTTTTCTTATTCTTTTTTATGTCAGAAGTTGCTTACTTACCCACTACAAGGATGTCACTAATCAAAAACTCACCCTTTAGATACATATATATTTTTGAAATATACTCAATCAGACCTTCGATTTGACACTAAACACGATATATTTATGTTAATTTATTGACATTTCGAGATTTGGACAATTAGACAACTACTTACTTGATATTTGGACAGTTAAGGTACCCTATGACACTTGGAATGACAACGATTCTAACAATACCACACACTTTTAAATCGGTTCAAGCGTTTAGAAGTTATGGTGGAATAAATAAACGGAAAAAATACATAGATGAACCCTGAACACATAACACTCATTTTTTGTTGGGCAGGTATAAGGAAAATACATGATTTTCATTATATAACTATTCTTAATCATTAATTTAAATAAAGATACGTTAATTAGTGTCAAATAACTTGATATTTTTACAGCGAGCCCGACTTTGATATTTTTACAGCGAGCCCGCATCTCTTCAAGGTGTGGGCATTGCGCTACTTGTTTATGTCAGAATAAAATAAATTGTTTTCACTCTTTTTGTACCGTAAGTTTGTAAGTTTTTTAACATGATTAATGCCTTATTTGTATTTAATGCTTATTTAAACATGTTGTGTATGTACTTGTAAGAATTCTATTATTTTTTAAATTTATGTGTATATTGCATATCAACGGATTGGTATAAACTGTTAAGTTGATCTGCTAATGAAATAAATAAATAAATAAATAAATAAATAAATAAATAACCAACATTAATATATAAATTAAGGCATAGGAACCCAAGTGACACTGGGTTACATTTATCTATAAATTAATAACGATAAATTAATAGTACATACTCAACTTATATAATGATCTTTAAATAATGCAGATATTTTTCTTTTAGACTATTATACTTTTGAGCATACTGGAGGAGAGATATTGTGCAAAAACTGATTTTGACCGCCATTTTTCTAAGATGGCGGCGGGAGCGACGGTGCAGGGATGGTGAAAACTCAATATATTACTCAGGAGACCAGATTTTATACCCATGCCAAAAATCAAAACTAAACCTTTTGCAATGAAAAAAATCGCTATTTTAGCTGGTTAAAGTGTAGGGAAAGTACAAACTTAAGTTTCTAGCACTCTTTTATGGCATTTTCTCCATACCTAATTAAAAAATTTGCCATGGCAACAACATTTTTTTTAGTACGGTACGGAATCCTTGGCGTGCGAGTCAAACTCGCACTTGATCTGTTTTATTATATCCTAACATAAAATTCAATCGGTTGATAAACAACTTTAAAAAAAAATACATCAATTTCTGAAAAAAAATAAAGTGTGATACCTCCTGGGTACAATTGTACTATACATAGTAGGTAAGAAAAAAATAATTCTGAGGTCTGCTAAAATGGAAAAGAGCCTATAATAGGCATAAAACAGAGATCGCCCGCAGCTAATTGTCACAACAGAAAAACCACCAAATGGTGGTAATGGCGTCCCAGAGGTTAATCAATGTTTAGAACTATGAATGCCATAAACAGTTGCGATTCGTAGTAAAATACTAGCTGCCAAAACGTAAAACGGCATTGAGCAATCTAGTACCCTATACGTAATACGAGAAGAAAAATCGATAAAAACGAGTCAAAAAGATTTTACGAATTTTATATTACGATTTTTAAAATAAGTTATCCCCGTGTCAATATCTGAGTCGGTAAGTTGATGAACTATACTCATTATACAACCCATTATATAGGTTAAGTTAGTAACTATTCGCATCTCGCCGCTAAAAGACTCAGTTTACTGGGACGAGCCTTTCTCGAACCTAGCGATCTGCCCAACTTGAAGGTCAGTGAACTACTTGGACTGGTAAAAAGTAGCTGACCACTGACCTAACCACATAGTGGGTAGTTACAAAAGATCGTATAGATCTAGGTGACAACAATCCCCCCACTCCATCTACTTCTACTATTCGCATACAATGTTAGCAAATCAGTACAGGTTAGCTGTAGAATATTGTCAGTAGGTAATAATCTCGCCTTTTCTTTTATGAGTAAAGCGTTTTTTAATTATTTAATATTATTTGAACAATATGCATACTATAAAATATGCATACTAAGCGAATTATCGCTAATATATGCGATATTCTACGAAGACTAGACTATACATTTTGGCCGCAAACGCGATTAAAATGCTAGGTCCCCGGACCTCACCAATCAACAAAAACGGAACAAAACGTGTACCGTTAGGCAGACGTTCCCATTTCCGCAGTGTTTGTCGTTTTGGTAGTCGTCGTAGCAACTTGCAAAACAGCAACGGAGAGTGAAAAGCATACTGGATAACAGTAGGTATACAGAATACTGAATTTTGTTTCCATAACTATATTACATTTTTTTAGGAATGATACATTGGGCTCGATTGTGTTTCTTCGTGAACTAAAATAGAAACTCAGTTCAACCGAACGAGACAAAGCAATACGTTAGAATGGAATATAAAATGAACTGTCGCCGATTTTCCCGCACCAAAACTACCTGTCGAACTTATAGACGACCGAATAAGTTTGAACAAATTTCATACGGTGTTAGATTTAGCTGCGTTATCTTCGGTGGGTAGTTTTAATCCGAAAAAGAGACAACCGTTCATTTCACATTCCGCTCTGACGTTGGTACTTCTGTCTCGTTCACACGAACTATTTTCCTATTTTAGATCAAGAGAAACGCAATCGAGCCCCTTCACTTAACACACACTCATATTAGCTACGTTTGCTTTTGATTTTTATTATTTTTATTACATTATTATTGATGTTTTCATGTGTTCACATGTTTATTTGCAGTAGGTGTACTCGAATGGATCTTTTAAAATTATCAATATTTCGATTTCCTTCAGTTCATCAGACAACCGATTAAAACATTTCATCCCTACATACATAATAATGGTCCGAAACTTGGTCGTACAATAGTATGACGTTAATAGGCCTTAATCCTCGTGATGTACCGATGAATTACCACCTTTCATTTCATTTCATTTATTTTATAAACAAATTATGACCAGCAATTACCGTTATGACCAATACTTTGAGACCTAATATAAACCATAAACATGCATAGGAAGAAACATTAAAATTATTGTAAGTACCATAAGTAACAAGTAATAAATATGCAAGTACGGACATAAGGAATAAAAAAATAAAACAGAAAACTTAAAGAATAAACACAATCGATCTTATTCTGACCTGGCTGAAGCGAAATTCCCACATCTTCAAGAGATGTGGGCTCGCTGTAACGACCAATATCCCTAGTGGCGTGAACCCACTATCGTACATAATTGCTCGTTTTATTTTGTTGACACATCTTTAGTAGGATACCATAGCGCAGATGTGATTCAACGACCTGCGATCTATCCGGGACGTTTCTGATACGCGATAGAGTAGGTATATATACAAATTTTCAACTTTCTTATTCAACTGGCTCAAGTTATAATAGTCGACCTATAAGTCTTTGTGCATCTATATTTTACGTGCCAAAGAAATTACAGCCTATTCACACTTGCTTGAGGGTTCCCTCACAATGGAGGGGCTTCTTCTTGTAGACTCTGCCGCAGAGATGCACCGTTACAACTTAGTAAGCTTTCTCGCTGTAATTTCATTGTGTATTTAGTCATTCAACATAAGAAAGAAAGAGTCTTTGTCAAAAACGAGACCCTCGGCCCAGATTTATATGCATACTGACAACTACTACTTTATACTACTTTGTCGCAGTTCATGCCGCGTCAAAATCTGTGTATTTAAAGTATGTATTTCACACTCTCAGGACGATGAACAGTAGAATACAATGAAGGTGGTAAATAACATTGTGAACACGAATAGCGCAGTATCGGTCACAGGCATTTCCTTGCACGTGGAGGGAAGTAAAGATGACAATTTTGCTGATCTTTGCAATGTGTTTACGACAAATTTTCGAAGTTCTATTTGCACAACATTTTAATAAACACTATATTATACATACTTTGATTGATGATAACTGTCTTCCCTATAGAGTAAAATAATATATTTTCTCAAAGTTTAGATTTAGTTTATAAATAGTAAATAATAGTAGATAGTAGTAGATAAGTAAATAAATAAATAAATAAATAAGTTTACCAACGTAGACTCAAAAAGACAATGATATTTTCTTTTTAAATGAGATATCCTAAAATGATATGTAATTTAAACTTTTTAATAATGCTAAAACTTAACACCTTACTATAAAAAACACCTTACTATAACTTAACACCTTATAGGTTATATTATACATACACCCCGGGTAACATGAATAGCCGCACCCCTTAATTAGGTACAAAATTCCTGTAAATGGTCAATACAACTTAAAGCAGGTAAGGGAGAGAAAGTGGTTCTCTTCCAGGAAGGTTAATTAGCTCATCAGGTACCTGAAAACCCCTACATTTCTTCACTTTAATGCCTGCTTTTACAGTGAGTAGACGAATTATTAGTGTGTTATTAGTTTTACCGACTCGCTATGTCTACGAGACTTCAACTAAAAGCAAAAAAAAGCAATGATAGTTGGGTTATCGAAACAAAAAATTTCCAATCGTGCAATCCAATTCCAAGGCAAATTCAGTTTAATCATCAGTGAGAAGATTTCTCCAGAACTACCAAGAAAGTGGGACTTTAAACAGGAAAGTGGGAACTGCGTAGTACTTCGAATCGAGATGATCGAATTTTGAAACGGCTTTCTTTGAAAAATCGTTTTGCTTCTGCTTCAGACCTAAGAGTGGAACTCCAAGACACCACCGGTGCAAACGTTAGTGTCAGAACTGTTCAAAATAGAGAGCTAATGGAACCTTGCTGCGTTGGCCACGAAGACCCATTTGTTCAGGGTCGGTCACAATCACGGGTCAACACCCATCCGGCGGCCTCCACGTATGAAGCGCGAGCCCGGGTAGGACTCTGGCCTTAGGGCTAATTTCCCCTAGGAGTCAATCTTCTGGCGCCCCCGGACGGTCTGCGCACGGTGCGGCGTAAGCCAATCGATTGTGCATTCTGACTAACAGTCGGGGGAGTCTGGAAACAGTACTGTTTCCTATAGACCGGGGGTGGTTGCTGACCTTACGGCGACGGTCCTTGAAACGACCATCGGCTACCCGATTCCGGGTGAACAGCCGGGCAAAGGATGCCGTGGTCCGCGATAGATTCGGTTGACACCGTTTCACCGCTACGTAAGAGAGAGGACCGCGCAAGCGACCTCGAACTCGTAACCAGTCGAAAGACCGGAGTAATCTGGTCGCAACTGTTTTTGTCCAAAGTCTTCTGCGCTCACCTCAAGGGAGATAGATCGATCAAATTTCGTTGAAACTTCCTGAGGTGACGGATTCGCCCGTTGTAGTTGACAGCTCTAGTCGTTCAAAATAGGCTCAACGATATAGGTTTACGCGCAAGAAGACCTGCAAAAAACCTCTACTGACCAAGGAAATAAAGAAAAAACGACTGTTTCCTATAACCCGACATTAAAACGATCTGTTTTCCTATAATCCTGAATTATAACAATCGAAATCGCGGGTAAAACAGTTATTATTAAACCGCTAGGTACGGCATTAAGTCACACGCCAACGAGTGATGCTTATCCGAGAACAGGAAACAGTTGTGTGTGCATTGCTATCAAGCAAGTTACCAAGAAAGCGGCCATAATTGCCATCGCAAAGGTCAGAGGCAATTCTCGAGAAGGCAGCCGACGGCTACGCTATGCCATGGAGAAGCCGCAAGCCGGCACGAAAGGTAACAGCGACATATAAGGCGGGCGGAAAGACAGCTTACTCAATGCCAGGCAGCATGGGGCGGACCTTGAGCCCCGCGGAAGCTCGCCTCGACCATAAGAAATGAGTCGATGAAGCGCTGGATGACACTCGCTATATATGCTCAACTGCTACATAATAACACTGATTATATTATATGGTATTAGATTGCTCAGCTCCAGTGAACATATTGGCAACTATTATAAATAGGATAGAAAACGAATTTACCGCGTGAAATTTGTAGGACCCGACGTTTCGGTGACGTTGCAGCCGCCGTTGTCAAGGGTAAACTGAAGAGCTGTCAGTCCGTTGTTTTGCGGGTAGGCCGCAAACCGCTGCCGCCACTAGAGGACCACACCACGCCGCTAGAGAAGGACGGCTCCTTACCATTTTTGGATGTCAAAGTGACGAGGAGAAGTGACAATACTCTCGGACATACGGTATATCGGAAGCCCACACATACGGACAGATATTTGCATGCAAGCTCACACCATCATCCCTACCATCTACGTTCAGTGCAAACGTCGCTCGTGAATCGAGCACGCGATCTATGCGACACTGAGCATTTTCCGAAGGAGATGGAACATGTCAATGATGTCCTTAGGAAAAATGGATACGGAAAATATCACGAGACACGAACACGATCTAATACGGACGAAACTCAAAAACCGAGCAGATCAAGAGCATTCTTACCATACGTCAAGGGCGTGACAGATCGAATAAGTAAGATGCTAAACAGATTCGATATAAAAACGATCTTCAAACCGACCCAAAATATAGCTCGATTTTTGAGGCCTGTAAAGGATGTAATACCACTGCAAACCCCGGGTGTGTATAAAGTCGAATGCAGCTGCGGTCTAGCCTACGTTGGACAAACGAAACGGCCCATAGCCACGCGACTGACAGAACACATCAAAGCTGTTAAAAACGTTCAGCGAGAAAAATCGGCGATCTGCGAACATATATTGGATAGCGGAAGTAACCACTGGATGCAGTTTCAAAATCCCATTGTTCTATCGAAGGAACAATTCTACTTTCCTCGCATGATCCGGGAAGCCATTGAAATAAGAAGAACTCCGAACTTCAATAGAGATGACGGCTACAAACTCTTTCTACGTGGAACCCTCTTCTTAAAATGTTCCCGCCGCCGAACGCCGAACGCAAAGACGTAAAACAGGATACAGTGAGTGTTGTGTGCAAGACGGATTTTAGAAATTCCCGCGCTCCGAGCCCGGCCCCCCACCACCGTTATAACCTACGCAGTGGCGGCAGCGGTTTGCGGCCTACCCGCAAAACAACGGACTGACAGCTCTTCAGTTTACCCTTGACAACGGCGGCTGCAACGTCACCGAAACGTCGGGTCCTACAAATTTCACGCGGTAAATTCGTTTTCTATCCTATTTATAATGTCAAACAACCGCGATAGTCTTCGATTTCATATATTGGCAACTATTTTTCACGGCGAGGTGCAGGTGGCGCTGGTAACATTGACGGCGAAAGTAATAGCAATTTATTTGGCCATCTATAGTAACATTGATAATGGGCTCGATTGCGTTTCTTCGTGAACAGTCCATGCGAACGAGACAGAGCATTTAGAGATGTCGACTACAACGGGCGAACCCGTTACCTTAGGCAGTTTTAACGATAATAATTAATCGTTCTCCCATGAGGTGGTCGTAGAAGACGTTGGAACGATACAAATCTACCGTCCAGCAAAGCCACGAACCCGCCAGAGGCCAACGCCTTACGGCGAGGCACTAGAAAGGTAACCCAGTGGGGCCACCTCGCCCCCTGGCTACCAGTTTAGGCAGGATATCTCCGTCTGGAATTGACCTTCAGGGTACCTCCGTCCTTTCGGCTGGTTACGGGAACTAAGTCGCTTGCGTGGCCTTTACCTGCTGTATTACAGCGGTAAATCAATATGAAATTATCGCGGACCTAGGCGTCCTTTGCCTGCAATGCAACTCGGGATCGGGTGATGGGTCATAGTTAGTTTAAAGAGTGGAATGACAAAAGGTCAACATCCACCCCCGCTGCTTAGAAAACAGTATATTTCCATAGTCTCCCGACTCCTTTAGAGTGCACAACTGATTGTGCGCAAACCGCCCAGCAGCGACGGAGGGCAATCCCCCAAGGAAAACCGATCCACCAGCCATGAGGCCTGAAACGCGATGGTCCTTCCCGGGGTAGTCCCTCATACTGGGAGGCTCCTGAATAGGAGCTGAATCGTGAGTTGGGCCGACCCAAGAACACATTAAATCTTATGGCCCAAGCTGCACTAAACCATTCGCTACTAACGAGACAGAACAAATAGAGTTGTCAACTACAACGACCGAACCCGTCACCTCAGGAAGTTTTAACGATTAGTCGTTCTATTCCCCGTGAGGTGAACGGAGAAGACTTGGAGAAAAACAGTCCACCGTCAAGCTCCGCAACATGCCCGTAAGAGGCCAACGCCTTAACCGCGAGATAACTAGGTGGGTTACCCAGCGGGCTTACACTTACGCCCTTACTTCCAATTGTGACCAGATTACTCCGGTCTCTCGATTGGTTACGAGTTCGAAGTCTCTTGCGCGGTCCTCTCCCTTACGAAGCGGTGAGACGGTGTGCACCGAATCTATCGCGGACCACGGCATCCTTTGCCCTGCTGTTCACCCAGGATCGGGTAGCCGATGGTCGTTTCAAGAGCAGTCGCCGTAAGGTCCGCAACCACCCCCGCTCTATAGAATTGACGACGATAGAAGTAAAATATACTTAATTTCATTTCTTTTCTATAGGATAATGCAAGATGCTGGCTTGCTGGGGTCATTTTCGGATAATGAAGATGCGGATGAAGATTGGGGATATTCTTCTGGAAGCGAGTGGACACCAGAGAATGCTGAAAAAACACAAATAGAAAAATCTCTTTCACATTACATTCCAACGGAGCTAGAAAGGTATGATAATAAGATATCATGTAAAGCTAGATTATTTGTTCCTCACAATATTATCATTTTGACAATTTAAACAATATTTTCAGATCAGAATGCGAAGAAGATAAAATTCCACTTAACGTCTCAAATGTTGAGGCTGATATAAGTTTGTTGACTGGCACTTCCACTTCCATGAATTGTTTAATGCTAAATCCTGAAACGGGTCTTTTTGACGACATCGCCACATCTTCTTTAAATACCAATTCTGAGAAGAAACACATACGACTGAATGCTGCGACTGGAATATTTGAGACAGATTCTGGCCCATCAACTGAAAATGAAACTGAACAGACTATTTTGAAAAAGGGGAAAAAAAGAAAGCTTGATTCCATGTCCTGGAAGAAAAACCGAGATAAACTGTCTAGAATTATAAAACACACCCAGCGTGATATCCCTTCTTGTCGTCGACAAGTTGTCGATGCCAGTGTAAAAATAAGATTAAAAAACGGGAAGCGAGCAAAATTTTTGACAAATTCGTGAGCTACAAAACTCATACAGAACAAATAAAAATATATATTTACAAGGATGTCTTCACGAAATACAACCAGTTCGATTTCGACCCCGAAAAAGAATGTTTCCAGCTCGAAATAGACGAGTTTTCAAGTATACGGTTGATTTAGGAAATAACAGAACCACTAATATTTGAATTAATGCATTTTTAGCCATTCACGGAATAAAAAGAGACCGTCTACAATGCAAAGTGCAACATAAGGACAAAGATATCCAAGATGGAAGAGGTCACCATGAAAGCCGATCGCGTTCTACTAATCAGGAAACATTGAGACGAGTGCATGAATACATCAGTGGTCTTCCCACTCAAGTTTCTCATTATTCAAGATCATCTAACAAACACAAAAAATATTTGGGCGCTGACTTAAGTATTGCTGAGTTACATCGCAATTATTCAGATAAAAATTTTGATCATAAAATTAGTTATGAAAAATTCCGACGAATTTTCAACGAAGATTTCAATCTCTCGTTTGGATTTCCACGTAAAGACATTTGCAACACTTGTGAAAAATACAAAACTGACATACAATCGGCTCAGTTACATAAGGACGAGCTTAAAAAAAAACTTTGAATACCGCAAAAGAGCTACATCAGAGGAAAGCGGAGGTATTTTTTTCAACAATAACTAAAACATCAAATGACCGCAAATCACCGCATACATTGTCACTGTGCTTTGATTTCCAAAAAAACATGCCATTACCTGTAACCAACGTTCAGGATGAATACTATCGCCGCCAGTTATGGTTGTATAATTTTGGTATACATACCTAACTTATCAGAAAATACAGCATCAATGTATTTATACACTGAAAATTACGCTCATAAAGGTCCTAACGAAGTTCTGACATCCCTAAATGACTACATTTCTAATCATAAAAAAGCTACCCATACGCATCTTCAATTATTTTGCGACAATTGTTTCAGTCAAAATAAAAATAGATACTTGTTTACATTTTTGGACCAATTATGTGCAAATGGAACTTTTGAAAACATCACAGTGATGTATCCTATTCCAGGGCACTCAATGATGCCTATTGACCGTGATTTTGCTCTGATTGAAAGAAAACGATTGAAGAAAGAGAAAGTGTATGGACCGGAATATTATGTCGATCTCATAAAAAAGAGCAAAGTTACAAATAAATTCGAAGTGGTGTTTATTGAAAAGCAATTGAGAAAAACGCCAGGCACTGAAAGAGTTATTAAAGTAAAAGACTATAAAACATGCTACGAAGAGTACATAAAACCATCCATTCCGGGAATATCTGTCTGCCGTCAAGTACGATTCAGTAAATCTGGTCGTCCACAAATAAGTTCTACAATGAGAGGAAAACAGTTTACTTCGATAACTCTGTATCGTGTTGGTGTAAGCAGAACGATTAGAAAGATGCTAGAAGACTGCTACGAAGCACCATTAGCTATTAAACTGGCCAAAATTAAGGACGTAAAGCATCTCCTACAGTTTGTGCCCAAAACAGAACATCATTTTTACCAAGACATTTTAAAATGCGATGATAATAAAAGTAACGAAGGCCCAATCGTTGAATCTGATGTGGAAATGGAGTGATTAAATTTATATTAAAATGGGACGTTATTTGTTTATTCTTAACTAATAGAAAGTAATAAACCGTAAGGAAAGTAATGATATTGGTTTTTATTTGAGGAGCATTCAAAAACGACATGTAAAATAACTAAGTCCACCCATAAGGACATGAAATCCCTAAGTCCCACAATTTACAATAAGTCCTTTTTTTAAAAAAAAAAAAAATTCAGAACTTAATGATGTTTTCTCAATTTAATAAATGACAGAAAAAACTACGTACCAAAAACTACAGGTTGCATTTTTTTTATATTTTTTAAACACAATATTTCAGGAGATGATTAAAACAGAAAATGTCAAATATCTCAAAATCACCAAATCGGACTTGAGGATTTCTTGAAGTGGAGCATTCAAATGATGTGTTAATGAATATTTCGTATTTCTTCAAAATTACACCTAAACTTTGAATGAAGTGTAATAACAAAATAAAATCCACGTTAAAAAAATTATGAATTGAAATTATGATCAAGAATTATGTCCTACGTTCTAACAAAAATAATAGTTTAAGAAATAATTTATCTTCTAGAAAGTATTACTTGATTATGCCTCTCTCTAGTTAAAATGTTTTCATGCCTTTGCTTTTATATTACGACAGTAAATCATGTGTTTTTAATAAAATTTTGTATGTCTTCAGAATAAACACCCAAACTTTGAATGAAGTGTGCTAACAAAAAATGTTAATCTAGTACACTTCGCTACATTTAAAATTTTATGATTTGAAAGGAAGTGGTTGGCAACGCTGAACCTAATGAAAGTGCAGTGGCTGTGTTTACTGTTTCAAAAAGCAACGCATTATTTTAATAAAATGGCAATACAAAAATATTGTATTTCATTTGGGGGGCGCCAGTTTTGCATGAGGCAATTTTGCACAAATGTCACTTTTGACAGGTCCAAATTTGTTGACGGCAGATTTGCAGGAGGCAACTTGCAGGAAGCAACTTGCAGGCGGCAACTTCAGTACAGTTTTTAAGTTTTTCTGTTAGGTTAGGTTAGGTTTTTCTTTCCCTAAAATCGAAGTGACATTAATTACCGGCATCCTTGTAGTGGATGACTTTTATACATCAAACTAAACATTAAAAAAAATGTTTTAAGTTTTTCTGTTAGGTTAGGTTAGGTCATTTTGACATTTGCAAAACTGCCTTCTGCAAGATTGCCTTCTGCAAAACTGCCGCCTGCAAGAATGGGTCCCATCAAACTTGCAGAAGGCAAATTTGCAGACGGCAATCTTGCAGACGGCATTCTTGCAGGCGGCAGTTTTGCAGAAGGCAATCTTGCAGAAGGCAGTTTTGCAAATGTCAAAATGACCTAACCTAACCTAACAGAAAAACTTAAAACATTTTTTTAATGTTTAGTTTGATGTATAAAAGTCATCCACTACAAGGATGCCGGTAATTAATGTCACTTCGATTTTAGGGAAAGAAAAACCTAACCTAACCTAACCTAACAGAAAAACTTAAAAACTGTACTGAAGGTTGCCGCCTGCAAGGTTGCCGCCTGCAAGGTTGCCTCCTGCAAATCTGCCCTCAACAAATTTGGAACTGTCAAAAGTGACATTTGTGCAAAATTGCCGCATGCAAAACTGGCGACCCCGTCCCATCAAACTTGCAGAAGGCAAATTTGCAGACGGCAATCTTGCAGACGGCATTCTTGCAGGCGGCAGTTTTGCAGAAGGCAATCTTGCAGAAGGCAGTTTTGCAAATGTCAAACTGACGTTTCGAGAACCTAACCTAACCTAACAGAAAAACTTAAAACATTTTTTTGTAATGTTTAGCTTGATGTACTAAATCATCCACTACAAGGATGCCGGTAATTAATGTCACTTCGATTTTAGGGAAAGAAAAACCTAACCTAACCTAACAGAAAAACTTAAAATGTTTAGTTTGATGTACTGAAGGTTGCGCCTGCAAGGTTGCCGCCTGCAAGGTTGCCTCCTGCAAATCTGCCCTCAACAAATTTGGAGCTGTCAAAAGTGACATTTGTGCAAGTTTGCCGCATGCAAAACTGGCGCCCCCCTTTCATTTGCCAATGAATTCTTCAATTTAAATCTATTATAATTTACGTTTACTTCTAGGTGAGAAAAACTACCCTCCTCACAATTAGAATTGTAGAAAACGGCAAGTACGAAAAGGCTCGAAAAATCGAGAACCTCTGCCTGCACCTTTCAAAGGAAATAAATAAATAAAACAAATTATTTTCAATTTACACATGGAACATATTTATTTGTCACATTTTCTTACTCTTAGACAATCGCATCGAACACTAATTATTAAAAAAAAAAAGAAAAATATCCCAGCATAAATTAAAAGATATTTTTTGTCTCAAATTTTTTATATAATATCTTACACGAATACATTATAGTTACAGTGAGACCACCTTTTGTAAAATTCTCCTACACTTAAAACACCTCACATTGCAGTCGTATTTTTTTTGTTAAGCGAGAATAACGTCGCAAATTAGTCGCTCCGTCTACGAAATTAAATTACCGTAAATTATGGACTAAATATACTCTACATAGTAACTAAGTCGAAAAAGGAAAAATTCGTATTTTTTTTAAAAATTTAAACCAGAGACTGAGTAGTCTGCACAATCGTCGGTCTATTTGGCTTTTTTTTAATGTGAAGAAACTGTCAGATAGGCCACTACGAAATAAAACTGAAACGTCAGTCGAACGACGCACCACCGCACAATTTAGTATAAAATAATTAAGATTAATGATCTTATCACGTGGCGATTTTGAACCGATTGAGTTGAATGGTCGTTTGGCAGAGGGTGCTGGTTACAACATTCCTAACTCACCTTAAAACTTCCTTGTTGCTATAATCTAGATGAAGTTCAAATCTCCATCAGACTCTCGAACAGGATATTGCTACTTTAACATTATCATTTATCAATTTAATTTCTATATTCGAAGTCCTTTTAATCATTACTGCCGAAAAACACTATTAATTGTAATTGCAGCTATGAATCTCCATTCATTTTAAGCTATATCTAAAGGATATGCCCTGTCACTTCAAGCAGCCTCCCAGGACTATATTGAAGGTGGACGCACTCATGTTAAATTTCTTATCGGGTATGAAATTGTACCGTTGTAATATATACATTAAAATGTATTACGGGGGTGCAACAGTGAATCAAGTAGTTATTTTCTTCAGAAGACTTCAGCTTACAGGGTTAGTATTATAGGATTATAACTCCCGTCATGTTGCATTAGATCAGTCTGCCCTAAAGAGTTCGTTGTGGCGACCTAGGGCTCTGCTGGCCCTTTTTTATGGAGATGCAGACTTTCGACCATGTAGGTAGAAAATGCAATGTGCCACATGACCGCTTCTCCACCCACATTGCGACCTGTTCCTTTCGCCGCCTATTTTTAATGCCAAGCGGACGCCAACATCAGAAAGCGTACGTGAACCTCTCTAAGCTTCCGGTTATCTCATGTTGCCTTGTTAACTTAAAGGTCGTAATCAGTTCTTAAGTCATCTCATAGGCAAGAAAGTCACAGTATGTCATGTCATGTGTCTTTATTAATGTTGTCCACAATAAAACTCACAATGTCCTGTTTTTTTTGCTCAAGGCAACTACCACTGTGAGCCACTGTTTTTTACAGTATTCTGTTTTTACAATTTTTGAGTCAATACCATTCAGTGGCGGCTTGATATTGCGGTAATTAAAAACTTGATTATGAATATTCAAATCCATGCTGAGCTACATACCGAACCAGTTAACAGTGCAAGATTTACTTATAACCTACACAAGCCCCCATCGCGTCGTCGACAGAATGTTAGACAGCCCAAAGGGGCCCCGAAAAGTGCAAAGGGGCCTTAGATTTCGACGGCCTAAGGGCCCCCTACATGGGTTAATCCGGCACTGCCGGTTAATCAGATCACCCCTAGAGCCCCAATTGGCCGATATCGGCCACAACACGATTCAGCATGACGGCCCCGTTTTATTTTTAATTTGTATTATAAGTACAGTGGTTTGGCAGTAATTATTGTTTTGGTAAAACAGTGTCATAATTCAATTTTTTGAGGGGCCAAGGCCTGCAGGGTTAACCTTCGACTATGCCTATGAACGATGCTAGAACAATTCTGCTACATAAAGTGTCTGGGAACCACTGCATTAGGCAATAATGACGATATCATAAGATCAGCACAGGAGAGAAATCGCATAGCTATACAATTACATACAAACACATAGTTGTAAACTCATCAATGAAGCCACTGATTAATTAACAAATTGACCCCTTTTACTCACATTATTAATGGTCATGTCCATAAGACCAGTCAAGTCATGTTTATTTTCTTGAAATCATGTTTATTTATTATATATAACTTGGAGATAATGGTAAAATTTTGAGTTAAGACCCAATGTGGTCCAAAACCTCTTCTAGAAAGGATCTTATTTTTTATTCGTCGTTTTGGCATCGTCGGCTGATGGAACCTGCCACCAGTCACAGCCGCATTGTAACCAACAGTGATCCACTCCTACACCCCGATTAAGCGAAACGTTGTGCGTTCAAAAAAATTCTGAATGGCGCAGATAACCATTTCAAAGACTCCATGTTAAAATTAGTCAACATTATACGATTAAACATGAATCAGTTTTCAATACAAAAATATAAGCACCGCAACATCGACTCGTACCGCTCTGTCAAACTGTGAGGCGAGAGATCCTAGCGTGACTTAAAAACAAATTGTATCGATATTATTTCACACATTAATAAAAGTATTGTGACGATCGCACACACAAGCCATACTCTACTATAAACAATGCACACACGTACCGAACACTCAATTCGAACAGATTGAATATAAGGAATCAAAGGTGAGGTAAACCTTACGGTTAGGTATAGGACTTGATTTCATTTCTTAGTGGACTAATATTGGTAAATAGTTCATGCGAACGAGACAGAGCAGTGCATTAGAGCGGAATGCAAAATGAACGATCATATCTTTTCCCGCATAAAAACTACCAATCGAACCAAATACCAACTGAATTAGTTTAAAACATTTCGTCTGGTCTTAAATTAAGCCGCTTTATCAATTGGTAGTTAAGTATACTTCAGAAAAGTGACAATCATTCATTTCACATTCTTCTCTTAACGTATTGCCCTGTCTTGCTCGCATGAACTAATTCTGATTTTAGTTCACGAAGAGACTTTATCAAGCCCAGAGTAGTATGAATTTTCAAGGATAATAATATGATAGTAACTTCTAAAACCAACGACAGATAAACTAGTTGAAGCGTCAAACAAACTTCTCATCTGTATCAGAAGAGAAATTCACGACTGCATAAATTCTATTGCCACCTAGTTGCAATAAAGATATAAAACAATAGGCAAAAAATAGGCCGCGGGTGAGACAAAAAATGTCAAAAAGCAGATGGTGATGGAGAAATGACATAACCTAGGTGTCCGCTAAAGGGGTACTTGTTCATACAAAATGCCGATACTAAATACTCCGGAATAAAAAAATACAGTATTGCAAAACACAGCATAATGTTACATCATAGTATCATACAAGGTCCAGATGGAGCAGATTTTTGAAAAAACGTTTAATATAAAAGTTATTACACTTTTAAGCCTTTCTAGATGCTAGCTACCTCACACACTAGAGCTATTCAGGGGGTAGTTCATGAGTCCCCTCTGCAGTAATAATCGTAGACATATTTTAGCCGGTTGTGTCGGCCTTAGATCAGGGTCAGTACACCCACCTCCATGACAAAATCCTTGCCGTTATTCGCGAGATAATTAGGCTCTTAGTCTTGTCCAAACAAGGATTTGACAGTACCCTTCAAACCCACAAAACACTGTTACTGCAGATCGGCTTAAAAGGCAAAAAACATTCCACTCCAAATCCATTCTCAATAATCGAGAAAGCTTCCGATTGGATTCTGGAGGTTGAGTTGACCTCCAAGCAATTCACAACTTACAACTCTCCATCCAGAAATAACTCTTTACTCCCAATCTTGGAAGATATGTCTTATTGTTGAATTAACTGTGTCAATCAAATGGCAATTATATATCCCCAAAGACCACGAGTAAAACTAAATAAATAGCATGATCTTGCAAATGAAATCCTTCACTGTTCATCTTCACGTGGTGAAAATTGGCGCTCGTGGCTTGCCAGACAAATCTCTTAAAAGATCTTGTCTCTCTTGGAAAATAGTCAACTTCTTCCTAGAATACATAGCTAAAATTGCAATTTCCGCATCTCAAATTTTATGGCTTCGTAATAGGGAGTGAAAAAGTGGTATAAGGTGCTCGCTCACATGTGGCAAGACAGCTATCTTAAACTTACCAGTCGTTCTTTAGTTGGAAGTCCACCGTTCACCTCCCAAAGCCGAAATAATAATAATAATAATACGCCCAAAACGGGTCGGTAAAGTCCATGGCAGCTCCGTTTGTATATATTATTATTATTATAGCAAGTTGATTGATTTTTCTTTAAATCTTAAAGTCATAATAACTCATTAGCAGCATGTATGATACCAATGTAATTTGAACTACTGGTTTGATAACATCTTCAAACTATTTGGAAATGCTGTTGTTGAGTCATGGTTGTTTCTTTCCTGCGGCCAGTAGGTAGTATTGTTATAATTGTAATCAGATTCGATAGCATGAACAAGTCGCTAGCACAACACCTCACTGGGTGCCCTGTGGGAGTGAATTTCTCCTCCTGCTCAGCGCTCCCCCTCCCCCCCCTCACCACCTCATCGAGCGGTGATATTCGTTGGCATACTAGTAGTTTTGTTTACACTGTGATGATACTCTGATCGAAAGCTTTCCTTAATATTCATGACACTGTGCGATTTTTTATTGCGAGTCTTGTTTCAGCGTTTTGTATGAAGAAGTACCTCTTTAACGGACCCCTTAAAGAAGTGTTGAAGTGGCTAATGATCGATTATAACAAAGTCAATGCGACTCCTGTAAAGTGATAAACGAAAAAGAAATTTCCATAAGTCGATTAGGAGAAATAAACTCGTCTCCAGTGAGACGATCCATCAAACCGAGCGTTCGACGATACATATTCCCTAAGAGCAAACCGCACGGCGTCGCATCGACTAAACAAAATCATCGCAAATTCGATGAATTATTATTATTATTAATTGAACGGCGAAGCCGATGTTTAAAAATGATGTAGTTATGGCAATTGGATGGTTCGTCGCGAAGAGTCCCACCGGAGACTGTGTGGGGGCGGGGAAAGGCCAGGGGCAGAGGGAGAGGGGGAGGGAGAGGGAGAGGGGGAAGGAGAGTTGGGGGGGCGACATTCAGGATTCGCCGTTGCCGCTGTCGTCACCGTCGTCACCCGCCTCGTCCTCCGTGTCGTCGGAATCCTCTAGATCATCATAGTCGTCATCGTAGAAATCGGTCATGTCCAACTGAAACAATAAAAATTGGTAAACAAGGGGTGTTCATAAATCAAGAGAAATACTTAAATAACTAAGATAGCAGACAGAAAGATGTCAATTATAGACTAACCCCATATTAATTACATAATAGGACAGTCTCTGGTGCCCAGTTTCTAATTTCTGCTATTTTTACTTGAAATTCAAAACATTCGCATTTTAAAATTCTAAAAAAAAATTGAGCAATCGGATGAAATGTGACTTCATGATTGATAAGTTATGTCGAAAAAACTGTTATATTCGCAGTAAAAAGAACCAACTTTTAAATTCATCTTTTTTTTAATTGTTTTTTGTATAAATATCTAATTTATGTTTTTTTTTATTTAGTTAAATAAAAGGATTTCAGGTCTCGAACATTCTGTATATATTTTATGCCCTTTCCTTCAATTTTCTTTATCTTATTTCTCTCGCATATCCTAGAGATAAATCAAGTGTGCTTATTAACCGCTTGGTTGCCAATACCACCTGATCGCTGGTCTATATGTTGTGACGATTCGCAGGTGGCCGATCTCCGTATTTATGCAGTTATGCAGTTATATGCGGTAAAAGTCGTCTTCATTGAATAAGCCACCATTATATATTGGTGTGTGTGCACTAACACCCCTTACGGACAAATTTTCAGGGGGTTGAAAATATGCCGTCGTGAGTTTCATTTCCATGGCTGGTTTTCTAAAGGTTAATCCTTTGTACTGGAGCGACGCCGCTACGGCGCCCGGGTGCGGAAGCAGCGCCGCTCGAATGGACGCAATAAACTGAACAGGCGTCGTAGCAGCACCGCTCGAAGGGCTAAGTTTGTTTGAGTAAAACATGATTTTAAAGTACCTGTAAAACGCTTCCCTAATATAACCAAAATCGTCTCGAGTTGCTGGTTCGCCCATGCGAAAAAGACCTCGAGTACAAAGGGTTTAAAAAGTTGAATAGAAGGTTCATTGAACCCGCGTAACATGCATGTCGAATGAGATACCCTCGCTCTCCTCCCAAAAATTACATGCTTTTAAAATATATTTATTTTCACTGAATGTCCATTTAAAGATAGAGAATGAGCCAATCTTACCTGAGGTTCTTGTAGAGCTGGTTTGACTTTAGTCTTAATACAATAATCTTCTAAAGTAAGAGGTACGACTATTCCTTCTTTCTCCGCATCTATCCTAGCGACTTGGGCTTGTTTTCTGAAACCCAAACAAAACATTGTTTTTTAAAACAATAAAATTCAGTTTATCAGTACCGGATATTTGAGGCACTGAAAAGATTGTGGCATAATTTCACATTTACGAAAATTAGAAAATTTCATGTTATTTTTAACAATATTAGAATATTAGACAATTATTAATATTAGACAATTTCTTGTTGGCATAATTTTTACATTTTCGAAAAATTGGAAATTTCATCTTAGTTTCAACAATATTAGATAGGTGACAATGGTGGCTATGTCGGATTTGATAGTTTAGTAGTTCCATCATTTATGACCATTTCCTTAAATGTGCATGTCCAAGTTTAGTCAAACACTCTGAAACGATCCCTATTTATACAGGATGAGTTTTAATTAACCAGCATCATTCAAGGGGGTGAATCAATACGAGCAACTAGGCAACTTTTAATTTAAAAAATTGGAAGAAAAAAAAAATTTTTTTTATTATTATTTTAAACAAGTGTTTCAGCGGGCTGCACCATCTATCGGTAGGTAAAATATTGCTAATAAACAATATTAGCGATGTCTTACCTACCGCTAGATGGCGCATCGTGCTCAGCGCTTTTTATACTAATTTTCAGAAAATATAAGTTTTCAAAATTAAAAAAAAATAAAAACAAAATTGTATTTTCCCACAATTTTTTATCAAAAGCTACTTACTTGCTCGTACTGATTCACTCCTTCAAGAATGCGGGTTAATTAAAACTCAACCTGTATATGTAAATAATGATACCTAGAAACCACCTGCAGAAAACTAAAAACCCTGGTAGAGAAATGCAATCAGTATAATAAACCGATTATACTATTTTTTTATTGATTATGAAAAGGCATTCGACTCCGTAGACGTTTGAGTCATCGAGGAAGCCCTAGCAAATTGTCTTGTTGATGATTGGTACATTCGCTTGATCGTTTAGAAGAGTTTGAAGAAAAAGAAGGAATCCGGAAAAGTTGGATTGAAGATGAACATCTAAAAAAAAGAAGATCACGACCAACATTCAAATAGAGCAATTACCATTCACTACCTGTCTGAGTCGTAAGCCACTGTATTTATCTAGGCCACAAAAACAAGCCAAATGGTGAAAGCCGACTTCCCAAAAAAGGGGGGGAATTTAGCGCAAATAAAAACGTAATGCGCGCAGAACTCCCAATAAAAGTGATGACCAAAGTGAAAGAATCATCCTCAGAATCAGCTTCTGCGATCGAAAATGTAACAAAGCAACGAATGATTCCGGAGGAAAACAAAAGTTAAAGAGGTGGTGGAATCGTGGATATGGGCTGGACACATTGCCAGAATGGATCATATTGGACTGACAAGGAATATGCTCAATTAGGGAATGTGCCTCAATACGAGAGTGGTCCACCTCTAATGGGTGGATAATGTTTGTTTGTTTGAAAAACTTTATTGCACACACAATCAAGTACAACACGGTGGGCCTATTGCCAAGTGGCAATAACTTTCGACAATACCGCCAGGATTATTGTGACTAAAGGTTTATGTGGGCAAATTGATTTATAAAAGAAGTCATTTTAAAATTTAGTGGAAGTCATAAATGAATACACTTCGAATACACACAAAATAATCATCATAAAGATCCCTATGGAATATAAGGACAAGCAAAAGAGACAGGAGGGGGGGCGAAGGGGGGGAGGATTCAAGAGTTGAATAAATGCCTCTAGGGATTTTTTAAACCCACTCAGGTTTTCAAGTTGCCTTATGGGCAAAGGCACGGAATTCCGGAGTCGGGCTGCGTGCACTGCGAAAGATCTGGACATGAAAGTTGATGAATGCTGGGGTATAGCTAGTAATAGATTTTCCTAAGAACGCAATGAACGGCCATGGTATGAAAGCGGAAAGAAAAGATTATACAAATAAGAAGGCATGTTTGACTATAGTACATGGAAGAGTAGGGCGAGTATGTGGAAATCCCGACATCGTCTAATGGGGAGCCATTCTATTTGCCTGCGAAAGGTCGATATGTAATAATAAATACAAACGGAGCTGCCATGGAATTCACCGACCGGAGTCGGGCCCATCATAATACTATTTTTTTTTACACTTCTGGGGGGTGAGCAGTGGATTCCGGACTTACGAACCGGCTGTGGTAGGTTTAGGACAGCTGTCTTGCCACATGTGAGCGTTCACCTTGCCACCCATTCACTCCCCCTTCGAAGCCATAGAATTTGAGATGCGCAAATCGCAGTTTTAGATAATTTTTCTAAGAGTTGATTATTTTTCTGGAAAGGCCAAGATCTTTAAAGAGGTGAAATAGAGATTTAGCTGGCAGGCCACGAGCGCCAACTTCCACCGCGTGAAGGTGAACAGTGAAGCCGTTCCGGGTTACGGCATTTGCAAGATCATGGTATTTATTTAATTTGTACTCGTGGTCTTTTGGGATATTTGATTCCCATGGAACAGTTAATTCTACAATAAGAGCCACCTTCCGAGATAGAGAGTAAAGAGTTATATCTGGACGGAGGGCTGTGCATCCGAGACTTTCAGGGAATTTATACTGCTTAGAGACCGAATCAACCTCCAGAATCCAATCTGTAGCTTTCTCGATTATTGAGAAAGGTTTTGTAGTTAAATGTTTTTTGCATTTAGAGCCATCCCGCACAAACTGTATTGGGGGTTTGGAGGATACTGTCAAACCCTTGTTGGCACGAGCCACTGAGAGACTAATTACCTCGCGAATAACAGCGAGAACTTTGTCATGGCGGTAAGTGTACCGTCCTTGATCTAAGGCCACCTTGCAGCCAGCTAGAATGTGTCTAGCTGTGCAAGGGGTATTGCTACAGAGGGGACAAGAACTATCCTCGGCAAAGCTCCAACGAGCGAGGTTACTGGGGTCTGGAAGTGTATGCTGAAAGGCATTCAAATAAAATTTCAGCATCTCTGGCGTCCAGTCATAGAGCATTACCTTCCAGTGCATTGGAGGCGGAATGCAAAAGTCACCAATTGTTGTCCAATCATTCTGGCATTGAAGGCCAATAGCATGAGCCATACTCTTGCTGTCGTAATCTCCCCGCAAAAGAGACTTCTTCAAGTCCACGTCGCTCGTGGTTGTACTGCCATACCCCAGACCAGTGCCATTCTGGCTGATTCCAGTAAGGAACCTTTTGTGGAAGTCTACGCGGGCTTGTAGTTCATTTGAATCACTACAGCCACTTTTTACGTGCTTCGATATTGCCGGATCTTTGGAATTGCACAGAATCGAATTTTTGGTTATTCTGGAGTTGGTGTAGAGCAGAGAGGGCAGTTTAAGCGCTAGCCCAAAATTTTGTTTGGACCTGAAGAGAGTCGAGGGGTCAGCTGGTTTGGCTAAGGACAGCCAGGATTTTAAACTAGCTGTCACCAGTGCATCTAGACGGGACAGTTGGGTTTTGGTAAAATCGTAAATAAGAAAGGGCCATGACAAATGTGACGTTAGATAATTGTCATAGATCCAGGCCTTACGAGGGCCAGAAATTAGCAAGGCATCTATTTTCGCCAGGCAACTTTTGAAATGCTCTATAACATGATCGCCCGAGACGTCTTTTCCCTGATGGGTGATTTTTCTGCCGAGGAATTTGAAATGATTGTTTGGGTCTATAAGGGAGATATTAGAGCCCTTATAGACCAATTTGGGGTCATAGGATGTAAACTTTGTGCCCATGCGGGCGAGTCCAAGGCAAAAACATTTGGAGGGCTTCACTTTTATACAGCCTGACCAGTCGCAGAAAAGCTCCACTTTCTGTAATAGCAGGGAAAGCTGCTTGGGGCTTCTGGTGATGAAAGTTAGGTCGTCGGCAAAAGCGAGGCACGACGAGGTGTATTGGCCGTCTGTTTTAAAACGGTAGCCCCACTTCCTGTCAAACTGGCTCAGGCTTTCCAGAAGTATATTAAAAACTATATTAAAGATCGTCGGGGAGAGGCAACAGCCCTGAAATAGTCCAATTGAATATGGTATAGAGCGGGTAGTCCATTCTTGCGTTTTAACATGGAAAGTCAGACAGTTGTAGTAGGAGGCTACAATGCGACAATCAAACTTCTTCAAACAAAGCGAATACGTTTTGAATCGTTTCCAGCTTATCGAGTAGTTCTTCATTCGCGTCTAGGTAGGCCACATCAGCATACTTAATTATCGGTAAAAGAAAAGATTGTGGATAATTTCAGACGACACGGAGGATGAGACTGGATGAGGAACCTCAATCTTTAGAAAGTATGAGTATCTCATCCTCAGTAATTCCCCATTGTTCAAATGGTAGCTCGCTGGATAGTGCCCGGAAGTCTCTTTATTAGCCTCGGGTCATAAGTCAGAGGAAGTTTTTTCAATGTCTTTATCGATGAAGGGTTTATTATTTTTATCGCTCGACTTTGTCCTGGAATTTCATCCCATTATTTGGACCTCATTATCTATAGGAGGACTTACCTAATGATATTCTCGTATTCTTTATCTTTGCCTTTGCTGTCTCTCCAGCGGCGGTACATGACGCTGGCGTCCACGTTGGCGGGGCTGAAGGTGTTGGGCTCGTTGAGCAGGCTGATGACAGAGAGCAGCACTGTGCGTACGCTCTGCGTGGGGTTCCAGCGCTCGCACGGCAGCTCCCCTGACTGCGGGTCGTCTACCGGCGGGTGCAGAATTGAGATGCATAGATCGCCATTCTGGAAACAAAGAGAATGTATACATTGTATTAAAAAGAAAATACATGATTTTCATTTTACCAACTATTCTTAATCCTTAAATATACATTAAATAGTGTCAAATAACCAAAATTAATACAATAGTTGAGGCATATGCATAGGTGACAATCAGCTAGTAATTAATAATGATAAATTAGTAAATATATTAAAAGGAATATAATAAACGCGACTGCAGTTACAAAAAGGGAGCTACTGTATTTATAATTATTTTTTTTATGAAATATTTGTGGTTTATGTATTTATTCATATACAGATTGAGATTTTAATTAGTGACATCCTTGTAGTGGGTGAATCAGTACGACCAACTAAGCAACTTTTAATAAAAAAAATGGGAAAAACAATAACAATTTTTTTTTAATTTTCATTTTTTTTATAGTACAAAAAGCGATGCGCTATCTAGTGGTAGGTAAAATGTCGCTAATATTGTTGTGAGAGATATTTTGCCTATTGCTAGATGGCGCAGCGCGCTCAACGCTTCTCAAACTTTTCTTCAATATACAGGATTTACAATGAAAAAAAAAAACAAAACAATTTTTTTTTTTTATTATTTTTTCTTATTCTTTTTTATGTCAGAAGTTGCTTACTTACCCACTACAAGGATGTCACTAATCAAAAACTCACCCTTTAGATACATATATATTTTTGAAATATACTCAATCAGACCTTCGATTTGACACTAAACACGATATATTTATGTTAATTTATTGACATTTCGAGATTTGGACAATTAGACAACTACTTACTTGATATTTGGACAGTTAAGGTACCCTATGACACTTGGAATGACAACGATTCTAACAATACCACACACTTTTAAATCGGTTCAAGCGTTTAGAAGTTATGGTGGAATAAATAAACGGAAAAAATACATAGATGAACCCTGAACACATAACACTCATTTTTTGTTGGGCAGGTATAAGGAAAATACATGATTTTCATTATATAACTATTCTTAATCATTAATTTAAATAAAGATACGTTAATTAGTGTTAAATAACTTGATATTTTTACAGCGAGCCCGACTTTGATATTTTTACAGCGAGCCCGCATCTCTTCAAGGTGTGGGCATTGCGCTACTTGTTTATGTCAGAATAAAATAAATTGTTTTCACTCTTTTTGTACCGTAAGTTTGTAAGTTTTTTAACATGATTAATGCCTTATTTGTATTTAATGCTTATTTAAACATGTTGTGTATGTACTTGTAAGAATTCTATTATTTTTTAAATTTATGTGTATATTGCATATCAACGGATTGGTATAAACTGTTAAGTTGATCTGCTAATGAAATAAATAAATAAATAAATAAATAAATAAATAAATAACCAACATTAATATATAAATTAAGGCATAGGAACCCAAGTGACACTGGGTTACATTTATCTATAAATTAATAACGATAAATTAATAGTACATACTCAACTTATATAATGATCTTTAAATAATGCAGATATTTTTCTTTTAGACTATTATACTTTTGAGCATACTGGAGGAGAGATATTGTGCAAAAACTGATTTTGACCGCCATTTTTCTAAGATGGCGGCGGGAGCGACGGTGCAGGGATGGTGAAAACTCAATATATTACTCAGGAGACCAGATTTTATACCCATGCCAAAAATCAAAACTAAACCTTTTGCAATGAAAAAAATCGCTATTTTAGCTGGTTAAAGTGTAGGGAAAGTACAAACTTAAGTTTCTAGCACTCTTTTATGGCATTTTCTCCATACCTAATTAAAAAATTTGCCATGGCAACAACATTTTTTTTAGTACGGTACGGAATCCTTGGCGTGCGAGTCAAACTCGCACTTGATCTGTTTTATTATATCCTAACATAAAATTCAATCGGTTGATAAACAACTTTAAAAAAAAATACATCAATTTCTGAAAAAAAATAAAGTGTGATACCTCCTGGGTACAATTGTACTATACATAGTAGGTAAGAAAAAAATAATTCTGAGGTCTGCTAAAATGGAAAAGAGCCTATAATAGGCATAAAACAGAGATCGCCCGCAGCTAATTGTCACAACAGAAAAACCACCAAATGGTGGTAATGGCGTCCCAGAGGTTAATCAATGTTTAGAACTATGAATGCCATAAACAGTTGCGATTCGTAGTAAAATACTAGCTGCCAAAACGTAAAACGGCATTGAGCAATCTAGTACCCTATACGTAATACGAGAAGAAAAATCGATAAAAACGAGTCAAAAAGATTTTACGAATTTTATATTACGATTTTTAAAATAAGTTATCCCCGTGTCAATATCTGAGTCGGTAAGTTGATGAACTATACTCATTATACAACCCATTATATAGGTTAAGTTAGTAACTATTCGCATCTCGCCGCTAAAAGACTCAGTTTACTGGGACGAGCCTTTCTCGAACCTAGCGATCTGCCCAACTTGAAGGTCAGTGAACTACTTGGACTGGTAAAAAGTAGCTGACCACTGACCTAACCACATAGTGGGTAGTTACAAAAGATCGTATAGATCTAGGTGACAACAATCCCCCCACTCCATCTACTTCTACTATTCGCATACAATGTTAGCAAATCAGTACAGGTTAGCTGTAGAATATTGTCAGTAGGTAATAATCTCGCCTTTTCTTTTATGAGTAAAGCGTTTTTTAATTATTTAATATTATTTGAACAATATGCATACTATAAAATATGCATACTAAGCGAATTATCGCTAATATATGCGATATTCTACGAAGACTAGACTATACATTTTGGCCGCAAACGCGATTAAAATGCTAGGTCCCCGGACCTCACCAATCAACAAAAACGGAACAAAACGTGTACCGTTAGGCAGACGTTCCCATTTCCGCAGTGTTTGTCGTTTTGGTAGTCGTCGTAGCAACTTGCAAAACAGCAACGGAGAGTGAAAAGCATACTGGATAACAGTAGGTATACAGAATACTGAATTTTGTTTCCATAACTATATTACATTTTTTTAGGAATGATACATTGGGCTCGATTGTGTTTCTTCGTGAACTAAAATAGAAACTCAGTTCAACCGAACGAGACAAAGCAATACGTTAGAATGGAATATAAAATGAACTGTCGCCGATTTTCCCGCACCAAAACTACCTGTCGAACTTATAGACGACCGAATAAGTTTGAACAAATTTCATACGGTGTTAGATTTAGCTGCGTTATCTTCGGTGGGTAGTTTTAATCCGAAAAAGAGACAACCGTTCATTTCACATTCCGCTCTGACGTTGGTACTTCTGTCTCGTTCACACGAACTATTTTCCTATTTTAGATCAAGAGAAACGCAATCGAGCCCCTTCACTTAACACACACTCATATTAGCTACGTTTGCTTTTGATTTTTATTATTTTTATTACATTATTATTGATGTTTTCATGTGTTCACATGTTTATTTGCAGTAGGTGTACTCGAATGGATCTTTTAAAATTATCAATATTTCGATTTCCTTCAGTTCATCAGACAACCGATTAAAACATTTCATCCCTACATACATAATAATGGTCCGAAACTTGGTCGTACAATAGTATGACGTTAATAGGCCTTAATCCTCGTGATGTACCGATGAATTACCACCTTTCATTTCATTTCATTTATTTTATAAACAAATTATGACCAGCAATTACCGTTATGACCAATACTTTGAGACCTAATATAAACCATAAACATGCATAGGAAGAAACATTAAAATTATTGTAAGTACCATAAGTAACAAGTAATAAATATGCAAGTACGGACATAAGGAATAAAAAAATAAAACAGAAAACTTAAAGAATAAACACAATCGATCTTATTCTGACCTGGCTGAAGCGAAATTCCCACATCTTCAAGAGATGTGGGCTCGCTGTAACGACCAATATCCCTAGTGGCGTGAACCCACTATCGTACATAATTGCTCGTTTTATTTTGTTGACACATCTTTAGTAGGATACCATAGCGCAGATGTGATTCAACGACCTGCGATCTATCCGGGACGTTTCTGATACGCGATAGAGTAGGTATATATACAAATTTTCAACTTTCTTATTCAACTGGCTCAAGTTATAATAGTCGACCTATAAGTCTTTGTGCATCTATATTTTACGTGCCAAAGAAATTACAGCCTATTCACACTTGCTTGAGGGTTCCCTCACAATGGAGGGGCTTCTTCTTGTAGACTCTGCCGCAGAGATGCACCGTTACAACTTAGTAAGCTTTCTCGCTGTAATTTCATTGTGTATTTAGTCATTCAACATAAGAAAGAAAGAGTCTTTGTCAAAAACGAGACCCTCGGCCCAGATTTATATGCATACTGACAACTACTACTTTATACTACTTTGTCGCAGTTCATGCCGCGTCAAAATCTGTGTATTTAAAGTATGTATTTCACACTCTCAGGACGATGAACAGTAGAATACAATGAAGGTGGTAAATAACATTGTGAACACGAATAGCGCAGTATCGGTCACAGGCATTTCCTTGCACGTGGAGGGAAGTAAAGATGACAATTTTGCTGATCTTTGCAATGTGTTTACGACAAATTTTCGAAGTTCTATTTGCACAACATTTTAATAAACACTATATTATACATACTTTGATTGATGATAACTGTCTTCCCTATAGAGTAAAATAATATATTTTCTCAAAGTTTAGATTTAGTTTATAAATAGTAAATAATAGTAGATAGTAGTAGATAAGTAAATAAATAAATAAATAAATAAGTTTACCAACGTAGACTCAAAAAGACAATGATATTTTCTTTTTAAATGAGATATCCTAAAATGATATGTAATTTAAACTTTTTAATAATGCTAAAACTTAACACCTTACTATAAAAAACACCTTACTATAACTTAACACCTTATAGGTTATATTATACATACACCCCGGGTAACATGAATAGCCGCACCCCTTAATTAGGTACAAAATTCCTGTAAATGGTCAATACAACTTAAAGCAGGTAAGGGAGAGAAAGTGGTTCTCTTCCAGGAAGGTTAATTAGCTCATCAGGTACCTGAAAACCCCTACATTTCTTCACTTTAATGCCTGCTTTTACAGTGAGTAGACGAATTATTAGTGTGTTATTAGTTTTACCGACTCGCTATGTCTACGAGACTTCAACTAAAAGCAAAAAAAAGCAATGATAGTTGGGTTATCGAAACAAAAAATTTCCAATCGTGCAATCCAATTCCAAGGCAAATTCAGTTTAATCATCAGTGAGACTTTAAACAGGAAAGTGGGAACTGCGTAGTACTTCGAATCGAGATGATCGAATTTTGAAACGGCTTTCTTTGAAAAATCGTTTTGCTTCTGCTTCAGACCTAAGAGTGGAACTCCAAGACACCACCGGTGCAAACGTTAGTGTCAGAACTGTTCAAAATAGAGAGCTAATGGAACCTTGCTGCGTTGGCCACGAAGACCCATTTGTTCAGGGTCGGTAACAATCACGGGTCAACACCCATCCGGCGGCCTCCACGTATGAAGCGCGAGCCCGGGTAGGATTCTGGCCTTAGGGCTAATTTCCCCTAGGAGTCAATCTTCTGGCGCCCCCGGACGGTCTGCGCACGGTGCGGCGTAAGCCAATCGATTGTGCATTCTGACTAACAGTCGGGGGAGTCTGGAAACAGTACTGTTTCCTATAGACCGGGGGTGGTTGCTGACCTTACGGCGACGGTCCTTGAAACGACCATCGGCTACCCGATTCCGGGTGAACAGCCGGGCAAAGGATGCCGTGGTCCGCGATAGATTCGGTTGACACCGTTTCACCGCTACGTAAGAGAGAGGACCGCGCAAGCGACCTCGAACTCGTAACCAGTCGAAAGACCGGAGTAATCTGGTCGCAACTGTTTTTGTCCAAAGTCTTCTGCGCTCACCTCAAGGGAGATAGATCGATCAAATTTCGTTGAAACTTCCTGAGGTGACGGATTCGCCCGTTGTAGTTGACAGCTCTAGTCGTTCAAAATAGGCTCAACGATATAGGTTTACGCGCAAGAAGACCTGCAAAAAACCTCTACTGACCAAGGAAATAAAGAAAAAACGACTGTTTCCTATAACCCGACATTAAAACGATCTGTTTTCCTATAATCCTGAATTATAACAATCGAAATCGCGGGTAAAACAGTTATTATTAAACCGCTAGGTACGGCATTAAGTCACACGCCAACGAGTGATGCTTATCCGAGAACAGGAAACAGTTGTGTGTGCATTGCTATCAAGCAAGTTACCAAGAAAGCGGCCATAATTGCCATCGCAAAGGTCAGAGGCAATTCTCGAGAAGGCAGCCGACGGCTACGCTATGCCATGGAGAAGCCGCAAGCCGGCACGAAAGGTAACAGCGACATATAAGGCGGGCGGAAAGACAGCTTACTCAATGCCAGGCAGCATGGGGCGGACCTTGAGCCCCGCGGAAGCTCGCCTCGACCATAAGAAATGAGTCGATGAAGCGCTGGATGACACTCGCTATATATGCTCAACTGCTACATAATAACACTGATTATATTATATGGTATTAGATTGCTCAGCTCCAGTGAACATATTGGCAACTATTATAAATAGGATAGAAAACGAATTTACCGCGTGAAATTTGTAGGACCCGACGTTTCGGTGACGTTGCAGCCGCCGTTGTCAAGGGTAAACTGAAGAGCTGTCAGTCCGTTGTTTTGCGGGTAGGCCGCAAACCGCTGCCGCCACTAGAGGACCACACCACGCCGCTAGAGAAGGACGGCTCCTTACCATTTTTGGATGTCAAAGTGACGAGGAGAAGTGACAATACTCTCGGACATACGGTATATCGGAAGCCCACACATACGGACAGATATTTGCATGCAAGCTCACACCATCATCCCTACCATCTACGTTCAGTGCAAACGTCGCTCGTGAATCGAGCACGCGATCTATGCGACACTGAGCATTTTCCGAAGGAGATGGAACATGTCAATGATGTCCTTAGGAAAAATGGATACGGAAAATATCACGAGACACGCACACGATCTAATACGGACGAAACTCAAAAACCGAGCAGATCAAGAGCATTCTTACCATACGTCAAGGGCGTGACAGATCGAATAAGTAAGATGCTAAACAGATTCGATATAAAAACGATCTTCAAACCGACCCAAAATATAGCTCGATTTTTGAGGCCTGTAAAGGATGTAATACCACTGCAAACCCCGGGTGTGTATAAAGTCGAATGCAGCTGCGGTCTAGCCTACGTTGGACAAACGAAACGGCCCATAGCCACGCGACTGACAGAACACATCAAAGCTGTTAAAAACGTTCAGCGAGAAAAATCGGCGATCTGCGAACATATATTGGATAGCGGAAGTAACCACTGGATGCAGTTTCAAAATCCCATTGTTCTATCGAAGGAACAATTCTACTTTCCTCGCATGATCCGGGAAGCCATTGAAATAAGAAGAACTCCGAACTTCAATAGAGATGACGGCTACAAACTCTCTTCTACGTGGAACCCTCTTCTTAAAATGTTCCCGCCGCCGAACGCCGAACGCAAAGACGTAAAACAGGATACAGTGAGTGTTGTGTGAAAGACGGATTTTAAAAATTCCCGCGCTCCGAGCCCGGCCCCCCACCACCGTTATAACCTACGCAGTGGCGGCAGCGGTTTGCGGCCTACCCGCAAAACAACGGACTGACAGCTCTTCAGTTTACCCTTGACAACGGCGGCTGCAACGTCACCGAAACGTCGGGTCCTACAAATTTCACGCGGTAAATTCGTTTTCTATCCTATTTATAATGTCAAACAACCGCGATAGTCTTCGATTTCATATATTGGCAACTATTTTTGACGGCGAGGTGCAGGTGGCGCTGGTAACATTGACGGCGAAAGTAATAGCAATTTATTTGGCCATCTATAGTAACATTGATAATGGGCTCGATTGCGTTTCTTCGTGAACAGTCCATGCGAACGAGACAGAGCATTTAGAGATGTCGACTACAACGGGCGAACCCGTTACCTTAGGCAGTTTTAACGATAATAATTAATCGTTCTCCCATGAGGTGGTCGTAGAAGACGTTGGAACGATACAAATCTACCGTCCAGCAAAGCCACGAACCCGCCAGAGGCCAACGCCTTACGGCGAGGCACTAGAAAGGTAACCCAGTGGGGCCACCTCGCCCCCTGGCTACCAGTTTAGGCAGGATATCTCCGTCTGGAATTGACCTTCAGGGTACCTCCGTCCTTTCGGCTGGTTACGGGAACTAAGTCGCTTGCGTGGCCTTTACCTGCTGTATTACAGCGGTAAATCAATATGAAATTATCGCGGACCTAGGCGTCCTTTGCCTGCAATGCAACTCGGGATCGGGTGATGGGTCATAGTTAGTTTAAAGAGTGGAATGACAAAAGGTCAACATCCACCCCCGCTGCTTAGAAAACAGTATATTTCCATAGTCTCCCGACTCCTTTAGAGTGCACAACTGATTCGCTGACGTCGCACGGTGCGCAAACCGCCCAGCAGCGACGGAGGGCAATCCCCCAAGGAAAACCGATCCACCAGCCATGAGGCCTGAAACGCGATGGTCCTTCCCGGGGTAGTCCCTCATACTGGGAGGCTCCTGAATAGGAGCTGAATCGTGAGTTGGGCCGACCCAAGAACACATTAAATCTTATGGCCCAAGCTGCACTAAACCATTCGCTACTAACGAGACAGAACAAATAGAGTTGTCAACTACAACGACCGAACCCGTCACCTCAGGAAGTTTTAACGATTAGTCGTTCTATTCCCCGTGAGGTGAACGGAGAAGACTTGGAGAAAAACAGTCCACCGTCAAGCTCCGCAACATGCCCGTAAGAGGCCAACGCCTTAACCGCGAGATAACTAGGTGGGTTACCCAGCGGGCTTACACTTACGCCCTTACTTCCAATTGTGACCAGATTACTCCGGTCTCTCGATTGGTTACGAGTTCGAAGTCTCTTGCGCGGTCCTCTCCCTTACGAAGCGGTGAGACGGTGTGCACCGAATCTATCGCGGACCACGGCATCCTTTGCCCTGCTGTTCACCCAGGATCGGGTAGCCGATGGTCGTTTCAAGAGCAGTCGCCGTAAGGTCCGCAACCACCCCCGCTCTATAGAATTGACGTTACCATGGAAAAACTTGGTACTTGGTTCCAATTAAATCAATTGTCTCTTAATGCATCTAAATCAAACTACATAAATTTCTCTCTTCGGCCGTCCCAAAATAATATCTTAAGTATTAGCTATTATGATAAAGTATTAGAAAATGTTGATCATACGAAATTTCTAGGCATTCATATTGATAGGAATCTGCAATGGTCGACTCACCTAGAAGAACTGAGCAAAAAAGTAAGTAGCGCCACATTTGCCATAAAAAAAACAAATTGTTATGTGGCTTTGAAGCTTCCAAATCTGTCTACTTTGCCTATTTCCATTCCATATTAAGTTATGGCCTCATGTTCTGGGGAATGGCGGCAAATGTTATAAGGATCTTTCGCCTACAAAAACGAGCGATTAGAAATCTGTTCTCAATATCTTCGCTAACATCTTGCAAGCAGTACTTCATCGAATCTGGTATCATGACTTTGTACGCCGCGTATATATACCAAAACATGTATACGAGAAAAAATATCGAGACTACCTCAACTAACTCCAATATTCATTCGCATAATACGCGAAATAAAGAGCACTTGCGTCATTTTAAGGTCCGACTGAGTAAGGTTCGGAATAGCTTTCTCTGCCAATCTTACTTATTTTACAACAAACTTCCATTACACATCAGGGTCCTTGGAGAGGTTCATTTTAAGAAAAAGGTACAGGGTATTTTGACTAAAAACCTCATTTATAGAATTGAGGATTTCGACAATATCAATTTTTCGCAGCTCTATTGACCTACTTGACTATTATTATTCCTTATTCTTTCTATTATGGACTATTTTACAATTGCGTTTTTTTTTTCTTCTAACTATTGGCTATTGACTATAATTATTATTACTGATTTGTTTGTATTTGTGTTTTTTCTTTAAAATATCTTCCCGTATGATAATTTGTGACATTATCCAATATTTGTTTGATTATTTAGTACTATTATGAAAATTTTACGAAATTATGTAAGAATTTTGATTGAAAATATTGGAAAATGTTGTTTCCCCTATATAACCTAGAAAATCTGCGCTTGGATGTTCCACGTTCATACCTTGCAATACCGACGTTCATACCTTATACCTTAATAGGTATTTATTTAAATATTATACTTGTTATTTTTATTAGTTTTGACATAACCAAGGGTAGGAACTCCTATCAACTGGTCTGGTTCGCTCGCATGAACTAATTACGATTTTAATTCGCGAAGAAACGCAATCGAGCCAATAATTTAACAAGCGATAACAATAATAACATTCAATTATTAGTGCCATCTATCGCATGTTTTATATAGGACAGAATATTTATATTATTTTATATTATTATTTAATATGAAAATCAGTAAGCCTACTTTGGTACAGACATGGCCTAGTTAAGTTGGCTTAGAAATTAATAAATTTAAAATAAAGAAATAAAATAAGTAAAATATCTGTCGTCCGCACGAAAAGCCGTACCTATATCTCCGATAGCTCACACAACCCAAAAATGCGTTAGAAACTGGCGTGCCGTGAGAATCGCGTTCCAGTTTTCCGGAAAAGTGGTCGGCCCTTGTCGCCGCTCGTACACAGAAATGGGTCACAGCCATAGCCGTTCCAGAAAGTGTGCCACAGCCCCGAAGCACAGTGAGCCGCGCTCGGCGAAAACAAACACAACCTAATTCCACCTTAAAAAGACACGTCAAAGCCAGTCTGCAGCGTGCTATGTTGGCGCCGTGCCGAAGATGTACATAATCAAAATATTTCATATTCTAATTTGGCGCCATTAGCAGGAAATACCGAGTAGTTGTGGTAGTGACCAACAGAGGCGTTGTCAATACGCCTAATTTGACTGTAGACTTATCGGTCGCGCTGTCATCACAGTTAGTACTCATTTAATCGATAATACTTGTTACTTTCGGATGAAGAAATATCGCATGAGTATGACAGCTGACGGCCCTGAAAAAGGCACGTGACGTCTTCGACTAGGCATTGCCCTTTCCAGGAGTCTCTCATGATCCGGGCTCATTGTCTCGGCTTTCAGGATATGGCTTCGCGTTCAGGCATCATTCTTCAGGGCAAGAGTTGAACAGATTGTAGTTAAGATCTGTTAGTCATACTAGAGAGCGCGCTAGTCATACTTCAATCTCGAAATATTGCAGCTAGACTTGAAAATTGGTACACACCTTGTTGGACCAAAATCGCGTTGGGAAATATGGTTGGAATATTTCGTATACAAGCAACGCAAATAATATTTATAAAGTACGAGATATTCAAGAATATACTACATATTTTTTGGAAAAATAACATTTTAATAAAACGGAAAATACTAAAAATATGCTACGAATTGGCGCGCGGAGGGAGCTTCGGTTGGCGCGGGAGGCGAGGGGGGGGGGGGGGTTGTCTACTTTCCCTATTTTTAACACGCTTTTATTAGGTCGACCTGTATGTAACTATGTAATGGAATCTAAGGTAACTAATTTAACCATCTTCCAAGGATCGTAGCGTCATGAAAATTGGCAGCTGTGTGTAGTTCTGATGACAATACAATATTATGGTACTGTAGAACTGATCTGATGATGAAGTCGGAAGATATGAAATGGAACTTCATGATGGAACATCGTATCATTGCTGTGTTAGGACTTGTTAGAAAAGTCTTGGAATGCACTTTAACCACGATTAGGTTTCAAGGTCTGATGATGAAGACGGAAGATAGGCACTGGCATTCCATGATGGAATATCGTATCATAGCCCAAAAGCGTGTTTTTAGTGTTTTTTTTAAAACTATTAATTTATTTATTTGAGCTTACTGTGCGACATTCGCCGCCCTCGCACTCGCGCGCTCTAGCCAGAGGGCACTCCAAAGATTGTTCTGCGCTGTGCTCGTTGTCTTTATTCGGGCCGTGCGATGCTTCCGCTGGACCACGATCTTTACCAGGCTTTACGAGCGTGTAATTAGGGCGGCATCGCACATACAGATTCACTCGTATCTTCAATCTGGATGAAATGGGTATTTCGCGTGTTATTCAAAATAATTAGAAATGTGCAGTACCTAAGAGATTTTAATTGAAGGCGACCGCGCTACCATACAATCATACTTTAACTATTTCTCAAACTAGTACAGAACAAAAAAGAATAACTATCTACAGTTTCTTATAAAAGTTATGTCTCCGAAAGGTCGACTTTCTACGCATATTTTGACGAAAAGTATAAACATCGGGCTGAAGTTTGCAATTTTACTTCACCGACGCGCGACGACGAGGAGGTAAAGTATTGTGAAGGCGCATTTTTTTTTCGAGATGAAGGTGGATATATAGTTTGACCCCCCCCCCCCCCCCCCCCGAGACGATTGACTATTTCCAAAATAAAGTCTGTCTGTGTGTGTGTGTATTCACCACGTTAGCGCCCAAACGCTTCATCTGATTGGGCTGAAATTTGGCATGCAGGTTCCATTTGGTTATGAAAAGAGTTGAAAAGATTATGGTTCAAATCGGTACACAGGTGCTTTGTTGGGCCGAAATCACATTGTGAAATTGTAGTTGGAATATCTCATATACCTACAAGCGTCACAAATAATATTTAAAGTCCGCCATATATTAATTAAATAGTAATGCTTTTAAAAGCGCCAACACATGCAATGCGTGGCTCGTTCAAAATTCGAATTCAAAGGCTCACGGCGAGTCGCGTTTGCAATTTGATTTTTAAATTAAATGAGATAACGGGCGTTTGAAATTCAAATGCGTTGCGTCATTGCGTTGCGTCTCATATTAAGAGGAATTTTCGCCAACTGCTCATTGACTTTATTTATGAAATAAATATTTAGATGAATAAGTCCCTAGCTACTTGCCGGAAAAGTCTAGGGGTGACACAACATTTTTTTAAATATATTTTATTGAAATCATAGAGTCTATGGAGATTCTAAAAATATTCAACCTTAGAAGTGCTTTGATCTATTATTCCAAAATACTGTCAATACTGTCAATAATCCAAATTAAAAATACTGTCGATCGAGATTTAAAACCTAAAATGTTCGAAGATAAAGTTAAACACTTGTTCATGACACATACATTTTTTAAGATAGACGACCTCTAAAAAATATTACGATATCCTTAATATACATACTCATTAGGAAAAATAATATCAACTCTCCAAGATACCTCTATTAATCTTATGTAAAAACATACGAGGTAAACATCGTAGGAATAAATTGATAATGTTTGATTATTCATTATAATTATTTTCGGAGACTATCGAGGTTGTTTGACATCGGGTCGGGTGTTACAAACTTCACGCGGTAAATTCGTTTTTTATCTTATTTATAATATATTGTCGTTTTACGTATCTGATTATTGAGCATTTATCTTTTATTTTATCTGACTTGGGTTATTATTGTTTAGGATATTGATTGTTTTAGGCTATATAAATATAATATTGGTAAAGTTTTGATATTTTTTATTTATTATTTGTTTCATTTAAATTTTTGATTATTTGTGTTTTAAACATTTATAATTATGACATATCCAACTGTATTTGCAATTTTGGATGTATAAAAACTATTGATATTGACTTGAATTGTGCAAACACTGGAAACCCTATAGGTGCATATAAAAGAAATATGGGGCGCAACGATCTTCAGCCAGACTTGCGAAATCCTTTAATAATGCGAGTATCATGCGCAGGGGCGGATCTATATAAGGGCTTTTTGGGCTGCAGGCCAAGGCCCCGTGGATAGAAAGGGCCCCAGCATCCCTTGAAAACAATGGACAATATTGTGAACCGAGTTCCTACCGAGGCTAGTGCCTTGACAATAAGTGACTAGTAATGAATGTTTGTTTAAATTTTACTTATATTAACTAGCTTTACAATTAATATCAATACATGCTTAATTAAGCTACTAATTATGATATTATTACAATTAGCATTATTGTTGTTTAGTTTAATGTTGTTTAGTAGCAATAGCATTAGTATTAATGTTGTTTAGTAGCAACGTTGTCTTACGCTAATTGATTTGTCTATTTTTAGTGAAAAGTTATATGTCTTACAGTCGTGTTTGTGTGTCTGGTCATATTAAACAAATAAAATATTGTATTTTCCTCTTTCTTTCCTATATTGTGTACCTAGTGACCTAGACATAATTATCAAAAAAAGTTTTTTGACAAAATGGCAATTAGTTGATTAATTTGGCAGGCCCCCAAGTAATATTAGCCCAGGGCCCCACAAACGCACGGTCCGCCCCTGATCATGCGAGGTGTGCAATATTAGACTATTAAATTGTAAAGAAGTTTGATTTTATTCGGAGACCCTGTTGAAAACCTTCCCCAAATATGTACGTAGAGAGTGACAGTGATTCCCAAAATAAATTTACCTTTGACCATGGAAGTACGGAAATAAAATCGGGTTTATTTACATATTATTATTCTTGACCGCAAAAGCGTACCGTTTAAAAGGAACCAATGAATTTGTTTCTACTCAAAGCTTCTTACTTTTGTACTCAAGACCGAGTTATTAACATTAGGTAGATTTGCTAAAATAAAATGAGTTCACCAGTCCAAAATGAGCACCAGGATTACTTACTATAACAATGTGCTGTTGAACGAACGAAAATAAGTGTTATTGTCTACGTCTGCTGATTGAGCACAAATGACGAGAAATTCATTTTCTTATTTTTTTTTATTTGTTGTGTGGGGCTTTTCTAAGGTCTTTATGAGCCTTGTAACACTGCGACCATTGCTGATCTATTGTGTTCGCCACCTACTATAGTTCTGCGCTAAGCCTCGTGTCATTTAAGAACCGCAACAGGCTTTTGGCGCCAGATTGTTTTACTTCCTCAGGTTGGAGGTAATGACCACCCAAGTAGGTGCACATGAGGTGCAGGGAAGTTTTCTCGGCCCCTTGGCAGAACCTGCACATTTTTGTGTCTCGGAGCCTGAGGTTGTACATGTGTTTTTAAGGCCATAATGCCCCGTCAGCGCCCTCACCAGTATGCGTAAATTGTTCCTATTTAGCGATAAGGCCTCACGGGCCGTCTTAGGGTCGTAAGTCTTAATTAGCGCTTTGGATCGGTTCAACCCTGGCGTGTTGTTCCAGTGGTTGTCGGATTGTTCTAAACATATTTGTTTGAGCATTAGGTTTGCTTTTTGGTACGCCACAGCAAGGTTCGGAGCCGTATAACGTTCCCTTTGCTCCCGTCTTAGCAAGTTCGTCGGTTTTTCATTTCCCTCGATTTCTGCATGGCCGGGAACCCATCTTAGAATTACCCTGTTCTTTTCGCCCAGTGAATTTAGTAGTGATACGCAGTTTTGCACTAGCTTTGAATTAATGGTATTCGAGGCTAGTGCCATAAGAGCTGCCTTAGATACGGTGGTTGGCGTAGTTCTTATGGAGGTTGATATCCGCACATTCAATAATGGCGTGTACATCCGCTTGGAATATGGAGGCGTATTTCCCCAAGTTTACACTTCTTTCGAAGTTTGTTCGCTCTATATATACCGCAGCCTACGTCAAGTCCCGATTTGGACCCATCAGTATACCATTTAAGGCTACCGGCCTCCCAGTGCAAAACATACATCTTCAGCCCCCCCCCCCCTGGTTATTAGCCGGATGGGCATTCAATACCCAGCAAACCTGATAGTGGACCAACCACCCATTTCCGCTCGAAGTATATATTGTATTCCCCCGAATCCGCGATCTTCTGATCCCAACCGCCTCCGACTGCATGATTACAGTCGTAGGAGCATCCCTGACGGGGTAAGCGCCTCTACGAGGAAGCTACCAGATGGGAGTTGAACCGTGAGTTGGGCAGGTCTGACGACATAGACCTTGACGTGGTCAAATCGAATAAATTCATATTAAATCGAAGAGGAATTAAGCGACAGGCTTTCCAGCGCCTGTTTCCTTACTAAGGCGAATACGGACATTGATCAGTGTTAAACATACTAAAACAATATACTTTGACTCATGGCGTCTTTTGCCCGGCTCTGAACTCAGGACCAGGTAGCCAAGTGGTCATTTTAAGAGTGGAAGACGACAGTTATATCGTTTCCCGACTCCTTTAGTTGTCTGCCGGAGTGCAACATTCGTTTGACAGAACAGATGGCTGTCAAACGAAACGAAAGTGCGCACACGGCCCAGCAGCGCTCGAGGGCCGATCCCCCCCCCCCCCCCCCAGGGGAAACTGAACCCCCAGCATGATAGCCTTGTATACAGAGTAATTTCCAGGGTAGGCACTCATTCGAAGATGACACTGGATAGTAGATTCTCTCAGTTTTCGCCAATCATGTAGACAGGACACTGAAAGTTAGGCCGAGTCGCGTCGGACCGTTCGTTTTTCTATTAGTCCACGCGCGATGTCACATGTAAGTAAATTTTCCGCGACGCAGCGCGAAAAGCGGCGGCGGCGGCGGCAATAACCGGTGAACACCCCGACAAGGTCGCCGCCGCGGGCTTTTGACCGCTGAACAAAGGAAGTATCCGCTGTAATTCTAAATTAAACACCGCTTTTCAGTTGATTTCGGTGCGAGGCGCGGCGTCGAACACAGCAACAAAAGTGCACATAATGTACACAAGTGCAAACCCAGGACACAGGATTTCCCAAAAGGTTAAACTCTTCAGTCTTCCTACCGCAGTCCACCTACACCTCACATTTTTTTTAGTATCACAATCTATATATAAAAAACAAAGTCGGGTTTGTTCGAACACTTATAACTCGAGAACGGCTGGACCGATTTCCATGGTTTTTTATTTGTTGTATTTGTCTCCGTCCCGAATAGCAGAATAACTAAAAACATTGGAAAATTTACGAAAAAATACAATAAAAGAAAAAACATTTTCACATACATATTGTTTCTGAAAAAAATCAATTTTCCGAAAAAATAAAATAAAAGAAAAAACGTTTTCCCATATATTTTATTTTTTCGGAAAAAAAAATCCATATTTGTTTTATATATCTATATATAAAACAAAGTCGGGTTTGTTCGAGCACTTATAACTCGAGAGCGGATGGACCGATTTTCATGGTTTTTGATTTGTTGTATTTGTTTCCGTCACGAATAGCTATTAAAACATTGAAAATTTTACGAAAAAATAAAATAAAAGAAAAAACATTTTCCCATACAAAATGTAAATCCGTGTTTTTCTCATAGTCAGTTGTACGTTATCACGTGTCGGCAAATCATCCGCTTTATTTGTTCTTGCGCCAGATAAAAAAACAAAAAATGTCGTATATCACAAGGTGCTTCAATGAAGAGAATTAAACCGAGCGCCACCCATGTTGCACAATATGTAAATAGTTTAATTCAATCATGTATTGCTGACACGCGATTGATATACTTAATTTTTGTATTTTTATATTTCTTTTTGTGTTAGTATCTTAATAAAGTAGTGAACTTAATATTTATTTTGTATTCATTGTATTACTTTCATAAAATCATAAATTAAGTTCAGCTAATCTGTAACACGACATTCATTGACTGTATTATCAAAATCGGGCCAGACGTTTAGGAGGAGTTCAGTGACATACATACACACGACAGAAGATTTTTATATATAAAAATATTTATAAATACGACGGTAAATAAAAAAAACACTTAGAAATAGGTATATATTTTTAAACCGTTTGTAGTTTTAAAACTTCAAAATAAAAAAATTATTTCAAAACTCACTGTCACATTACATTCACGTTAAATATCGCTTCATTCGGTCGTACAGTTTGTGAGTTATTTTTACTTTTGCAGGCCCACCAACCAACAAGGAGGGAAAGTATTGTAAACGAGCATTTTTTGCGATGAAGATGGAAATAGATATTTTGACCATTTCCAGATGGAAGACTGCTGTGTGTATTCCTCCACGATAGCGTCCAAACGCTTAACGCTAACGCAAACGCATTGAGCTAAAATCTGGCTGCAGGCATCATTTGATCATGCCATTAGTTAGCAGGTTTAATGCCGTGAACTCCGCACAGTTTTCAATAAGATGCCGGCAACTCCGCGCGGGGATGGCAGGGGGTAAGTTTCGAATTGTCAATCCACTGCCGGCATTCGTGCGGAGCGCGCATATTTGTTTCGGAATGCATGGTTTTTCCCCGCCATCCCCGCACGGAGTTGCCGGCATCTTATTGAAAAATCGTACGACTCCGCGCGGAGTTTTCGGCATTGAACCTGTTAAAAAGGTTTTGGTTGAAATCTGTCCACCAAGGGGGCAAGAATAGAATAACTTTATTGTGCTATAAAAACATTACTTAATGAAATGAACACTAGTTTTATAAAAAATACAATTTATGCACAAATGGCGGACCTATCGCTATATAGATATCTTACAGTCAACCATTATTACAACCATATACAACCATAACTAGTCATATTTCAATCTAGAAATATTGGACTTACAGACTTGAAGTTTGTAACATTGTGACATTTTAGCTATTAGTGTAGCTGGAAGCTACACTAATATTATTAACAAATGCCCAAAAGATCGCGTAAAAAAAACCAAGAAAAAAATGCATCTGATGAAAATCTAGATGTGCGACCCTGGATTATTGCTCACTTTACTTTAACTTAAACTCATTAAGGTCAACCTCCTTCCCGAAGGGAGATCCCGCTCAAAATTCTTCCATAAGTCATTGGCTACTTGCCGGGAAAATTTCGGGGTGACACAACCGTTTATTTTGTAACGAGCTTATAAAAAATCTTATTATGGAAAAAACCTAATAACGCGAGGCGATAAAGTGCTTGTGCCTGAAAATAATTTCCATTAAGGATATTTTTTGGACATTCAGCAGCTCAGAGACTAATCGTGTGCCCCACCTGCTGAATTCAACAAAGGCAGATCCAGCTGTGAAGACACCCTCGTTCTGGGCGGCCTTCCACCTCCCTGAAGAAAACGTAAAAAGGTGGACAGTTGTTTTAGAGAACATAAGAAGTACAATAAAACATATTGCTGAGACTACTAATCAATTTTGACGAATTTTCAATAAATTTTGACCGATATTTTAAACTTTAAAAAGGGGTCGGCATGATGGGTTCCACGAATGTTGTCGGAGCAAAACAAAAATCAACTTCTCGTACTTTCACGCCGGAATCTCGTTAGTTTTTATTGGCGAGCATCAGACAAATCGATGATTTGTTCACATAAAACCAAACCAAAACAACGTCTCTATTTTGGACTTTTTTATGTTTAAAGATATCTTTTTGATATTAGGTAGAATTTGTTTATGGGAGAATTTTCTACATAAACAATTCGAAAAGTATATACGACTTTTTTTGATTTAGCCCTTCGTTACTGAGAAAAAAAATACTGAATAACCGGAAGTTAAACATAGAAGACGCTATTCATTGGTATATAACTTTTGAAACATTTTTACGTCAGTTTTTTGTGTAGATTAGTGTAGAACATTCTGTAGAAAAAAAAACTAATAACATCAAACATCTTTTCCGTGCAGAATCACCCACTTGACGTGCGGTTACTAAAAGAACCTAACCATGTATGTCCATATGTACGTCCAAAAGAATAAATTGTCTAGATAAGTTTGTTTGTTTGTTTGTTTACATATGTTTGATTGCATCCACGCATGCTTTCTATAAGTTGAACGAGTTGTACAGCTGTGCTGAATCGTTTGTAGTCTAGATATTATTTGTATATTAAATTTAAACAGTTTAGAGCATTAAATGCTATTTTAAAAAATATTCATGTTTTTTATATACGCTTCAGGTTGTTTAGCTGTTAAGTTGACTTTTGAAACAGCATTATTTCCAAATTTTGTTGTCATTTAATTAGTGGATCATTTTACAAATTTTGTTTTTTTTTGTTCTTTAATTGTTTTGTTAAGTTTTTAAAAAATGCGATTACTTTTTGTTGTGTCTTTTAATTTGTCATTATTGAAACAATTTTTTATATGTTATTCTATTCACATTATATATGACATTTATCTATTATAATATCCTAATATCATTGATTATACGTATAATCAATGATATGTATAATAAGTATTTTTTAGATTATTTCATAAGATTATGTATCTACCTATTTGATTGTTGTAGATACCTAGTCTTTTTTGAAATAATAAAAATGATTATGACTATACTCTTTGTTGTGAAATTTAACAATGGCCGGGTTTACTGTCTTACGACAATCTCTTCCAACCAACCCTAAGTAGTATCTAATAAGTATCTAGGTCTGAGGAAGCTATAGCATTCTCAATAACTTCCGAGGACTACTGAGGACTGGAATGCGACGTAGTTCATCATGGCTCTATATTTCTTTTGAATCTATTATAGGTATCTCGTGTCGTTTAATGTTTTTCACTACTACAAATAAAGCTGTAGGAAATTTATTTTTGGTCAATTAATTCGACTTTTGTATATTTGTATGTGCAATAAAAAAAATATTCATTAATTCTTTCTGTTTTCTTCAGGATTCTCAGTCGTCCCGTCTCCTGATCTGACTTGTGACCTGCCTGTCTGTTGCCTGACCTGACTTCACCTGACTTTTTAACCGACTTCAAAAAAAGGAGGAGGTTTATTACATTCGGTTGTATTTTTTTATGTTTGTTACCTCAGAACTCCGTCATTTATGAAATTCTTTTTTTATTTGAAAGGATCTATGGGGGACTATGAGGAAATGAGGGAATTCCTCAAATATCCGATTGTATCATGAACCGATTTGGAAAATTCTTTATTTATTTGAAATGATACACTTTCCGATGGTCCGATTTTTAACAAAATCCTGTTCTGGTGATGGGATCTACGAGGAATTGACAGAACTTCTCAAATATTATCATATGAAGTTGAAAATTTACATGTTGGTTCAGTTCCGATGACAATGCATTTTTTTATGGTAAGCATGACCTGATTTTACACCCAGGGTTGACTCCCGACGAGGGGACTCCTCAACGATCAACAGCACAGACACGAAATTTTGTATACGCATTCAATTATGATAGCCCATTCTAAGTTTCACCATGACATGGCTGCTGCACCCAGGGATGGTTTCCAACGAGGGAACTCCTCAACGGTCAACAGCACATATACGAAATTTTGTATACGCATTCAATTATGATAGCCCGCTCTAAGTTTCACCACGACATGGCTGCTGCGATTAGAAAAAAAGGTTTTTAAAAGTTAAAATGTTGTCTATTATTTGTAATATTATTTGTTTGGTCATCGTTCGCAGCTCGGTGTTGGAATCACGGCGCGCCGCAGTTAACGATAGAAAGAAAGCAACAAAAAAGTAGTGGCAATGAACCCGCCACAAGTCACAAGATGCTCCTAACGGGAAGCTCGATGCGTCAGCCGTTATCTTGCCGACCCACCGGCTCTTTGTCATTTTCTATTCAGCACACAGAGCAGCATTTTCGTTTTTAATTGGTGAACCAACTGCGTATTCGACCGTGATAACAATAAGCCGATCGGACGACCGCGACAAAAATAAATGCAAGCCTATAAACGTAAATAAAGAAGAACCGTTACACGAAACAACGAGAAGAAACAGCATGTGCGCGCATATTTTTAAAATGGTGGTTCACATTTTTATGCGATGTTTCTTTGTGTAATTAGAGCAGGATAAGAATCCTTCGACTCACACTTCGAATAACCCTATTTAATACGACATGACTAAGTGTCCATTTTAAAGACAAAATTAACCGCCCTACCTATACGCCCGTTATATGGTCACTAATAATAATATAGTGATAATATATCGCCCGAACGAAACAAACCATGTCACGTACGTTCGAATACGCTCGAGTACAAAAAAAAAAACGAACCCCACAAAGCGTACTTCAAATCGTTCCTACGATTGTAAATACAAAAAGGGTAAATGGGCCTCTTGTGTAAAAAAAAAGACTGGCATATTATAAACAAGTATTGTTATTTAAAAAACTCGACGATTTTTTACCAACTCAAAAATAATCCGAAGGACGGTTAAACAAGAAAGCATCTAAATATTGTTTTCCCCGTAAACTTGAAGAATACTATTCATGCACTTGTACCTCTTTTGCAAGTAGCTCATTTTTACTATTTATATAAACCATTATTTTTGGAATTCAACTTAATTTATCCACTTTTAAATTTACAATAGTTACAACCTTATATATAAAAATGAATCGCCGTGCGTTAGTCTCGCAGGATCTCGGAAATGACTAGACCGATTTGAATTATTTTTCTTTTATTTTGTTTGGCTTGATTCAGGGGTGGTTTACAAAAAAAATATTTAGGAAAAACTCAAAGAAACAACTGAAAATCGAAAAAATCGAAATTGGTCATTTTGGGAACATTGGCATTGAACACTTTCTAGATGGCTATCGCGGCGATCGTATTGTTTTACAGCTGCGCTATCCATAACTGTTATTCATTCTGTACAGTGTGTAAACTTTCAAAAAGTTGAAAAGTCAAAAAAGTCGAGGAAGTCAAAAAAGTTGGAGAAGTCGTAATTCGGAAGTCGGAAAGTCAAAAAAGGCGAATAGGTCGAAAAAGTCGAAAAAATCGGTAAAACCGAAAAAGCCGAAAAAGTAAAAAAGTCGAACAAGGCGAAAAAGTAAAAAAAAGTCAAAAGTAAAAAAGGCAAAACTAGTCAAAAAAGTCGAAAAAGTAAAAAAAAACTCGAAAAAGTCGCATAAGTCAAAAAAGTCCAAAAAGTCTAAAAAGTAGAAAAAGTCCAATAAGTCGTAAAAGTCGGAAAAGTCAAAAAGTGAAAAGGTCGAACAAGTCCGAAAAAGTAAAAAAAAAGTCGAAAATGACGAAAGAGTCGAAAAAGTCAAAAAAGTAAAAAAGTCGAAAAAGTAGAAAACGTCGGTAAAGTCGAAAAGTCGAAGTCGAAGTCGAAGTCAAAGTCGATTTCGATTTCGATTTTCGAGTTTTAAAGAGTGTCTAATGAGATTAATATTCAGATGAATTACGTTCCTGGCTACTTGACAGGAAAGTCTTGGGGTGACACAACCGTTTTTTTAATGACATAACCACGGATTTGGACTTAGTTTGGGGCACTTTGGGGATTTCAATACTGTAAAGACCTCATAGAAATTTCGATCGATTTGAGTGAGCGTGAAAACAATTCCGTGTCGTTTTACAGTGTCCATTACAATGTCGAGAAGAAGAGATAACATAGGTCGACGAAGTCAGTCAAATGTGCGACAAGCTACTTCAAGTGCAAACCGCACTGATGTGAGATGATTCCATCATCTCGGCCGAAATACAAGATGAAGCTGTTAATTCAAAATTGCTTGCAGTGGTGCCTAAGAATATGATCTATGGACTTCGCGAAGTTTATAACAACATCTCGCCCTGTATGCTCGATAGTAACTGTTCCAGGCGTTACCCGAGACACCTGATTGCTAACACCATCACAGGCAATGACAGATACCCATTGTATCGTCGCCGATCAGTTGCGGACAATGGGCGATCTGCAGTTGTTAAGGTCAAAGGGCAAGATGTAAATGTAGTCAATCGTTAGATTGTGCCTTATTGTCCAAGGCTTTTAAAGCGCAAATCAATGTGGAATACTTCAACTTCATCAAATCGATAAATTACATATGCAAATACGTAAAATAAAGCGATATGGCTGTTTTCGCTGTGAGGAATTCAAACGAGGTTGTCGCGTTAAGAATAAAAAAAATAAATAAAAAAGAAACGACACTTCTAAAAAGGTCAAAATGTCTTTCTTGAATAAAAATAATATATCTAGAATAATATCTTTCAGAACAAAATTGTGTTGTAACCAAAATCCATTAATGAAATCACACCTTTAGGCTTAACGACTCGGGACACTGAAAACCTAATTAAGGAAACAGTTCCTAAGTGCATTTCATAAAATTTTTGCTTTCTAATACGGAAACGCCAGCTGTGCTCATTAGCAAGTCTTATAACGATAGGTTACGGTAAATTCCAAAACAAACGTGTTGCGACATCCACGCCTGCTTACTACTGTTCATGTGCTTCAGATTTGCATAACGGATCACTGGACCTGCAAAACTATCTTTGTATATATATTGTTTACTTATATTAAAAAACCTTTAAGATTATTCGCTTATTTCTAAGTGGAAGCGTTAGTAAAGTAGGATTAAAATATAAAAGAAGATATGTACATTAAAATAGGCTCTTATAATATACCGTAGAATACCATTATTACTATCAATCTCATTAATGTATGTTTTGATTAATAATTAAGCTTCATAATGTATAATTTTAAGAATTATAAATATGTTTTAGAAATAGAAATATAAATTAGAAATATAAGCGACCACTATCGGTCAATATCGAAAACACGGCCAAGCCTCTTAATGACTAAGCTCATTAAGCCGGCCAATCGTAGCAATACGAGCCGTTGAATTATATCCCCACTCCTCATTAAACGGCTATGAGCCCCACCTCGACCCGCTGGCTAGGTAGCCGAGGTCCCGGGAGGGGAACGGGTCAGTGGTTAACAACAGCCCGTACGGTCAACATCACCGAGAGTGACTAATATCAACTTTGTGCGCGTCATACAATTGTAAACATTCTTTATGTCACCCGGTTATTAGTCTTGTGTAAAATAACCTTAAGTTCGGCTTTATTTAAAAACCGTTAGTAAATAAAATCGAAATTGCGCCTCAAAACGCTAGTTTTATTAGCAAATATCACAAAAACATCTCCGAAAAGCCATCTGGAGTCCTGCCGCCCGACGAACAAACCTTGACCGATCCCGCATAATAACCGGCCCGATTCAAGTTGATCTCCGACCTGCAGCGACGACAAGACCCTTCATCGAGAGACCAAGGTGAGCGTTTTTCTATTAAAACTGCATCACATGTACCTACGACTGCCACAACAAAGCCAATAAGTTAGATTTATTGGGCAAAGAACTTCAGCGAGCAAAATCCACATCAAAACTGGGAACAACTGTGACCGGATTTACGCCCGGTTCACACCCAACTGCCACAGTTTCGAACCACACGGAAACTGTACGGTGACTGACAGGATCGCCGTCGAAACGAACGAACTAAAATTTCGTTTCTTCCCGTCGTTGATCTGGCCGATCGCGACGGCAGCCTGTGGACCCTCGACCACAATATTGAGGCATTCCACCAACTAGTCTGCGACAACCATCGCAGAACTGCCGCGGTGTGTGTACTTAACCGACCCATCCCGAGACTTAAAGAAGTCCCGACGATTTGCCGGCACATACCATAAAGCTGGTCCTTCGAGACGGATTTTGAAAAAGCGAAAAATAGACCGCTTGCAAAATCGCTGAATAAGATATGTCGACGAAAAATACGCCGTCCAGAAAAAGCCAGCGAATTGCTGACAAGAAGATGGACGGAGGCGCGGAAGCAGCTCGCGACCGAAGCACAGAATCGGTAGCGACCTCAAAACGACCGTCATCGCGGGCGACATCGACTACCAGTCGCAGATCATCAAGATCCAGCGCGACTACGGTAGCAAGACGGCAGCTCGAAGCAGAATTACAAGCCGCCGACGAACGGGCACGCCTGAAGGCCGACGCCGCCGTGACCGCAGCGAAAGCAGAAGCAGCCGCCGCCGCCGCCGCCGCCGCCGCCGCCGCCATTGAACAACAAATTAAACTGGAGTTGCTGGAGGAAAAATTGGCGCTTAAAAAACTGCTCATCGAAGCAGAAGTCCAAGGAGAATTAGACCAAGAATACGACGACGGCAGCAGCGTCTCCGAAAGCCGGATAGCACCGCACATCAGGATTGCAGCATCGAAAGCGTCCGTTCGCCGCACCACGGCGTGGCTGAACACGCAGTTCGAACCTCATCCAACGCAGCCTACCCAGCCGACAGAGGAAGAAGAAAAAATAGAACAGTGTCAGAACGAAAAAATAGTGCCGTGTCAGATCGAAAAAATAATGCCGTGTCAGTACGAAAAAATAGTGCCGTTTCAGAACGAAAAAATAGTGCCGTGTCAGAACGAAAATATAACGCCATGTCAAAATGTTAATTTTAGTACTGTGCCCCATCCGTCAATGACATATCATGCCCGAGCAAACTTGCTTAAAGACCTCCCGAAGTTCGCAGGTGATAGTCGAGAATGGCCAATCTTCGTGGCGCTCTATGACCAGGGGACATCCGCGTGCGGCTTTAGCGATGCGGATAACCTCGTCCGACTGCAGCAAAGTTTGCAAGGCGCGGCACGGGAAGCGGTGCGAGCGATGCTGATCGACCCGCGAAACGTGCCGGACATCAGACGCGCGCTGGAGCGTCGATTCGGCCGACCAGGTGCCCGAATTACCGAACTCCTGGACGAGGCAGCGAAAACACACACCATATCGGTAAGTGATCCGTTATGTAAACTTGTGGAGTTTGGTACAGTAGTCTGCAACGTGGTGCATTCTTTGAAAAATATGGGACACGCAGCATATCTGACAAATCCACATTTATTAAAAGAACTTGTAAATAAATTGCCCCAGCATCTTCGCCTTCAATGGTTCTCAGCAGTAAAAAACGAGCACCCGACATTGTTAGAATTTGCAAATTGGGTAGAAAATATAGTAGATGCAGCTTCGTTAGAAGAGTCGTTGCCTACCACTCAAAACATAAACAACAATCGAAATCGTAATTTTTCGAACAATCGAAATCAGAATTTCTCGAAAAAACAAACATACGTCACAAACGAAAACAAGCCGCCCACCTGTTTTAAATGTAAAAAAGACAATCATACTACACCTGAGTGTAAATTTTTGCTTGCGCTGACCATCAATGAACGATGGAATTTTGTAAAAAAAGAACATTTGTGCATTAGATGCCTTCATAAAAGCCATCAGTTAAAAGACTGTAGGAAAAATAACAAATGCGGCAAAGAAGGGTGTCAACAACCTCATAATACGGTATTACACTCTCCCAAGCAAAAAACCTCCGAAAATAATAACACGTCATCGTCCGGGAGCCCAACTCCCTCAAACACGACCATGTCCGGGAGCCCATCTCCTACAAACGAAGCATCGACTTCAAAAACAGTTGCTAATACATGGCACGATACAACTGAAATACTTCTTCGAGTGGCCAAGGTAGAAATTCGCGGCCCCAACGGGTGTTTCAGTACCCTAGCGTTATGCGATGAGGGTTCCTCTATCACCCTACTCGAAGAAACAGTAGCCGATAAAATCGGAGCCGATGGCCCTAAAAGTCCATTGCACTTGGTAGGCGCATCTGGCATGACAATTAAAAACGGGTCTACGCGCCGCGTAAATTTGGAAATTCGCGCCGCAAATAACAATAAATTTTATCCATTAAAAGATGTAAGAACCGTTAATAAATTAGACCTTCCAATACAAAAATTCAGCGCTAAAGACATGATGCAAAGATGGCCGCATTTAAACAAGGTTCCACTTTGCGACGTAAACGGTCGTCCGACATTACTAATCGGTATTGACCACTGGGATCTCTTTGTACCTCGCACTATTAAGGCAGGTGCGCCAGACGGACCTATAGCGACATCGTCACGGTTAGGGTGGACTCTTGGCGGCGCCTCGGGTAAGGCCGGAGCCACACGCGACCACGCGACCCATTTAACTGCGTTAAATGAAGAAGAAAGAGTAGATGAGTTAGTCCGCGAATATTTCAATATCGAAGACCTAGGACCCCATTTACGAAAACATAAACAAGTAACAAACGCCCGCGCTGAACAAATTCTCCAGTCATCTGCCAATCAGGTTAACGAGCGCTGGGAAATCGGTCAGTTATGGAAATCCGACCATACCGACTTACCGCCGAGTCGCGACATGGCCGAACGCCGCCTACTTTCGGTAGAAAGGCGACTGGCAAAAAACGATTCTACCGCGCGACAATACTGCGATAAAATTACAGAATTTATAACGAAAGGTTACGCCGAGAAATTAACTAAAAACGAATGTCAGCTAGAAAGCTCAAAAATTTGGTATTTGCCACACTTCCAAGTTGAAAATAAAAATAAACCGGGAAAATTGCGCCTAGTCTTCGACTGCGCGGCGAAATCAAACGGTGTCAGTTTAAATGACCATCTACTGTCAGGACCCGACTTATTAAACCCGTTAATGGGAGTTTTATTTAAATTCCGACAGGGAAAAATAGGCTTTACCGCGGACATTCGGGAGATGTTTCTCCAAGTAAAACTAAAAAATGACGACTCGCAAAGTCAACGTTTTTTATGGCGAGACCTAGACACCAACAAAATACCTAATAAGAAAAACACCAAAGTACGCCATTTAAATGCATATCTAGATGACGAGGGCCTTTTGAGAATAGGCGGACGCATAAACGCGATTCAAGGTGGGGCGCTCCAGGTTAAAAAAACCCCCATCTTAGATGCAAAACACCCCTTTACGAAACCTTTAATACAACATCAGCATGAGGCAGCTAACCATAAAGGGCGAGAATTCGTAGCTAATGAGCTTCGCCAAAGCTACTGGATTCTTCGTCAACGAGGTGCTATTCGACAAGTCACTTATGACTGTCAAAAATGCAAACTCGACAGAGCCAAACCAGTTCCCCCAAAAATGGCAGATCTTCCCGGTCTGCGGTTAGAGCACCACATACGCCCCTTCACTAATATCGGCCTGGACTTCTTTGGACCGATTGAGGTGGCAGTCGGGCGACGTAAGGAGAAAAGGTACGGTGCTTTGTTCTGCTGCATGAGCACCCGAGCCGTCCATGTCGAAATCACCAATAGTTTGACAAGTGATTCGACTATGATGGCCATCAAGCGCATGTGTGCAAGACGCGGAGTACCTTCGACAATATTCTCCGATAATGGCACCAGTTTTCATGGGGCTAATAATGAACTAAAAACTGCTCTAAAAAACCTCGACTGGGACGACTTAAAAAACCAAAATTCCATAAAACGAATCGAGTGGAAGTTCAACACCCCAGCCGCCCCTCACATGGGAGGGTTCTATGAACGTCTCATTCAAGCGGTAAAAAAGGCCTTTTATGCCACATTAAAAGAAAAGCTTCCCCGCGAAGAGACCCTTCTTACATTAATGGCCGAAGCGGAAAACTCCGTCAACAGTAGGCCACTATTGTACGTGTCTCTTGACAGTCAAGATGACGAAAGCTTGACCCCGAACCACTTCCTGATAGGATCATCATCTGGACGCCTCAATTTCGGCGTAATAGACCCAGAGAGCTTCTGTCTGCGGAAACAATGGCAGATTTCGCAGATTTTGGCCAACCATTTCTGGAACCGCTTCGTTAAGGAATACTTACCTACCCTAGCAAAGCGGTCCAAATGGCACGAGGAGGTTCCACCAATAAAGGAGGGTGATTTAGCCTTTCTGGTAGACCCGCAATTCCCTCGTAATACATGGTTGAAAGGTATTATAACAAAAACGTTCCCAGGGAAGGACGGGCAAGTTAGGACTGTGACAATACAATGCCGCGGGAAAAGCTATCAACGACCCGCGACGAAAATAGCTATTATTAACACTCCCGAAAAACGGTGAATAAATAGGTTTATTCACGGAGGAGGGAATGTCGCGTTAAGAATAAAAAAAATAAATAAAAAAGAAACGACACTTCTAAAAAGGTCAAAATGTCTTTCTTGAATAAAAATAATATATCTAGAATAATATCTTTCAGAACAAAATTGTGTTGTAACCAAAATCCATTAATGAAATCACACCTTTAGGCTTAACGACTCGGGACACTGAAAACCTAATTAAGGAAACAGTTCCTAAGTGCATTTCATAAAATTTTTGCTTTCTAATACGGAAACGCCAGCTGTGCTCATTAGCAAGTCTTATAACGATAGGTTACGGTAAATTCCAAAACAAACGTGTTGCGACATCCACGCCTGCTTACTACTGTTCATGTGCTTCAGATTTGCATAACGGATCACTGGACCTGCAAAACTATCTTTGTATATATATTGTTTACTTATATTAAAAAACCTTTAAGATTATTCGCTTATTTCTAAGTGGAAGCGTTAGTAAAGTAGGATTAAAATATAAAAGAAGATATGTACATTAAAATAGGCTCTTATAATATACCGTAGAATACCATTATTACTATCAATCTCATTAATGTATGTTTTGATTAATAATTAAGCTTCATAATGTATAATTTTAAGAATTATAAATATGTTTTAGAAATAGAAATATAAATTAGAAATATAAGCGACCACTATCGGTCAATATCGAAAACACGGCCAAGCCTCTTAATGACTAAGCTCATTAAGCCGGCCAATCGTAGCAATACGAGCCGTTGAATTATATCCCCACTCCTCATTAAACGGCTATGAGCCCCACCTCGACCCGCTGGCTAGGTAGCCGAGGTCCCGGGAGGGGAACGGGTCAGTGGTTAACAACAGCCCGTACGGTCAACATCACCGAGAGTGACTAATATCAACTTTGTGCGCGTCATACAATTGTAAACATTCTTTATGTCACCCGGTTATTAGTCTTGTGTAAAATAACCTTAAGTTCGGCTTTATTTAAAAACCGTTAGTAAATAAAATCGAAATTGCGCCTCAAAACGCTAGTTTTATTAGCAAATATCACAAAAACATCTCCGAAAAGCCATCTGGAGTCCTGCCGCCCGACGAACAAACCTTGACCGATCCCGCATAATAACCGGCCCGATTCAAGTTGATCTCCGACCTGCAGCGACGACAAGACCCTTCATCGAGAGACCAAGGTGAGCGTTTTTCTATTAAAACTGCATCACATGTACCTACGACTGCCACAACAAAGCCAATAAGTTAGATTTATTGGGCAAAGAACTTCAGCGAGCAAAATCCACATCAAAACTGGGAACAACTGTGACCGGATTTACGCCCGGTTCACACCCAACTGCCACAGTTTCGAACCACACGGAAACTGTACGGTGACTGACAGGATCGCCGTCGAAACGAACGAACTAAAATTTCGTTTCTTCCCGTCGTTGATCTGGCCGATCGCGACGGCAGCCTGTGGACCCTCGACCACAATATTGAGGCATTCCACCAACTAGTCTGCGACAACCATCGCAGAACTGCCGCGGTGTGTGTACTTAACCGACCCATCCCGAGACTTAAAGAAGTCCCGACGATTTGCCGGCACAGAGGTGTATCTCAGTATCAGACGTGTCGCTATGTCAGCAGCAACGAAGCGATTTGGCGCATCTTTTCCTTTGCGACATACGAAAGACAATCTACAGTTGTACACTTGGTAATTCTGGAAAGCGGAATTTAGATTCCCCGTGCATCTGGCCTTCACGATGTCAAATCACGCGTGTTGGAAGTTTGCGGAATTAACTTGGAATTTCTGTATTTCGCGCATGGACAACTGTATGTCGGGACATACGTTCGCCAAGCCATCGGTCGGAAAGCCATCATTTTTGTTTATTTACGCGCCGGAAAACAAAACGAAAAACATATTTTGCCAGAATATTTGTGTTGAATGTGAACTGCATTTACCTATACATATATTATCATGTAAATTAAATATATTGAATTTATTTCAGTCACAAACGACTTTCATTTAATCACAAAACGAAACTCAAACCGTACATGAATGGGCCATATTATAGATTTCAATGAATTAGATTTGGAAGGGTCATTAGGATTAATAAACGCTTATAAAGAGTTACAATCAAATAAATTTTAGGTGGTACGAAGTTCACCGGGTCATCTAGTTTACAATAATATACAATTGTTGGCGTACGGTAGTTACCGTGCCGTGTTATTTCATTACGTCGCGACCTTAGGATCTCGCTTCTAACAGTACAGCATGTAGTAGTACGGTTATAGTCACATGAATCCGGTTGAAACTACAGTATACTGTTATTTCTGTATTAACCGTAAGGAAAATGTTGATACATAAAATCGAGTAATGGATTATCAACAAAATTCCTTGTAATTCAACAAAATTACGATTGAAACATCGTTATTCTGTATAAAACCGTAATAACAAAATGGTAATGTAAGAATCAATCCAATATTTTCTCAACGTATATGTATGGTATAATAATAATAACTACACAAAATTTTAAACAAAATGTCAATTATAAATATAAAAAAATATCAATAAGCTATTGCAAGTTATTTAAAATATAATAAAAATGAAAATAATCATATATAATACTTTTAAAAAATATATATTTAAAAAAATCGTCCACAATCAGTCATGAATGACAATATAAAACTTTAAAAAAAAATAAAAATATCGTGGATTTTGTGAAATATTTACCATCTTTAAAGATAGAAATGAACGGTTCCAAACGTCGCAGCTACAAAAAAAATGGTTAGCGGCAAGTAACCTTTTTTAGAAATTTAGTAGGAGTTTCAGAATCGGATTTGGGAATGCTTGTTATGTTTTGTTTATAACTGAGATGTCTGAATGCATCCCAGCTGATGAAAATATATAGCGGGATTAAAGAGTTATTTTCATACCGGTATACGCTCGCCCTTCACCCACACATCTAAAACTATTTATTTATTTATTTGTTTAAATTCGGATAGTGAGTTATCGGTGCGATCGTACACTTAGAGGTGTCAACTATAACGGGCGAACCCGTCACCTCAGGAAGTTTGAACGATAATGATCGTTCTATCTCCCGTGAGGTGAGCGTAGAAGAGAGAGAGAAATACAAATATATCGTCTAAATAAGACGGCATGCCCGTCAGAGGCCAACACCTTACGGCGAGGCACCGAGAAAGGTACCCAGCGGGCAGCCTCACTCCCTGACTACCAGTTTTGGAAGGTAATCTCCGTCTGGAATTAACCATCAGGATACCTCCAACCTAGTTACTGGTTACAGGTTCGAAGTCGCTTGCGCGACCTCTACCTGCCGTATATTCAGGTGTGATTCAGTTTGAATATATCGCGGATCATTGGCACATTTTGCCCGGCTCTAAATTCAGGATCAGGTAGCTAATTGGTCATTTCAAGAGTGGTTCACTACGGGTCAACATCCACCCCCGCAGCTTAGGAAACAGTATATTTCCGTAGTCTCCAGACTCCTTCAGTATTTAGTCAGAGTGCACAAACTGATTTGCTGTCGCCGCACGGCGCGCAAACCGTAGCGCCGGTAGGCAATCCCCCGTGGGAAACCGATCCACGAGCCGTGCGGCCTTAGACGCGAGAGTCCTACCCGGGGTAGTCTTCCACACGAGAAGGCCACTGAATAGGAGCTGAATCGTGAAGTGGACCGATCCGAAATCACAATGGATCTTATGTCCCAAGCTGCACGAAACCGTTGAAAAAATGTCATCACATTTATTACATAATTACGAGGCGATGCGTTTTAAATCAGTCCAAATAATGTACATATAATATCCCCTGTAAATGTTCAAGTGGTTGTAAATTCAACAGCTTTTTTTTTATTCTTTATTTTTTATCTATTTACGGTAACAACCCATTTTAATGTCTAAGAACAATTATTTTTAAGGTCCGATTTTATAACATCGCGTGGCAGTATCCGGGAGGTCACCCATCCAAGCACTGACCACGGCCGACGCTGCTTAACTTCGGCGATCTGACGGGAGACAGTGTTTCGACGCGACTACGGACGTTAAAACTAAAGGAGCTATAAAGCTGACAATTTCGTTTGATAATTAGGGCATACTACCCTGTTTATCATAGCTACAACATATTTTCTTCAATATTTCAGGAGAACAGATGTGAAGAAAAAACTGCTGGAACAGCGCCCGAGAACAGGCACATGAAAATACAGCACTACTACTAAAGTAGCCGATGCGTAGCCGTAATATTTAAAACGTGACGCATTTATAAAGAATTCATGAGATTCAGAAATACAGATTATCGCTGAAAAGGCCAGGAGACGAATCACTGCCCGAGGGAGTAATCTCAGGGGTACGGTGACTCAGTTTGGGATTCCAGAAGTGTAACGTGACTCAAGATGTAGTATATAATAGAAATGTACGTAGACATCGGTAATGAAAAAAATCGGTTGTGTCACCCCAATATTTTCCTATTTTTCTCAGTGTTATTTGAATCAGAGCGTTCTTATATTATTGATTCCAGTTTCATTCATCATTCTTAAAAGGAGTCCAGGTGCCTGGCGAAGACTTTCTGCCTTCTGATCATTATCATTAGCAAAAAAAATACGACTTCTTTTATCTCGCTAAAGCTGTGTAAAAGAGCCTCTATTGCATCGACAGTCAGTCTTTTCACGGCGCGGCGAGTAAGTAAGAGCTCTCTAAATACCCCATCCATCAAAACCCAGAAAAAAACGACTTTGTCACCACAAAACTTTCCCGGCAAGTAGCGAAGGACTTATGGAAGTTGACCTAATTGAAAGGGATAGTCGGCGACGAGCGCGGATAGTGAGAATGCAACTCATTAAACATGTTCTATTCAATCGTTTACGCGTATATACTGACCGGCGAAACTTCAATATGATTTCGCCCTAACAACGGATCTGTGAACCAAATTTCAAATCTACAAAACGAATATTTCAAGATATGACTAGTGAGCCCCTTGGTGAAAGAATTTCAACCACAACCTTTTCAACTCTTGCCATGACCAACTGATGCGTGTATATCTTTTGGATTAACCCGTTGAGTATGAGTCAACCAAATCTGGTCGCGAAACAATTATCCGTTGAGTACGAGTCGACCAAATCTGGTCGCGCGTTTTTTTCACTTCTTTGACGTTCTCATTTATTCATAATTATCTAATTGTTTTACAAAATGATATTTCAATATTCTATATTCGAAATTTCAATGCAATCATTGTGCAGTTGTTCTTTTTATGATTGGTGTAGTAGTTTCGCAGTTATAGTACTTTAAGTCGATGTCGCCGAAAATCCTGCAAAAGAGACAGATGCATCCATGAAAATACCCATTTACTCCAAGGGTTAAGCGTTCGGATCAAACTTCAGCTCAATCGTATTTAGCGTTTAGGCGCTATCGTGTAGACTTTTATCAGACAGACTTTTATCAGACAGACTTTTATCAGAAAATGGTCTTAACACGTTGAACGACAAACTAAAAAGCAAAAAACTTGCTTTAGTAAAAACAGCATTTCGACTGTTTTTTACTAAGACAAGTGGCCCAAACTGTTTTTACTAAGAGCGCGGCCCAACAGTACAACCTGACCATTTAGCACAAAACAGGATAGACGTTTAGACATTCTCACAGGCACTGGTGTCTGCCGTTTGACATCTCGGAAAATAATGAGTAAATCGCTGTTTCCGTAAGTCACCCATCATTTTTGAGTTATTTACTGTTTTTTTTGTGAAAAAGCACCTTAACGCTTTTTGGACGATTCTAGATTTATTGGTGCGGCCCCGGGGGAAAGTATGCTGTCGGACAAATGGTGTCCGTCATGGCGTTCAACGTGTTAAGCTATGTCCTCACTCGTGCGATTTCGTCTTCATCTTGCGTCTTCACTTACAATTTCATCGTGCGTCTACCGCATACTTTATTGAATGCCTCAAGACGAATGCAGCTATACGATTAGCGCTGTCGCCTATTCAATGGCGATCACTGACAGTACCCGGTGGAGATTACGATGAGCTAGTGTGAGCTTGTAGTAATCATTGACGTTCCTTGGAAAAAATATGACCGCAGGCTTTTCATCTTGTTCTTAACCCAGTTTTGGCCCAGTTGATTTTGACCTAGTTGACCCAATTTTTGACCCTTGAGCAGTCAAAGCGCCGTTACTTTTTATTTTATTGTAATTGTATTATAATTATTTTATTGTTGTATTATATATATATATATATATATATATATATATATATATATATATATATATATATATATATATATATATATATATATATATATATATATATATATATATATATATATATATATATATATATATATATATATATATATATATATATATATATATATATATATATATATATATATATATATATATATATATATATATATATATATATATATATATATATATATATATATATATATATATATATATATATATATATATATATATATATATATATATACCTATATATATTATGTAATATAATTCTGGTCCCATAATATAGATAATATAGGACAATTTCCTTAATCTATCTATATATATATAACTGCAATAAGAATTTCAATTCTGCTTTAATGGGATCACAACTTGTCAATTGTGTATTTGTTGTGGCAACCCTGGTGGTTCGGCGAAGCGTATGTCGAAAACGGGCTCGAGATGTCCTACTGATGTTATTTTACTATGGTTCAGCCGTCTTGCCATTCCGGTGGCAACGAATAATTTTACCTACGTAACTTAATCGAAAGTAGGGCATCTCGTTACTGCGATTCCGTTCCCCTGTGTTAAAACAGGGCAAAATTGACGCAATTTACAGTCACGTGTTTACCTGCCACGTGCTCTCCCAAGTGTCACCCCGCAACGCGTCACACGATCACGTGGCTTTCGTTTTTGACGCGTAACTCATTTTGTCTTATATCCCGAATGTTGTCTCCCCATCGTATATGAGAAGGGTGAATGTTTTTCATTGAAGGATGAATCATTAGATGTATCGTAAAAACAAGATGAAATTAAAAGCGGATGATCGCAACGACGATATTCACATAAAATTCATCATTTTCTTTGTACTTGTATTTTGTGTCGCTCTCCTTCTAGCATAATGACGAGTTTGGGAACGAAGGCGATAGATATTTTTTATAATGAAAGAATGAAAGAAATTTGTTGGCATACTCGCTTCCAAGATTATTTTAATTATAATAATATAATATACAATAATAATATTATTATATAATTATTAATAATAATTAAAATAAACTACAAATAAGAAATACCGTTTTAGCCAGCTATGGCGCAGTGTGCGCAGATTAATTTAAACAAGTAAAATATTGTTATTGTTTCTTATCTTTTCTCGATGAACGGAGTATATATAAAATGGGCTCCGTGACAGTTCTTTGTGAACTAAAATCGGTAATTTATTCACGCAGAACGGGATAGGGCAAAAGGTTAGAAGCGGAATGTGAAATAAACGGTTGTCTTTTTTCTGCGTCAAAACTACCAACCGAAAAAAACAGCTGAATCTGAGGCTGCACTAAATGAGTTCAAAACTTATTAGTATGGCTATAAGTTCGACAGTTGGTTTTACTTAGTGCGGGAAAATCGACGATCGATCATTTCATATTCCGCACTAACGAATTGCTCGGTCTCGTTCGCGTGAACTAATTTCTAAAATTAGTTCACGAAAAAACGCAACCGGCCCAATTAGTAATAATACCTACCGCCCGCAGGAAAGTAGCAACCCTGACACGATGGCGGCATTTTGAATTTACACTATCTAATACAAGATCTAATGATTTTATCGTCATTGATAGCAGTTATGTAATTTGTAACAAAAATCCAAATTTGCGTGGCATGTTATGTTTCAAAAACATGTTGCACGCATTGCAACATGTTTCGCGTGTATTTCTCGTGTTTTTTTTTATTGGTCTTACTCAGTTTTTGAGTTGTTTCGTAATCATGGTTCAAAATCTAAAAAAATCGCTAAAAGCTTTTTGACCTGTCAAAATAGAAAAAGCCGTATTGCACGGCCCAATAAAAATGACCCTTCTGGTGTTCTTGCCATGACAAAAAAAAACAAGAGATTTACTTAAAAAATCAAGTTCAAAAGAATTTTTTTAATAAATGTAATAAATATTACAAAAATAAATACTATTTTATTGTAAACGAGTTGTCATGAGTTTTTTTTTAATCTCCTAAAGTTGGTATATCGACAGGCAGTTCCAGTCTGTCTAACCTAGCCACAGTCATTGAGGGGGGGACATTGTTTCCAATATGGCGCGAGGAGGAGCACTTCTGAGCACTTCTCACTTATCGGCCAACCGTGCCCGGATTTATTCTCGCCTGGATATTTCAAATTGAACACTGAAAAGTATAACATTTCACCGTAGTCTGAAGAGGAAGGAACCAGTGTTGTTGCTGATGCAGGTTTTTTAAATATCAGCGGATGCTGATGCTGATGCTGATTATTTGAGATCAATATCAGCTGATGCTGATGCTGATGCTGATTTTAATTAATTAGGTAAATAAAATATATCCAAATATCAAATTGTAAGTAAAAGTGATCATTTTATTAGATATTTGAAATAAAAGGCAAATTATAATAATTATGTGACTTTTAATTATCGAAAACATCTTGAATACGTAAAGTGATATTACCTGACATACCTATATAAATAAAATATAATTGCCTGTACACCACTCAACTTACATCTGTTTTTAATTAATTAATACTGAAATTGTATTAACGGTAAATTATATTTCAAAAACAATAGCTGAGCTGCCTTTTCAGCTTGCAGTCGATTACGGGAAGGTTTATAAATAACTCCGGCACTGCTGAACAATTGTTCGCTAGGAACACTTGCCGGCGGAGATGACAGAAATCTCCGAGCCAGTGCAGAAAATTCTTTATATGTATTTGTTCCATGCGTTCTCCACCAGTCAAGTGGGTTTTGTGACACAATAATCTTTTTTTCTTTGTAATATTGTCTTAGCAGATTTTTAAGTTTCAAATTCGCATCCGCAATTGAGTTATTGATGTCACTCTCACTACTTTCTTCGTCACTTGAATCTAGCAAAACTGCAAGTTCACTTTGCAGGGTTAGTCTACTAGCTCTGCTAGTTGAGGGCTGTTCTATGTCTCCTGCTTTCATCAAAGGAGCAGTTCTTCTTGACCTCTTAGGTGATGATGGACCAATTTCGTCTCTATTTATATTGGCTAGTTTTAGAATTTCAGTCTCAACTCTTTCCATTGAAATTTCACTGAAGAATTTGGTTTTATATCGCGGATCCAAAAGGGTGGATATTGCGAATAAGAAATTATTTTTTATATCATCAAATTTATCGGAAATATTTGTTTTTAAGGTAGTAATAAGATGTTTTATCGCGTCTGAGTTATCTGTTTTAGCTAATTGGTCGTCAAGTTTCTTCGTAAGTACATGAATAAGCGGAATAACGGATGAAATCAAAGCATTTGAATTGCTTAGTTCCCGTGTACTTTCTTCAAAAGGTCGCAACAACTCCACACAGTCTTCCATAAGTTTCCACTCTTCGGGTAAAATAGCTTGTATGTTGTGGTTATTATTACGGTAAATGCTCAATGAATCTTTGATTTTCAAGTATCTTTCCATCATATAAAAGGAACTGTTCCATCTCGTGACGCAGTCTTGAAAAACTGTTAATTTTGGTTGATTGAGGCGTTCTTGAATAGCATTCAATTCTTTCTGTGCTATTGTCGAGTGATTGAAATGGTTCGCAATTTTTTTAATTTTTTGTAAGATGTCTATTATGCTTTGATGGGACTTTAACCCATTTTTCACACATAATTGAAGTTTATGCGCTGTGCAATCTATATCGCTGAACTCTGATATTGCCATGGCCCTTTTCATATTTGACCCTTCGTCTCTAATAATGCAGTGTACTTGATTTTTGGATATACCCCATTCAGTTAACATAGATTCATATTTTTCGGCAATAATATCTCCTGTATGGCGATTATCGAAAGTTTCGCATTTTAGTATTACCGATTTGCGATCAAAATTTTCGGTAGTTCCATGACAAGTTAAACTTAACAAAGAAACATTGGCACTTGGATCCGTCCAAATGTCTGATGTAAATGTCATGTATTTAAATTCCTTTATAACTTTTTTCACCTCTGCAGCAACTTTTTCGTATAAATCTTTACAGACATAGTTAGTGAAAAAATTGCGGCCTTTTAAATTATATTTTGGCATAACCGCTAGCATGAGTCTTCGGAAACCAATACCTTCCACAAAATGAAATGGCAAGTCCTGAACAGCAATCATCTCGCCGATTAATTTGTCAATAATTAAACTCTTTGGGTTATCTTTGTCATACTGTTTATCCTTTCGAAATGCTTCCTCTAGTGATTGTTGCTTTTTTGCTCGCTGAATTGGTGTTAGTATTTTACCTAAAACAAATAAACTAATTTTACTCTCTAAAATTTAGACATGGAGGTTGGGTTCTAGGTTAGGTTGTATGTTAGGTATTAAATTATCGCATTTATAATAATAGTAGGAAGGAAGTAAGATACATAACATTTATTAGACAGTTATATTACCTACTAAATAAAGAGGTGTACAAAATCGCAACGCGCTTCTTTGCCTCCCCCACAAGGTCACACAAGTCACAAGTAGTCACAACCCCGCAAAGAATACAGCGTATACATGTTTTTTTTTAGAAAAAAGTCAAAAATAATAAAATAACGATTTTCCTGGTTAGTTCGACGATGTACTGAATCACCCACTTCAATGATATCACTAACTAAAAACTCACCCGTATGTTTAACTAAATAAGAAAATTACCCTACCTTCTTCAGCAGTTCCGGCGGCTTCCAGGTTTTCGATCTCACAGCTTAAAAAACGGGTATGCTCTTCTGGATGTTTAAACTTCAAGTGATTTTTTAACGAGGTATTAGTACGTCCTTTGCGAGAATAATCCATTTTACAGATATTACACTTTGCGGTATCTTTATTTACTAATGTAAAATACTTCCATACTTCACTTTTCAATGGCGGAGGCATTATAAAACTTGTGGTTTACTTACACCGACAATGTCTGCTGCGGTAATGAGTCAGTCAATCTTGCATTCGTTTATTGTCGCGGCTAGCCGCGCAGGTGCATGTAACACCTGCGCGGCTAGAGTCCCCCGGGATCCCCCGAATCAAGAATCCCCCGGGATTTACAAGTCGTACGAGTGACACGAGATGATACGACCTTGAATATCAGCAATAAAAATCAGCATCGATTATTGCGGATGCTGATGCGGATGCTGATATTGAAAATAATGCGAATAATCCGCTGATGCTGATGCTGATGCTGATATTCGCAACAACCCTGGAAGGAACTACCTACACGAATAAAGGACCTTTGTTTTTATAACTTTAAATTTGTAGTTTTATTTTAAAATTGCGAAGGTTTATTCTCCGTTATGCCAAATTTAGTGACAAACCAAATTCTTTCTCCGACCCTGTGGTTGTTTTGCATTTTTCGGTCATAACCTAACCTATGATTTTTTCTTTTTCGCGATTTAAATAAACTCGATGGCGCTCTTGTTTCTGGTGTTGGTATAACGTGATTGGATCCCTAATCTCACGTTATAAATTCTACTTAATAATAGGTAGTACTTTGACATTTATTTTAATATTTTTCAAATATTCGTAATTAATTACATGATTATAGTACGTGGGTAATAATAAAACACTGTTTTGGGTTTCGAGTAATTTCCCTAAAGGATCGTAAAAAAAATATATATCACAATATCTGCAAATACACCGGTACGTATTTGTCGGTAACTATTACGCATCGATCTAATGTGTCGCGCAATAAAATTGAATCATTTTTGTGACACGTATGGAGTAATGCTGATGCCACGCATTCTATTGTTAAGCAGTCTGACCATTTGTTTCGAGTTCTGTATTGCATCCACTATCTACTAATGAATTTTCAGCGTTTCCAAAACACTTTGGGGTACTAATTAAAATTACACCTTTCCTAGTACGCCAGGGTCAGTTGTCCCGAAGTCTGGCCTGCTGACTTTACCCCAGCATTATATGGCCAAAATACTGTCTCATTTGAAAGTATCAGCTTTTACAAGACTTGCACTTTTTTGTCGCTGCCTCTTGCACTATAAGGATGTATTTTAAAATCGCGATTTGGCATCTATACCCATGATTGATCAATTCAGTATCTAGGAAAGTAACTGATGTGAGGGATGTATACAGTGGACGCATCTAAATCGGACTGCATACATCATTGCCTCTGCTTTTTGTACCTGTACCTGCTATCGAAATTTTGAGTTCGTGCAAATAAATCTGGCAACATCGCGTAATCGACGTTTGTCTCATCCGCGTCGGTCGGGTGTCCTCGGGCGGGTGCGCCGCGCGCGACCGCAGGCAGGGGCTCGTGCGTCATCGGCTGTTCTCGGTACGAGCGCGGGCGCGGGTTGACTGACTCCTGGCCGGAGCGCGCTGTGCTGCACATGTCAATCACCTGGTCGGCTGGTCAGCTGTTCGCCGTTCCACTGATTCCCGCTGCCCCCTGGCCAGATGAACGACGACCGCCACGACCTTGGATCTCCACGTAAGGACATTCGTCAGACTGCTCATACAGATATACATAATACACCGGACTAGGCTTACAGACCGCTAACAACGTTTAATACGGGATAAACCAAACAAAACATTACAGAACTTAACAGAACCAACTTAGCCCGGCCCATCTGTACCCACTGCGTGTAGCTCAGCTGTAGTATATTGCCACGTGGCAATAGTTCCGCCATTTTTGTATATAATATGTTTAGGAGCAATAAATAGATTATTATTTAATTTTATTATTTAAATCGTGCTCTTATCCGAAATCTACGGAAATTTAAAGAACTCGAATTTAAAGTCCTCAATATGAACTTCAAATTTTGGTTTTCTGGTATGGGACCGTCCACATATTACGTAATCACGTCTTTAGGATTTTCGACCTCCCCCCTCCCCCGTGTCAACAGCCGTAATCAGAAGCCTGACCCCCCCCCCTCCCCCCAATTAATTCAAAGTAATTACAAAATCTCAAACTCTTAGGTTTTTTTACAGATCCGAATCTTCAGACCGCAGTGGCTGTAAAGGCGGTATTAAAAAGACAAAAAATATTTGAGAATGCATTTAAAATTTTAGACCAAAAAAAATTGCGATGCGGTGACCAAGGTTGATTACGTAATCAGGGCGGACACCCTCCCTCCTCCACCTACGTAATCAAGCGTAAGCCTCAGCACCAACCCCCCCCCCCCCCCCTTCCCCGTCCACACATTACGTAATATGTGGACGGTCCCTATACATAATACGGAGGATCTTGAAATAAACCTCAAAAATATTTCTATTGTTGTATCTGATATATGTAATATACCCACTTATACTGCACGACTGCACCATGACCCTTTTTTGATTTAACACGTCACTTTTTAGCCATACCGGGAAAATTTGACTAAGTTGGAAAACGCAACAATTTGTGGTGTTGACGAATTTTAGGAATATAGAAGCATTGATTCCATGGCATATAAGATTGCTCAACGACTTCCTATGATTTGGAAACCAGTATTTTACTACGGAACGCGATGTAAAGATGGCACGCATAGTTCATATAATTGATTATTATGTTCACTATGGCGATTTTCATGGTATAACAGTATGGAGGCGCACTGTAAATGGCGCTCTAAATCCGCCTATACAAACAAAACGAGTTTTTTAATCAAAGCTCTTATTATTTTAATATTATTCACATAAAAGTTTTAATTTGGTATAAGTACCTACAGGTTTCGATACGTTATAATTTAGGACTTTAATGATAAGACTTATTAGTCTATCTACATATTAGTTAGACTATCGATCCACCTAGATAGACATCTCTCCGCATTATCATTGATTATAATAGTATTATTTCTGTCTATATATAATCAGCCTATATAAAAATACGATACATGGCACTAATAATTGAATGTTATTATTGGGTTTTTTAAATTAAATTAAAAAAAAACGGTAATTATCAATGTTATTATAGATGGTCAAATAAATTGTTATTAGTTTGGCCATCAATGTTACCAGTACCACCTGCATTTCGCCGTCTCGTAAGGGTTGCAAAAACATTCTATGGATTTGCGCAATCTAATACCATAGATACCATAGATCAACGATAGAAGGTAGAGTTTGCAGATGCAACTTATTCGCAGATAAGGTCATACGTTAAATGAAGATTTTGTTACTGTAGTCCTAGACGATATACGAATTCACACGCCCGTGGACTATAACTGGTTAATGTTGACCTTAGTATACTAGAAGACTGTAAATTGTGGCGTTTTGCCAGTGACGAAATCACTGGTATGGTCATCGCGTTTTAGGTTGGTTGTTGGTTGGCAGCACTGATTTTTTAGGTGATTTACATTGCAATTATACATTGTAAGGGCCGGGCCACCGATGCGGTGCGATTGCGGCGCGGCACCTGAGCGGTGCCGCTGCGGCGTACTACATACAAATATCCATGGTATGTCAGACGGTGCTTAATATCCGGAGCGGCACCGCTCAGTTGTTAAGTGCAGTCGAAGGAGGGTACATGCTTGCCTGTTTCATTTGTTTTCACGTATTTTTGACAATTTTTAATCGAAGTGTTTAAAATGAGTACTAACGAGGAAGATATTTGCATTGACTACTTCATTTCACTAGTTCTATTAACAATTAACTACAACATTCGCCCACTGCGGCGTCTTTGTAACGTTGCGGCGCCGCACCGTGCACTGTACGTGTGTACGCCCATACGCCGAAATCTTTGCGGTGCGGCGCCGCACCGCATAGTGTGGACCGGCTCTTACCGTTGACCATACAACCAAACTCTTGCGGATACCGAGACAAAGTAATAAATACATCGCCTCACTGTCGCCTATATTAATTATTAACGGGTAGGACACTGCTTCAAAATGAGCACCAGAGTAACCCGTTAGATTGAATTAGCCCAAGGAACCGAGCCAAAACGAAAAGCAAAATAAATAATTGTTTGAAGTCTAATTAGTCAGATGAGGTACTAAAAAGGATTTTTAAATTCATCTATGGTTTAATATAGGAAAGTTGAAGACTCAAAAGGAAATTCAGGAGGCATGCATAATTTAATACTTCCCTTTCCATCTTTAAAATTATTTAGAAGGGGTCCAAACTACGTTGCAATGGTATGTTATAATAACCTACACGAAAATATTAAAATTATATGTAAAAACGGAAAAATATCCCAGTTTAAATCCAAATTAAAATTCTACCTTATTGAGAGAAAATTGAATATCAACAAGTTTTAATTAGGTGAATGGCAATTTCCATTCTGATTTTATTCATTTAGCTTGACATTTATGCCATTTTATTGACTACACGCAAGAGCAATGAATCCGGGTCACTAAAATAACCGTAATATCTCGGAAACTATGAGTGCTAGCTTATTCAAATGAAAAGTATTTTATAGACAATTTGACACCACCCTAAAAATGAATAAAACGCCATAGTTGCCTTAAAGTAATGCCACTAAAAAGGCTAAAACAAAAATAAATGTTTTTTTTTTAAATCGAACTATGAATTTACTGCACTTGTTTTTGCTTATGTTGCCGTTTTCTCTGAAAAAAAATAACAAATGCTCCTGGTATTAAATATTCATTATTAATATGGTAATATTGAACAAGGTGGCTTAGTTTTCGAGATATTCGTACCATTATGTTGGTGACCCGGATTCATTGCTCGTTCGTGTATTATATTATTACGAATATTTCTGTTTTCTCTCCGATAATCAATTGCATTTTGTATTTTCTATTTCATGACAATTTAATTGATAATTCTCACGATAAAATGTTCTAAAGTAAGTTAGTATTTAGTATCAGCTTTTAAAAATATTTCAATCTTAAGCAGCTATCTACTAAACTATTATATTGATTCAGTTATCACTGGATTTGTTCTTTGGATTTTATAATCAAATTATATAATATTATGTGTTCAAAGAAGTGTGTACTAATGTCTAAGCAATTATATGTATGTAAGGTTTTAAAGGCAATAAACCTGATTTGACTCGAACGAATAACCAGAGTGAGCATTCCACCAAGGGGACTGTGCCTTAAGATACAAGAACCTCTCCCTACTTTACATACTACGTGTGTTATCGACGACGCCTTTATACATCAACGTATTTAGCGACAAAATCTGTTTTGGCCATGGATCATAACAGTGGCTACATACAAACCGGCGAATTGCACAAAACAAACCCATTGTGTGTGGGTTATTCGTGCGTCGCGACGCTGCTGTCAATGGATTCACCTGGAAAATGGCCCGCTTCAATTGAATAATTCAAGCGCGACCCACAAAGGCGACCCAATCCGCGAGAGTTGCGCAAGACCTGCCCAAATAGAAATCAATTGACGCTCTTCTACTTTATTTAGAATTGCGAAACCTCACCAAAATAACCAATCAATAGTGACTGACGGCTAGAAGTTGTTGTCCGCATTTGAACTGTCTTTGAACTTCAACAATAGAAGTTTTGCGGCGTCAACGTCTCTACATCCGGGAATCAACATGTCAGGAGGTAATTAACGCTATTGTGTATGTGTATGTGTGTATGTATGTTTGTATGTATGTATGTATGTATGTATGTATGTATGTATGTATGTATGTATGCATGCATGAATGTATCCATCCATACATACATACATACATACATACATGACATACATACATACATACATACATGTCATACATACATACATACATACATACATACATACATATATACACACATACATACATACATACATTCATAAATAGGGAATCTCTTTTTTTTTGTCAAATTCGTAAATCTTATCTAAATAAAGACATACGGGGTAAGTTTTTATCAGGTGAATAACTACGAGCAAATAAGCATTTTGATAAAAAATATTAAATTATCTTCTTTTTTTTTTTGTAAATTTGAATAATTAAACTCTTGATCAAAAGTTTGACGAACATTGAGCGCGCGACGCCTTTTAGATGTAGGTAAAATATCGCTAATAACCAATACTAGCGATATTTTACCTACCTCTAGAATACTCTAGATGGTGCTACGCATCGTGCTTAACGCTTGTACTATTTAAAAAAAAGTAATATTTAAAAAATACTAATTAAAAAAGGATGTCTGTAACTAAAAACTCTCGGGATGATCTTTCATTTTTGATCTTAGGAAGTTTCGGTAATAATCATCTTAGACCTTTATTTTGTTTATTATACGACCGCTTAATTTTATTCCAACATCTATTTCATAAATATTAACCTTTAACCTTGGCAACTTGCAATCTTAACCTTGGATCCTAGTCAACTATATGACTTATTTTTATAAGCAGGCTGAGCAGGTGACAATTTTATCTTGCATCAAATTTCTTATTTCCTCTTTAACCCTTTGCCTGCCAATATTTTTTTATGTAGGTTAGATTGAACTGCCATAGTACAAAAAAGTATGCCCGAGAATACTCGGGCTAGGCAATGGGACATGAAAACCTATTCACTATGCCAAATCCGATTATACTCGGCGTCCCTTTGCGTAGAGAATTGTTTCGGAATTCATCATTTATAAGGTTGCAACTGGAAGTAAGGGCGCAAGTGTCGGCCCGCTGGGTAATTAACCTGGTTATCTCGCGGTAAGGCGTTGGCTTCTTACGGGCATGTGGCGTAACTAGACGGTGGACTGTTTAGTCCTAAGTCTTCTGCGCTCACCTCACGGGAGACAGAACAATCTAATATCGTTAAAACTTCCTAAGGTGACGGGTTCGCCCGTTGTAGTTGGCAACTCTAGTTGTCATCATCTATAAATGTGTTTTAATTTTGATAATAATTGGCGAAGAAACCTTCAGTTTAAGTTCAATATTTTGAGGTGAAAAATTCGTTTACTGATTTAGTTTATTTTTTATTTATTTATTTTAAACAACATGATTTACAGACGAATGGCTATGATATTCGGTATACAGTACAATAAAACGTGCAGGAAAAACAAGTTGAACTCATAGCCGTTGGCTCATCGCATACCTAACTGAGCAAGAACGCCCGTATCTAGGGATGCTGATATTTGACTCAGCATAATGCGAGCTGACATGTATGACGTTCGGTTATATAATTATTATTGGTATAAAGTTTAAAACATTCATTCTTGCATAATACAAATACACAAGCACAAAGAGTTATACCAACATACAAAAAAAATATAATAGTAAGAAATTATTATTAAACCCAACACCAATATATAGTAATACATAAATACATAAAATACATATTTAAAATAAATTTACATACTAATATACACAAAATGTACACAAATAAATTAAATTGAAATACCTCTAGTCTTAAACCTTACATATACGTCTATTATATTTATAAATAGTTGTTTATTTATTTTTATTTTTTTGCCGTAATTACAAACATTATACTTACTTTTTATTTTATTAAAACCATCACCCTATAAAAAACTGCAAGTCAATAACTGCCAAAGTAATTGGCTTTCATATGAAAACTCCTTCAAGTCGCCCGAGAATAGTGGTAGTTGGCAATAGTGGTAGAACGCCAAGCCCGAGTTATCTCGGGCTTGGCGGTTAAAGGGTTAACCCCTGCCCTGCATGACCCCTTGAAATGGTAATCCTATTCTACTGCTCTGTCGCTCTGCTCTTGAGACGTTCAAACAAATCAAAACCCGTCCAGCTGAGAAATCGCGTGGGTTTGAAAACAAGGGCGTCACTTCCCGGTGTTTGCATTTTATTCGTGTTTTGATTGCACGATTCAGTGTCGTTGAAGCGTGTTTACCAACTGAACCTGACCTTGTTTGCCTGTTGCTGCTATCTCAAACGATGATTTTCATCCATTCCAAAGAATCTATTATACGTCACCCGCGGCCTACGGTGTGAACTAAATATTTAGACGTGCTACGTTGTTAAGAATAGCTATTCTGGGTAAGTCTTTAAAAAACTGCGAAATCGCCGAAACGAGCTGCGTCGGACACGAGCGCGGAGTTCGGGGCTCTCTAGACGATTAGGCATGCTTGTCAAGCATCGCGTCGCGGGCTGGGAGGGGATCGTAAACCGCAGGAAATATGAAAATATTTTTTTTTTATATTTACCAATAAAGCCTAATTTTGTAGTTTTATACCAGGGAGCCACGTCATTTATTACGTCTAATTAACGTGACTCCCTGGTATAAACTACAAATTTAGGCACTTTTGGTAAATATTAAAAAAATATATTTGCATATTTCCTGCGGTTTAGGATCCCTTCCCAGCCCGCGACGCGATGCTTGACAAGCATACTTGATCGTCTAGAGAGCCCCTTACGCTAAAATTCGAGAAACTTTTTGATAACGTCTAGTAAAAAATGTGATTTTTGGAAAATATACGCATCTAACAAAAAAATATGTAAATATTAATATGACGAAGAGCATGATGTATCGATTGTTTACATAAATATGTGATTAAATAACAATTAAATATATTAAAACAATAAAAAACACGACTGCCGTTACAGAAAGTGAACTATTGTATTTATAATTATTTTTATTACGGTTTTTATGAAATATTTGTGGTTTATATATTTATCGATATAGATACATGTATATTTACGGAATATTACTCAAAAAGATCTTTCATTTGAAACTAAACACGATATATTATCGTTATTTATTGACATTTGGACATTTAGACAACTACTTACTTGATATTTGGACAGTTAAGGTACCATATGACACTTAAAATGATATAACGATTCAAGCAATTCCACACACTTCCAAATCGGTGCAAGCGTTTAGAATTTATGGTGGAATAAAAAAACGGAAAACATACATAGATGAACACATTACACTCCTTTTTTGTCGGGCGGTCGTGTAAAAAGGAAACACGTGTAGTGTACGTGTAGCCTTTGTGTTGACAGTTTGATTTTTTTTTTAATCCTAGCAGGGTTTAAAAAATCACGTTATATAATGTTGCACCGAAGAACGTTATATAATGTTGAATGATGCTGCGTGATAAATGTTGCATTATACTACTCTCCTGTTCCTAGACTAGCTACCTGTACACTCGACTGTCAAGGCTTCTTAAATCATGAGAAAAATCCATTTTTAGTTCCACTTCAGGATATTTCTTCTGTCTCAGTAACGAAAGATGAAATCAAAATAAGTTGACTCAAAAAAAGAAACAATCGGTTGTGTATCTGAATATTAACTTCATCAATAAAATCGTTGAGCACCCTCTCTCGGCCGGCGGAAGAACCCGGTCGGGTTCCGTTGCAACTGCCTCGGGCGGCGCAGCTCGTTTCTTGGCTAAGAGCGGGGCTGTGCTAAGTGCCAACAGATGGCGTTAATATTTGATTAAAATGCATGGCGAAATTTAAACATTATTAGTGCAGCTTGTAAATGAGACCTACTCCGAACAAAATTTCACAACGTGATTTCGGCCCATCAAGGTATCTGTGTACCAAATTCAAGTCTCGAGTCAAATATTTCGGAATTAAAATATGATTAGTACACCCCTGGTGAACCGATTTCAACCACAACCTTTTTAACTTTTGCCATGACCAAATGATACTTGCATGCCAAATTTCAGTTCAATCGGATTAAGCGTTTGGGCGTTATCGTGGAGAAATACACAGACAGACGACAGACAGACACACAGACGGGGCTTCCATCTGGAAATGCTCTTAATCGTCTTAATCAGTCTTAATCTCTCCTCCCTAATACGGGAGGAGAGATACGGATAAGAAACGACCGACGGTTCAAAATAAATATGTACTTATTTAATTTTTTTTAAAATACCGCGTTCACAATACATTCCCTCCTCGTCGGTCGGTGGGCCGGGAAAGTAAAAACAATGTTTTCTTGTGGAATCGCGTCTTTTTTATAATGCTTGATTTTTTTACGATGTTGGTTGTCTTATAAAAAATATGTTTTAAGATTATGGCAAATATGTCAGAGCATCTATAAAGCAAAAAAAAATCAATGTAAAAAATCGTTTCTTATTTAAAACATTCTTTACGTGTACAAACCCGCTTATATCAAACCCGCATATAACGAATTCCGCTTATATCGAACATTTTTTGCGGTTCCTTGAATTTTCTAATAGTACTAATTTTCCCGCATATATCGAAACCGCTTGTATCGAATTCCCGCTTACTTCCAACCAAATTTTCGGTCCCTTGGTTCAAATTTTACCCAGATATATCAAATATCTTGGAAAAATGCAACAACATTCAGAATTTTTTGAAATGTGTGGGATAAAAACAAGGGAAAAGACAATACTTACAGGAAATTTCACATTTATAAATGATAAACATGTTTTTATTCAACGTTCAAGTAAAAAAAGCCTGACTAGATGTCATTAACTAGAAAACTATAGTACAATTCTATATGTACGGTCAATGCTATAAGTACATGGTTATAAATCTGTCTCATCTGTCTAAACAATCTGTAACATTTCGTTCCATTCAAATGCTCGGACTTTATCTTCAAGGCGTCATATTATACACATCTATATTGACACATCTATCCCATCAGTCGGGGCAGTTACATAGATACAGGGTTACAATATCATTGCCCTTTCGTCAATGGTATGAGTACATTATTATAAATCTGTCTAAACAATCTGTAACATTTCGTCCATTCAAATGCTCGTAATTTCTCTTCAAGGCGTCATATTATACACATCTCTATTGACATATCTATCCTATCAGTCGGGGTAGTTACATAGGTACAGAGGGTTATGATGTCATTGCCCTTTTTGTCAATGCTATGAGTACACGGTTATAAATCTGTCTAAACAATCTGTAACATTTTCGTTCCATTCAAATGCTCGGACTTTCTCTTCAATGCGTCATATTATACACATCTCTATCTATCTATCTATCTATCCGTTCAGTCGGGGTAGTTATATACGTAAAGGGTTATATTTTGCATGTTGTGATAGCGATCGATCGTCCTGTGTGCAGCCCACCGTCTGGCCCCGGGCTGTGGCCGACCATCACCCTCCGACGGATGGAAGGGCAAATTCGTAATAGGGCTATGGACCAACAATATATTTCTCACCTTATATTATAAGGTTATAATATAAGGTGAGAAACCTTATATCATCTGGGACAACTGTAAAACATAATCGCGAGGAGGGTATTTTGTTTAATGTCAGGAGTTTATATAAAGGTTTACGGGTAGAATGATTAAAGTGAATTTGAAATTTTAAGATGAGATACTTTTTTAATGGAGTATAAATTTAAGTAAAATGCGTTTTTTTTAAACTTAACTACCTATATTTGGTTAACAGACAAAATATATTTTGTTGTAACTCTAACAAAGATAAGATAAAAATAAAGAGTATTTATTTCTATTACAACCATTACTGTTGTGTAAGAATTGCATTAAATTAGTCTTAAACTAGTTACTCAGTTATATGTAATTTAAACATATACATACATATCCATATACATATTTACACAAATACATATATACTTCATTTGATAGACATTAAATAATACTATAAAGATTTGAAAATTCGTTTTTTTAGAATATATCTATGTTATTATTGTCTCTGTTGTCATTATAAAATCCGATGAAATATGGTTAACTAAATGTCGGCTCGTGAGCTGACAGGCATGCATTTCGGGGCTATGATCCCCGTAATAGGACTTCGCAAAGGACATTGCACTCACCAGACTGCCGACGGAGGTTGCAATATTGTCATATTATATGCAGACCAGGAGATGAAGGACCTAAAATCGATTAACGAATGAATTTAAAAATAAATAAATCAACTGGTAGGCAATGTGCTAGCGGGGGTTCCCGGGTTTCCGACGTCAGAGAGAGTTGTGGGTGGATAATAACATATGTACGATGCCACTTGAAGCTATTTTTGATTTGCATGCGTAGTGACTCGTGAACGGTTTGGGGGTCAGTTAAGCATACCACCGACATATTATTATGTATGATTACCGTGTTGTCGGTGAGACATACTTTAGCAATAGAAATTTAAAATAAAAACCAAATCTTTAGTTTTATCCTACTTCTAATGTCTAGCATAACCAGTAGCCGTAGCGAGTTGAAACACCCGTCAGATCACCGAAGTTAAGGGGGAGCCTGGTTTAGAAGGCCAAAAAAAACATGTTTTTCATGTTTTTTTTAACCTATAGTTGAAATCTAATTATGCATCTTTTACCTGGAATAGCTGATAGTCTCAGATTGCTGTAAGTGTAAGAAACTTACTACTTTTTTTCAAAGAATATTCAAACGAGTTTTTCTCAAAACCTTAGTTTCCAGTTTTGCGCCGATAATTAAAAAAATCTACTTCACGGATCGAATTGTTGTGCAAAAAAAATATTAAAGATTATTAAATTCTCTTCTATATTAACTTAAAAAACCACATTAAAACGTTTTTATATATTTTTTTACTAGTTAAACACAAAAAATTTACGCGAAAATCAATTTTATTTATTTAAATCCTTGAAAAGTTATAAAAATGATACCGTTTAGTTATTTTTTAAGTTCATCTAGAAAATACAATGTAAAAATTATTACCCTTTTTTTTGTTTCAGGCAAAATTACGGTCACTATTACCGGCGCAAGAAAATACCGTAATTTCTGCAGCGGTAGAAACATTTGCAATTCAATATCTCAAGAATAGTTTTTTTACTATTACGAAAAATATTTTCATCTTTCGAATGTTATTCAAACTGATATAAAAGATTCATGATCAGATGTCAAGTTTAAGTTAAAAAAAACTTGTTTTTAAGCACATTTGACTACCTCACCGAAATGCATTTATATAGCTCATCAACAAATTTGTTTAAGCCTTTATTACCTAATTAGTAGGCCATAATCCCTATATTTTTTTATCGTACATTAATGAAAGTTCATGATAAAATGGTCATTTAACAATTCTGGAATGAGTTTATTCATTTAGCCCTAATTATATTTTCTTATTAAATCTTATTTAGGAGTTGTTCGCATATATAAGCAGTGAAAATAGGTTTTTTTACAAAGTCTCCCGAAAATATCAGGCAGGACCTTGCATTGAAAACTTCGATTCATTAAGAAATACGGTAACTTATATTTCTAGTCATTTACCAAATTGCAAAATACTACGTCATCATTAGGCTTCAATTATCCGCCTGTGTCATGTCGTTGAAGTGTCAACAACGGTAATTTTGTTAACTTTGAAGATGTCGAAATTTGAGCCGACAAAACGTCATTTGCGGGAAGCAATGCTTTTCTGCTAAACTGTCGCAGAATGTCATAGATTGCTGCTGGAGGCTTACGGGGAATTTACTCCGACAAAAAGGACTGTTGAGACTTGGTTTCTCCGGTTCAAAAGTGGTGATTCGACGTGCAAGACAAAGAGAGCCCAGGCCAGGAGCAAAAATTTGAAGAAGCCGAATTGGAGTCCATACTCCATGGAGATTCGAGTCTGACGCTGGAAAAGATAAGTGAAGTGCTTAATGTTCATCCCTCAACCGTTTCGAGACGATTAAAATCTATGGGAGTCATTCAAAAGGAAGGGTATTGGGTTCCTCACGAGTTGAAGCCAAGAGACATCGAAAGACGTTTCATGACTTGTGAAATGCTCCTTCGCCGTCAAAAAAGAAAAGGTTTTCTCCACCGAATAATCACCGGCGACGAAAAGTGGATCTTTTACGAGAACCCCAAACACGAAAAATATCGCTCGTACCCCGGTGAATCACTTCCATCGACCTCAACAGCCACGCCGAAGAGAGACATCCGCGGATCCAGGGTAATGCTTTGCATTTGGTGGGACCAAAAGGGTGTCATCTATTACGAGCTGCTGAAACCGGGAGAAATCATCACGGGCGATCACTATCGAGCTCAGCTCAAGAATTTGTGCGATACTGTGAAGATAAAACGGCCGGAATACGCTAAAAGGCACGACAAGGTAATTTTCCAGCATGACCATGCTCGACCATACGTCGCGATGCAGGTCAAGAACTTCCTGGAAACGCTTCGCTGGGACATCCTACCTCACCCGTCGTACTCCCCAGATATTGCGCCATCCGACTACTATTTGTTCCGGTCAATGGCCCATGGCCTTTCCGAGCAGCGCTTCCAGTCTTTCGAGGATATTGAAAAATGGCTGGATTCGTGGATAGCCTCCAAGGACGAAGACTTCTTCCGCCGGGGAATCTGTCTCTTGCCAGAAACATGGGAGAATGCCATAGCTAGCGATGGACAATACATGGAATGAAATGCACTTTTCAATTTGCTTCGAAATAATCAAAGAAATCGAATAATCACAAAAAAAAAGTTTTCAATTGAAAGACCTAGTATTTTAGTTACAAAAAATAAAAATCGCCAGCGCATAAAAATGGGTTTGCTATAATCTAATTTTTCGTACTGTCTTTAGTACATAATAAATATTTGTAAATCTGATAATTTTCTGCAAATGGTATGGTCCTCTCCATAACTTGGGAGTGCACTTCCAAATGCTTAGAGCATCAAAACCATTGAAAACAGTAGTATTTCCTCGTTTCACTATTTCAACCAGTGTGATGAAGTACAAGTAAATATATATTTATCCATATAGTTACATATATATTTTCGGTATGTACTTAATCAGACCTTTCATTTGACACTAAACAAGATATTATGTTATTTTTGTTAATATTTGTGTTAATTTATTGACATTTGGAGATTAAGACATTTAGACAAGTATTTACTTGATATTTGGACAGTTAAGGTACCCTATGACACTCGGGATGACATAATGATTCTAACAATACCACATACTTCTAAATCGGTTCAAGCGTTTAGAAGTTCGAGTGGAATAAAGAAACGGAAACATACATACGGCTGTCATGTAATAAAGTCTACTCTGGACAAAAGCGGTTGCAACATCGCCGAAAACTCGGGTGCTATAAACTTCACGCGATAAATTCGTTTTATCTCATTTGTAATGTCAGAAAACTTCGATAGTCTTCGATTTCAGCGTAATGATACATATCAACCCCACAAGCCAACATTTATCAACGATGGAGTTAGTGGAGAGACGAGAAGAAGGTGAATTCAACAGCGTCGATTATGAAAGTCGCGGAGATATTATGTACATAATAGGCGTTTCACTTGCAGTCGCTTGTGTGTTTCCTGAAGCGACAAGCGAAAGTCATCGCGGTGCGCGCCGCCTGCCGAACGCGATGAGGAAATGGGAGCAGCGTAATTAGTCGCGGTAGCGTCGGACGACGACGACGCCGCGATGCGACACCGCACAGACGTTCCGGCCGGTAATGAACGGTTTCGTGCAGCTTGGGCCATAAGATACTGTGTTCTCGGATCGGCCCAACTCACGATTCAACTCCTATGCAGTAGCCTTCTCGTGTGGAAGGCTACCTTGGGTAAGACTTTCGCATCTCGGGCCTCACGTCTGGTGGATCGGTTTCTCCTAGGGGATTGCCTCTTGGCGCTACCGGACAGTTTGCGCACCGTTCGGAGACGTCAATTAGTTGTGCACTCTGACTAATTGCTAAAGGAGTCTGGAGACTATGGAAATATACTGTCTCCTAAGCAGCGGGGGTGGATGTTGACCTGTCGTCAACCACTCTTGAAATGACCAAATGGCTACCTGATCCCGAATTCAGAGCCGGGCAAAAGATGCCATTGGTCCGCGATATATTCAAATTGAATCAACGATAAATATACGACAGGTAGAGGTCGCGCAAGGGACATCGGACTCGTAACCAGTCGGGAGGTTGGAGGTATCCTGATGGTTAATTCCAGACGGAGATATCATTCCAAAACTGGTAGACGGAGGGCGAGGCTGCCCGCTGGGTACCTTATCCGGTAAGGTGTTGGCCTCTGTCGGGCATGTTGGCTTAGTTAGACGTTAGATTTGTATTGTCTCTAAGTCATCTACGCTCACCTCACGAGAGATAGAACGATCAATATCGTTAAAACTGTCTGTTGTAGTTGACAACCCTAGTTGACGTTCCGGCCTGACGGCCTGTTTGTGTTTTTATAGTCAGCCCAACTCATAGTTCAGCTCCCATCCGGTAGCCTACTTAAAGGACTGGTGGGGTTAAATAGGGTTGGAGGTAGAGGGTATAGGGGTTAGGTGGGGGGGGTTGTCTGCTAGCCGGGAATTTAATATATTCGTATTGGGCGATTTCGGCCCAACAAGGCATCTGTGTGGGAAATTGCAAATCTTTAAGTCCAATAGTTCAGGATTGAAATAACTAGTGCGCCACCTGGTGGACCGTTTTCAACCACCACCTTTCCTACTCTTGCTATGACCCAATGATGCCTGCATGCCAAATTTTAGCTCAATCGGATGAAGCGATTGAGCGATATCGTGGAGGAACACACACAGAGATAGACACGCACACACGGACTCTCAGATAGACCTTAGTCTGGAAATGGTCTCAATCGTCTCGGGGGGGGGGGGGGGGGGGGGGTGGACGTCATTCATATATATTGCGCGTTCACAATACTTTCCCTTTGCCGGGAAACTAGGATACTTTTCTAACGTTGTTTTCGAACGTCTAGCTAGAACTATTTTCAAACGATAGAGATATTAAATACATAGGTTAGAATCTAAAATTGAAAAAATGGCGTTTGGGACAGTTTAAAACTAGATCGACGATATTAGGGCTCGCTGACGTCAGCAAGCAAAAACAGAAAATATAGTATAATGAGAAATCAATACGTGCGGGCAGTTTGGCTGTAAAACATTTATTTCAGCGGTCGGCAACTCTGCTAATAACGCCTCTTTCAGGCATACCCTAACGACCATTTATATTACAAGAGTTCGGGACCATTTATTAACGGGCCGATTATATAAAGGTTGACGATTATACCAGAATAATTGATAAAATAAGTTGGAATTAATTCCGACGGACTGCTCGAACAACGGCCTATATTCGTATTGGAAAACAATAATTTTCCCGAACCAACCATTGCTTAACGTTCGAGAAGTGTTATTTAAATAATAATAAAATAACTGAATAAACGTGATTGTGCTTACAAAGTTGCAATCATTATTATTTCTGTTGATCATTCAATTGATCGTCGAATCAAATATTGTACTTAAGAGTCAATCCTATCCAAGGTAGACCGACCAATCCAAGGTAGACTGGACAACGGCGGTTGCAGCATCGCCAAAACGTCGGCTTCTACAAACTTCACGCTGTAAATTCGTTTTTATCCTATTTATAATGCCAAACAACCGCGATAGTCTTCGTTTCATATATTTTTATTAATTTCGCCGGACAATGCTATCAGCCGCCACCAGCACTATGACATTAAGCAATCTACGCCCCCGATGTCATAGTGATTCGCCTGATCGTACTTTGTAAGGTCCCGGGCTCGATTCCTGGCTGTTTTACCATTTTCTTTTGGGTAAAAATAAACGGATTCGCATTGCAATTCTGTCGATCGAATGCAATAACAAAACACACACTTCCACACGTGTAGTTTCTCTTTTTAGAAACCTACACAAACTTACTCTTATAAACACTTCATAGTAAGGTCGATTGGAAGAGATTGCCGTATGACAATAAACCCGTCCACTGTTAATTTTCACAATAAAGGAAGTAAAAACAAATAAACAAAAAAAAACAATCTATAATATTATAAAGACGTAGCATTTGTAACTTTGTATGTAGGGGATAACCTCCGTAACTACTCATCCGATTTAAAAAATATTTCACTAATGGAAAGCTTCATTATCGTCAAGTGCTATAGGGCATATTTTAATGTGATAAATATTGGTTTTCAATACGAAATCACGATATTTGGAAATACAATCGGGGAAAAATAAGCTGGCGAGTTGCTTTATCGGCGTGCGCTGACGAAACGGTTTGATATATGTGAAAACAATATATGACAAAAACATCGGCCGCAGAGAGATCTATAAAAAAGTCAGGGACGGCATGTATCCAACTTTTATATTTAACCTACAATAACTGATTTTATGTCTTAAAAAATAAGTAGGCAGTGTTTGTTGAAGACATAAGCAATAAAATAAGAATCCTTATCAAAATAAATTTATCCATTATCACGGGTGGTTAATAAAGATAAAATTAGCCATTTACTGTATGTCTTTAGGTGGTATAGTTATAGAGATATCATTAAATTAGTAACGCGTGCAAGCACCCCAAAATACCTAGCCGGCGGTGGCGGTGGCTGCTGACCTTGGTTCAGCGGAAGGCGGCGCGGGTGGAGCGGAACAAGACGCGTACGTCTGCGATAAAGGTAGCGTGCATCTGAGGGGGGGACGTCTTGCAGTATATATCTAACGGCAGCGTCTAAAAAGAGAAATAAACGGCAACCTACCCAACCTAACAAATCGATTCAAAACTTTACCCGAAGCGAAGGTGCTGGCAACAGCTTTAAGCAATCATTGAAAAAGGTCTTCCTTTTACAATAAATATGAACTATAAATTCTAACCTTTCCGTTATCCCTTCCCTTTCCTTACCTTGTTTTGACAGTTTAATTTACAGTTTAATATATGTATGTATATATGGATTTGTTTATATATGTAGGTATTTATATAAAAAATAATTTATTTATATGATTTTGGCTTTAGATACGTATACAATGCATAATATTTGCTATAATTTAAATTTTATTTTATATTTTATTGTATCTTATTGTACTTTAACTTTCGCTTACCCTTCTTTTCACATCAGCATGTTGGTTGACTGGAAGATATTGTTATGTAGCAATAAGTCCGCCATTGAACCTTCTTTATTGTACAATAAAGAGTTTTTCATTCATTCATTCATTCATTCAACAGCTAGTACTCTATATAATCAATGCTATTACGTAATTTGGTGAGTCTTTATCTATTAAAATGTAGATTAGATTTATTCCTGTTGTGGCGGTAATGAAAATCACTACCGGAACGTCTGTTTGTCTGTCTGAACGTCTGTTTACTGGCGTACATAATGCCTTGGTGTATAAATATATAGGAAGAGAATACGTCATAAGTCCCGATTTATTAAAGAGAGTAAATACTCGGCGAAACCATGACCTCGTTTCATGATCTGAATGCCTATTTTTGTATCTGACGTAGGGGTTGTCACGGAGAAGAAGCTTGATTAGAAAATTTGGAAAGTGACTTGTTTACTATGAGTAGTGAATACATCCCGAGCATGTCTTTCAATCCCGGGATTACGGCATTTTTAATGCGTAATCCCGTGATCCCGGGACTATTCCGGGATTAGACTACGTAGTTTCTAATAGGGCTCAAATGAAAAAAAACTTGAGTTATTTAAAAAAATGTTTTTAATAGTGTTTTGTTGCACAACACAAATCACAATATAGGTAGTAAGAAAAGTTGATAAAAACCTGTTGGCCCATTGAGGGGTAATTGTATTGAAGTATTTCGAGCGGGGAAGTCCCTTCTAAGTTCTATGACAAACATATTATTAGGGCTGCATCTGTGTAGTACATATCGTACGGCGTATCTAAGGGTTGTTTTTTTGCGTTATGTAATAAATGCTATTAATATAATGTAGGCAAGGTCATTGTCAAGGCGCAACTAGGCGGACTACGAAATACAAACTAGACCTGTTTGTAGCAATCCCGAAAATCACCAGAATTAGCCAAGTACAGTCCACGTATTGGGTTCTAATCTATGTAATTGCCGTTTTACACACTGACCACTTTTAGTACAAGAGGCAGCGACAAAAATGTACAAGAGTTTTGTAAAAGCTGATACTTCATATCGGACATTATTTTGGCCATAGAATGCTGGGGTAGAGTCAGCAGGCCAGACTCCGGGACACACGGAGCAGGTGTAGCGCAGGAAAGGTGTAATTTTATTTAGTATCCCCAAAGTGTTTTGGAAAAGCTGAAAATCCTTAAGAAGACAGTGGATGCAATACGGAACGCGAAACAAATGGCCAGACTGCTTAGCAATAGAATGCGTGGCGTCAGTACATGTCAAGTACATACTCAATACATGTCACGACTTCAATTCCGCGCAGGCCGCGTCAAAGATGTAAAATATAATCTCTCTCCGCGCGAGATGGCAGACAGATAGTTTAGAGGAATTTCTATCCCTTTCTTGTTTCAGTGCATTAGCGTTCAATAAATGCAATATTTGTGATTTGAGCATGTGGTCAAGGCACCGATATCTTCGACGCGGCCAGTACGATGAACGATTAGAAAACTAGAAGAGGTGTTCAGTGTGTAGACTTGATTAGTCATGCAAATTCACCCGCGTCCGACGGCCACACCGATCACTTTCTCCGCCTTTTCCAAGAGCTGCCGACTGCGGATCTCTCTCCGCTGCCCGCGTCGGAAGAGTGAATGGGGGCCGGTTCGCCTGACGCCACGTAACGACCATTATTAATGGACGGATGACTAGGCGTAATAGCGTCGCTTAATCGCACAGGCGATGATGACAAACCAGTCGAGCGAGGAATTGACAAGCCAGGAAAACAATCGCCGCTTTAGCCACGGCCAAACGACGGATTTGTACGAAAACTTTCCAAGAAACTGCTTGACTACCTACGTTTAAAAGCAACTAAGCTAACTTAACCGACGACGCCTTCGACATACGTTTTAACTTCCACAATTCTGAGTACCATCTATATCTGAGACAATTTAACTAAAAGGTAGTAGAATGATCGCTGGAATAATAAAATAACTAGAAATAATCCTGCAAGGCCAAAAAACAAATTTCTAATTGGTTAGACTGGTCCCGTCGACGTCAGCTAAATCTCGCTAAATCGCTATACCTGATAATATACAGTTATAATCATAGTCATCTTTTTTTAATCCGAAAAGTTACAGACTGGAATGCGCTATTTTAAATTTGCCCGAAGTTACTCACAACTTTATTTTATGTACATATACTTTTTTTGTTGTAAAGGTTTAATTACAAAAATTAAACAGACTCAAATTACAAAAATATATAAACAACAACTTGGGTTGTCGACTACAACGGGCGAGCCCGTCACCTCAGGAAGTTTTAACGATTAGTCGTTCTATCTCCCTGGAGTGAACGTAGAAGACTTGGGACAAAGACAGTCCACCATCTAGCTATGTCACAAGCCCGTAAGAGGCCAACGCCTTAACCGCGAGATAGCCAGGGATGTTACCAGGCGGGCCGACACTCGCGCCCTTACTTCCAATTATGACCAGATTACTCCGGTCTCTCGATTGGTTACGAGTTCGAGGTCGCTTGCGCGGTCCTCTCCCTTACGAAGCGGTGAAACGGTGTATACCGAATCTATCGCGGACCACAGCGTCCTTTGCCCGGCTGTTCACCCAGGATCGGATGGCTGATGGTCGTTTCAAGAGCAGTCGCCGTAAGGTCCGCAACCACCCCCGCTCTATAGGAAACAGTACTGCTTCTAGACTCCCCCCGACTGTTAGTCAGAGTGCACAGTCGATTGGCTTACGCCGCACGGTGCGCAGACCGTCCAGGAGCGCCAGAAGTTTGATTCCCAGGGGAAACTGACCAAGGCCAGAGTCCTACCCAGGCTCGCACTTCATGCGTGGAGGCCGTCGGATGGGTTTTGACCCGTGAGTGTGACCAACCCTGAACAGAATGGGTCTTCGTGGCCAACCCAGCAAGGGCCCAATAACTCCCAAAGAACAATTATATATAATCAACAATTTATATATAAACAACAATTATAATATAATCAATCAATAAGTTTAAAAAAAAAACTTTTTACCAAAAAAAATAACAAGAAAAATCAACATCAGAAACAACGCCAAGGTAACAAAATACAGAACAAATAAATTTGGCCAAGAAGAAACAAATAGAATTGATAAATAGTAAAATTATTCTATAATTTCTACTTTCTACAATAATCTAAGACAGACAGCCTTATCAAATATAAATCCTCTAATTGGCCTCATATCACTAATTGATTTTACATCACAAAGAAAAATCTTCCATATTCACTTAGAAACAATTAGTAAATTGAGTTTTTAAGAAACAGACACAGAGATATTCTCGCTGCGAGTTATAGATCGCTTTCGCACGACTGCCCAACACAAAAGGAGTGTAATGTGTTTGAGGATTTATCTATGTACGTTTTCGTTTCTTTATTTCACCATAACTTCTAAACGCCTGAATCGATTTAAAGCGTGTGGTATTGTTAGAATTATTATGTCATCCCGAGTGTCATAGGGTACCTTACCTGTCCAAATATCAAGTAACTAGTTGTCTAAATTTCCAAATATCAATAAATTAACATAAATATATCGTGTTTAGTGTCGAATGAAAGATATGATTGAGTATTAAAAACTGTAACAAAAATAATTATAAATACAATAGTTCACGTTCTATAATGGTAGTCGTGTTGTGTATTCTTTTTATATTTACTTGTTAACTTGAGGTATTGTGTAGGTAGGTAAATATCACGTATTAATCACGCCGGTCAAGTCGAAAAAGGTGTCAATGTTACCGAACAGATAACCTATGTTAATGCTCGTCGTCGTGTAACGTATTGTTGCCACATTCGAAAAATCCTTGATAAGTAGGTACATTACAGCGATCGCACCACTGACACACTGGCACAATTCCTAAATAAATACGATTAGAGACAAATTTGGTTATGCGTTTAATACTGGTAAGAAAATATTTACAAGAACTATTACTCAGATCTGCGTATATGCAGAAATTATTATTGTTATACATTTACAGACGACCCGAATGAATGCGATATGTTTAATGTTTGTTGATGATAACAGCTGTTTTTAACCGATAATTCCACTGGTCCACGATACGTTGTCTGGGACTGTAGACACGCGTCTTCTCCAGCTTACAGTCGTATTCCAGCAGATGGTAAATTTGGCTGTATCAATGATTATGTAGGGTATTTGTATGTAACTAAGCCGGCGCAGCCGCTGCAGCGCATCGGGGCCCGCGGTAGTTCTGGGGCCCAAAATGAAACTTCTGTCTACGATCGACGTTTTATCCAACTCTGCTAGAAAGATAAGGAAGCAAAAAAAATGGATGTCACTAAAGTGATCGATGATTTTCCAGAGTGGAAATCAAGACAAAAACCATTCTAGAAATGTAGTTTTCGTTATTTTACAATAGATTAAGTAGTTAATACAAATATGTATAGTCCATTCAACACGGGCACGTGAACAACTTGCTATAATACCCAAGCACAAAACTACACATTTCCAGTGCAGCTTTACGTATTATTCTGCGGTTGTATGGAATCGGTTGGGAATGGCTTTGCGATCGAAATCAATTGCAGTATTTAAAGACCACTTTAAAAGTTTATTATTAAAGGAAGATATTTAGATGTCATAATTTGATTTTATTTTAAAATAACTATTGCTAATTGGATTATTACTATTGTCTTCGTTTATTTATTAATTTGTAACCTGATTATTTAATGTTAAATATTTTGATTTTGATTATTTTTGATTTATTATATGTAGATTATTAAATTTATGTAATTACGTTATTTTCTTTTAATATCATTTGATGTTAAATATCTTGATTTTGATTATTTCGATTTGTGTATTTATTTGATTATGATTATTTGGATTTTTTGTTTTAAGATTTATTTGATTTGGTTATTTTATTTTAAAAATCATATACCTATGTATCAATAATTAATAGGTGTGTCCTGAAAACCAGGATAAGAGATATCCTGAGGATATCCCTAATTTGCAGCGTTTGTAGCTTTATTTCATAGTCTTTGTCTATTTATAGTTTTAATTTTTAATCTGTGTGTTCTTGTTTTTTTTTGTATATGTTTTCTATAACAGCTGCAAATAAATAAATAAATGTAGATATGCAAAAAAATGGTACATTTGTAATAATATTATGTGGGTATTTTTAGTCTTACCAGTTTCGTACTTGGTAGTTGTACTAAAAAAAAGTAATAAAGACCGATATTATTATTTTAATTTCTCCCTAACATTCAAAGGTGGAGAAATATAATTCATTAATTAATTTTTAACAGTGAAGAGTCGCTTTTAAATGTAAATTCATATAGGAAATGTTTCAAATATTCTTCCGCAACAATGTTTATATGTGATCCCCCGTGTCCCGCTTAAGTTCTCGGGAACTTGAACTTGTTCAGCAGCATATTCGAGGATTAAATGAATACGCCGATGTATAATGTAGCTACGATATAATATAAGCACATAATGTATATAGGTAGGTATACAATAATTACATCGTATGTGCCATAATGAGTGTAAGTAAATAGGGAGAAGGGACCTTTTGTGCAATTTTGCACTGGGGCCCATTTTTTTTAACTTACGCCACTGGGCATTAGATTGCTCAATGACGTTCTACGTTTTTGGATTTTGGTTGAATTCGTTCGTTTTTGTGTTTTTGTGTTTTTCAAATTCTAATAAAACTATTTTCTTATATTTATAATATGTCTTTGATTTCATGACAAGAAATCTTAAATTTTATATAATTAGGTAGGTTCATTGGTTCTAAAATTGTAAGCAAAATAAGGTGTAAGTTATATAAAAACCAATTATGAAGCAAATGTAATAAAACAGCTGCTGCTATTTTTGCCTTAGAGGTGCATATTCCCTAGGTATGGATGAAAGCAGTATTTAAGTAGATCTACAGATATATATTTCAAAAATAAATATACGGCGGTTCTCAAAATTTTTAAAACATACTTTTTTTCAAATACCGAAAATATGCTAGTTCGCGGTAATAGCGGACTTTTACCTGGAATAACGGCGAAACATCCCAGCATAAAATAGTATATGTAAATACCTACCATAACATTGGAAATATTGGCAGGTGTAAACATATAGGTATACCTTACAACGTCTTTGTGAAATGCACTATACTCGTATGAACAACAGCAGAAAAAATATTATACACGAAATAAAAAATAACACAGATTTTAACGGGGTCGGAGCCGCGGGTACAGCTTATGCAATAGGAATTAGTAACGGATTCACGGAGTTAAATAAAAGACATTTTCTTTTGGATTCACTTTTGGACGCATCTTTTGGATGTCGTAAAACTGTTTTGCAGAGTAAAGAAGTTAAAAGGCCAAATATAGCATGGAGTCAATGAACACTATGCTAGTTAATGATTTTTTAATGAATTTGTTATTGTTTACATTGAGTATCTATAATAATAGTAGGTAGCGTTTCTCCACAACAACAAAATTTATTTTCAGACATATGTAAACACAATAAATTGCAAATTATTAGGAATTTTATTTTTCAAATATGTTTTTTATACAAAAAATATTATACCTATACTTATTTTGTGTTTATGCATTTTTATCATTTAATTAAAATATACGCCCGCTGAAAATAGGTTGTTTGTTATGCATAAGATCCGGATTTTGATAATTACCGTTTTATTGACCGATCCCAAAAAGAACCTGTTTGGAAGAGGGAAAAAATGGCGTACAAGAGACGGGACAAATATATCTACGAGCCAAAGCTTGCCACAGACTGCTGCGCACGGCTACGTTTCAACCTCGAGGGTCGGGAGGCCCAAAGCAAATATCGCACGATGTACGGAAGAAGGCAACTGGTACCAAACGGAGTCCCACAGGGCTCGGCAAGGGCAGGGCAAAATTCGGAAGCCTAAAAAAACAGAATTATATTTATTTCTTTCAAGCACCCACGCGAGACATTATGTTAGAAAGGAAACGACACGAATGAATTATAAACTAGAACCTTCCTTGTGAAAACCCAATTCTCCTGGTATAATTTTGCTGCTATCCATGAACGAAGAAATCGAGTTTTATACAGCGAAAGAAAAGACTTACTCAATTTATTACATACTACCATTGATTTTATAGTGTAATAGATAGCACCATCTCATACAAGAAAATGGCAGCATATTTCTCGCCGTCACTACGCAGATGGCACTGGTAGTGCTGACGTCGAAAAGTATAGGAATTTATTTGGATATCTATATTAACATTGATAATTAAGTTTTAATTATAAAGGATCGATTGATTCTAAAAACCCAATAATTCAAGCAGTTTCAACGAAATTAGTATTCAATTATTAGCGCTATCTATTGCATTTCCTTCTACGCTACAAATCACATGTTCAATGAAGAAAATAATAGATGGCGTGCTATTTCAGGCTACGCCTTTCCAACAATTAGCGCGCGCTTCAAACGGGTCGCTTGGAGCCGAAAGTAGACAGGTGTGCTATAGATGTTTATACCGTATATTGATGGGATGCGAGAAATAGGGAGTGACCACGCGCTCGCCAATCGACTAGTCGATTACGGATAGCACTCACTCGACTCGACATTGTAAATTGTTGTACATTGTAATTGTTGACATTGTAACAGTTTACTGACATACACGCTCAATTACGTCGTCTTCTCGTAAGGATGTCAACCAACGTCGCTCCGCCTCCCATAATTTCTTGCGCAGGAAAGAGAAGATATGAGTGCTGTGCGGCGATGCTGTATTTTGCCATCTCATAGATGAATAAAAACACTCCCTGTCAGTGGCGGCGACAAAAATCTAGTGTAGTAAAGAAAAGCTTAAAATTATTTTTTAAAACATAAGAAATGTATATACATTTATAAAAATGTTTATTGGTTTGTAACCATTTGACCCCAATATGCCATAAAGGTAAGAAATAAAAAAAATAGTTCATGATGTTTTAAACGTGTTTATTTTAATCACATTTTAGAATATCTACAAAATAATATTCTAATTAAGGCTCTTATAAGGCCGCCATTATTTTTTTGTCGAAAATTATTCAAATCAACAAATTATATCTACTCGATCTTCAGTGTTCACGATAAAATAGGACAAGCAATGTAGTTTTATATGATTGGATGTATGCCTAAGGTTTATTTTAGTGGAAAATACAAAGGTACAGGAAGATGTAATTTTGATAACAGAAATACAATTCTGTTCTCAAAAATTACAGCTTCCATTGAGCAATAATAACTAAAACCTCAGACGTAGGTAGAATCATAGAATCTGGTCTAAGCGCAGTCAGATAGTATTCGACTAGACTGTATTCAGATCGCCCGCTTGGAGGATCCAAACCCTTAAGTATCCGTTATTGCCCTTTTAAAAGAGTGAGCTTGTTGTATAGTTGCCTCTTGGTTTGTTTTACATTTGACTTACAAACTAAATATTTTATCCGTATATCGACATATTTTTGGATAACGGCCCTTAGCAGATGAAGCAAATGATTACTGCACGGTTCCTGCTCAAATAAATGGGCATGAAGGATCGTGAAAATATCGGATCCGATGAATAATTTTAACGTTTTTGTAACCATATTTATAGGATCGCGATCGGATTTATTACTTTTGTCAAAATTAACCCTTACTACCGATTCTGCGGCATTACAAATTCGGATTACATCATTTGATGGATAGATAAGTCCACTTCTGTCTTTAAACACAATAAATAAATGAGCTTGTTTAGGTGTGTTTGCGACTAATGCTCCCAAGCAATCAGTGCAATTTAGTCTAGATAGTAAATATCTAACAACATACCCGGCAACGTATGCCACAACATGTTGTGAAAATACTGAATGGAAACCGGCAGGTAAACTCAGATCTTCCTCCTTCAAATTGCTCATGAATTGTTCGTCGACCATATCCACTTGTGATCCTGATCTATAACCCTTCGTTGTCAAGTTAATATGCTCAGTTGACGACGAACACGTTAACAAAGTTATGTGTTCCAGAGGAGCACAGTTTCCCCTGAAATTCTCTTTTAACTCCATGTGAACCAAGAGCTTTTTGTAAGTTGCCATAAATTGCAGGGCCGATGGATTATTGTTGAACCCGCCGTGGGACCGTACTACTGAAAAAAATATCTCTAAGTGGTCTTGGCTTAACTTGTACATTGGTAAAAAATCCAATGTTTTTTCTTGTTTAACGAGCTCGTTGTACAATCCTTTCATGCTGTCTATGCACACGCACAATCCAAGGAAACCTACTTTATTTCTGGTATTCATGATCGGTGTTTCATTGTCCATCAAAACTAGATGTTCCAAATAAGTTTTTGCATTATCCATGAACGTTAGATACTTCGTTTCGTTTTTCTCATTGATTGGTGCTTTAAAGTCAATGCCAGGAAACTTTCTTGAATTAAGAATGTCAGTCAGATTGTTCATTGTGTTGATGAAATTCACTGTTGGTTGTGAGTGAGCAAAATTAAGTATACGTAATTTTTTGTCGCAAAATTCAATAGCGTTCGCAACACTGGCACTTAACAGCTGTATTGCTAGCTTTACTTTCATTATTTGATTTTGAAAGTTGATGTGTTGTGTCGATAATTTATTTCCCTAGTGAAAATTTTCATTTAGTTGGAGCGTGTTTAATTCTTCAAAATATTGCCATTTGATTAGGCCGCCGTTATTATCTCTAAGAACCTTTTTACTTTGTAATGTATTTCTGACCAGTTTCACCATGTGACATGGGTCAAAAAATACAAAAACTGGTTCTTTTGTTGCAGGATGTTCGAAATAGGTTTTTAGTTGACGTTGGTAGTTAAACGAACAGCCAAGCTCTTGAGCCATGGCTATATTTGCTGGGCAACCATCAAATGTCATAGATACAACTACCACGCCTACATCGTGGCAATTAGAAAGGCATATCCTTACTAGATTGGCTCTTTGCTCACCTGTTACGCCGATTACCAGAAAATATCCTACTGGAATTTTCCACTGCTCGTTAATGGCAACTAAAAGGAACACCAGAGCTTGTTTGCATGGTGCATTGAAACTCCGGTAACATCAAACCCAGCACCAAAATCTACATATCCTTGGACTGCATTACCGTCAAATTCCTTTAATTGTCGAATCGACATCTCGTCTATTACCAAATTGCATAGAATTTTCTTGTCAGAAGACTTGACCTTTTGATCAAGTGCTTTAAAAGCTTCTGCAGTGAAACCTGGCGTGGCGTTTATGCATTGGTACCATTTTCTTATGCTGCTTGTATGTGGTAGACATGTGTTAAAGGTACTACGTACGTAAGAGTAGGCCTTTGGAGAATAGAAATGGAGGGTTAGCGCAAATGTACGCAGTTCAGGTGGATATTCTCTCCCTTTATGAGTCATCCTTTTCAAAAGAGCTGCTGTAGAAAGCCGGCACACTTCCAGAATATCCACTTGTTCTTGGTTGATCAGTCTTTTTTGCTTCAGTTCTTTTAATACCTTAGATAAATTGTCAACTTTCTTTTTCAAACGCCGATTAGCAGCGTGTAGTGCCTTGCCCCGCATACGTCGGCGTTTTGCAATGTCTTTTAAACGGATAATTTCTGTTTTTAACTTTCGTTTCCTTGGAGTGTCGTGTACCAGTCCTGAATTGGAAAGCCCTGCAACCTCCGACTGTTGACCGGAAAATGGAGATTGTTGTAGAAAAAGCGAAGGTACAGCGTCGTTTGTTAATCTACGGATTCCATTTTTGGTTTCATACATGTTTGAATCCGGAAAATGTACTGAACAGATTCTACTCCAAAAGTTTGGTTCCCAATTGGTCTTCTTTACAGCATCAATCTACTTCATCATATTTGTTTTGTCTTTTGGAAACCTAAAAGTAAGGTAAGTTTCTAAGTTAATAATAATAATATTATTAAAATAATTTTTTGGTCGGTTTTTAATATAACGTATTCGCACCACCGTATCACGTCGAATCCAACGACACCTCATACTTACGTCAAAACCCGTCAAGACGTTCGTTCTCTACGTTCAGACACTCATACATGCATAATATCAGCATATAAAGGTACGCCCTAAAAACATCTACGCTCCATCTGAAGCAATTGGATAAACCTATGTGAGTGGTCAAAAAGGAATCCCTTATTGGCCTTATTATGGATTATTTATCATATTCCATATATACTCTATACTTATATTAACATAAGATTTTTTTACCATTACTACCTATAATTAAAAAAAGTGATTTGTCAATTTTTATAAAAAAATATTATCGATTATCGATTTCGCTTTTAAAATATCTCGATTCTCGATTAGTGAACACCAATTGCGACCGATTGCGGTCGAGCAAGACGAAGGAAGGGTGGGGCAGTGTGTTCCTCATCCGCTTACGTCGCGCTCCTCGCTTCACCCCCGTAATGGATAACTTTTATTTGGTTGAAAAGTAATTCAAAATTGCTTATCGATGATATGTGACACTAGATTTGTGTTTTGTGTGTTTTCTAGTATCATTTTTACAATGATCGATTGCACATTTAACCATCTTTCTTCTTAAAAACAATAAAAATGCTCTACAAATTCCCAACTATATCACTTCACAAGCGCTCGCGAACGACTGCGGGCCTTAGCCGGGCGGTCGATGCATTGTTCACACCCGTGTCCACCCGTGTCTACTGTTCACACTCGCGCGCTCGCGCTACTCTAACGGCACACGCTTAGGGGCAAACAAAGGGGCAAACACATTATTGGACGCGTCCGTCAGCCGCGGCTTATGCCTGTGGCTTATGCACGCGATCTGTGTAATGAATTTCTATTGAGCGGTGCACATTATAGGACGTCAGTCGCGGACGACTAGGCACACGTTCGTAAGCCGCGGCTTACGGACGCGTCCGATAATATGTTTGAACGCCATCTATCGGCCAAATATTGGTTTATTGAAGATGGAAGCGCATTAAATCGAGTTTGAAAACTACGATGGCCATCTACCTGCCGTTTTTTGTATTAAATTGCGACTTCCATTTTGCAGTATGGAATGGCGTTATCTATTACACTATAAAATCAATGATACTACCTAGCTGTACCCGGCCACGCGTTGCTGTGGGTCATTCTATTAGTTAAATAGAAAAGAAAGAAAAGCGAAAGCACACGTTTCTAAATATTGTTCACACAAACAAACAAATAATAGATAATAATTATTATTCATAAGAAAAGGCGAGCTGACATTTTTTCATTGTTTTTAAAGAATACTGGTCTACAAATAATCGTCCTAATGCCTGCGTATATTTAGCGTTCATAAATATTTACCTACTCGATAAATATAATTACATATTTATTGTCCATTGTGGTTAGTGTAGCTGAGTTCATCAGGGTCGATGGCATCGTCCACATCGTTCATACTTTACCGCGTGCTGCTAACTAAAAACAAAGCGTGGGCTATCGCACTGTGCCCACATACGCGTACGATTATGCGATAAAGTCGCGTAGCTGCGTTCGATTACAAACATGTCGTGAAAAGTACAGTCGCACACTCTGACAACTTAAGCTCGGCCATTTTGATATGAAAACCTCTTTAAAATACTCTAAATTACTCTTAGACAGAAAAATATTTAAAAATATTAAACTGATTATTTGATTGTGATTATTTATAACTATGACGATCATTGTAACTAGTCTTAACGTTATAAATGACTAGCTGTTGCCCGCGGCTTTGCTTCGCGTAAAGTTTCGAATCGATTTGTTAATATAAGTAGGGTGGCGTTTATTTGCCCTTTTAGAAGCTACCTTTGATATATAGTGCAAGCCGTCCCCCCTCAGATGCACGCTACCTTTGTCGTAGATACGCGTCTTGTTCCTCACCACCCCCGCCGCCTTCCGCTGAACGCTGCCCTTGCTGGGTCAGCAGCCGCCGCCGCCGCCTGCTAGGTATTTCGAGGTGCTTGCAAGCGTTACTAATTTCATGACACCTCTTTAACTATACCACATAAAAACTTACAGTAAATGGCTAATTTTATCTCTTTTTTAACACCTGTGATAATAGATTCATTTATTTTGATAAGGATTCTTATTTTATTGCTAATTTTTTTTAATATATAAAAGCAGTTTATGTAGCTTAAATATAAAAGTTGGATATATGCTGTCGCGGACTTTCTTATAGATATCTTTTTGAGGCCGATGTTTGTGTTATATTTTGTTTTTACATTATCAAACCGTTTCGTCAGCGCACGCCGATAAAGCAACTCACCCGCTCAATTTTCTCCGACTTGATTTACAAATATTGTGATTTCATATTGAAAACCAATATTTATTGCAATAAAATATGGCACTTGACGAGAATGGAGCTTTCTATTAGTGAAAGAATTTTTCAAATCGGATGAGTAGTTTCGGAGATTACCCCGTACATACAAACTTACAAACATTACTTCTTTATAATATTAGTATAGATAACCTTATTTATATGTCAATTTGACTTATTTTATAACCGATTATTTGATTATGTTCATGACTATGATTTTTTTGTTGGCTTTAAAATTTTATAATTGATTAAATATATTTATTATATAATTTATATATTATTATTATTTGATTATGATTGTTTAATAACTGCCATGTTTTTTTTATTATTTTACCTTATTTCTTATTTTTTTACATGTTAACTTATTTATTTGTGATTTTGTTTTTATAACTCTTATAGATAAATTAATGTAACTATCTGTTCATAGAATGTCCACCCAAGCACAAGATTTGCTTAGTTAGGCGACATCGGACACTAAACATTATTTAATAATTGGGTTTCTTTTTTTGCTGTGGATTAAATATATACTGTTTCAAATGGTATTTGTAATTTGTTTGTGAATTTCGTAAATAAAAAATAAAAATATATTAATATTAATGTCATGACCAAATGATACCTGCATGCTATATTTCAGCTCAATCGGATTAAGCGTGTGGGCGCTAGCGTGAAAGAATACACACACACACACACACACACACACATGCAGACACACGGAGCGCATTCACGATACTTTCCCTGGGTTGGTGGGCCGGGAAAGTAAAACCCGACAGAGTTAGCGATTTGACTATGTAGTCGTCAGCGTAATGTGGCGTGTATATTCTAAAAATATACTATAATCCGTTGCTAAACGTACTCAACTTGCAAGTTTGCGTGCTTACGTCATCGAGCAGGGGGAGGGGGGAATCGAGGATCTCGAAATTCACTCCACGCGACCAAAGAATCAGTCATAATTAATAATTTCGCAACGTTAAAGCATTACACGGGTGATTCTATCGTCGTCGCGTAGCTCTTGAGGTATTTATTGTAAAATGTGAGCCGAGCATCTGGGGGTGTCAATACAACGGGCGAACCAGTCACCCAAGGAGGGTTTTAATGACATCAGGTCTTCCTATTTCCCATGCAGTGAAATGAGTGTGGATTATATGAAATAAGGAATTTATAATATATCCATGTGAGATGACCAGAAAAAAGCGAGTGAGTGAGTTGTCGAGTAAAAAGTCGGGCTCCACGAAAGACGCTTTCAGTAGCAATACTACCCCGTGCATTTTCCCCTAAGTATTTGCAGCATTGACATTGACAGTCTCCTCTCCTATTTGGAGTAACGGTAGTGATGAAAAATTATGACGTTTGATACAAGAAGTAATGCGTAACAATTGATTACGTCGGCATGCTAAAAACGCACCAGGATGTGCATCATTGGCCTGTCTCCAGATTTCTTCGCATGAACCAAAGCCAAACACTGTGAGCGAAGAAACTTCAACGTCAATTTTTTTTTTATTGTGTGTTAAATTTTTGATTAATAAGTGTTAATTAAGGGTCGGTACCATGTAAACCATAAAATTGCAGGAGTATTACGAATGGCAAAACTGTAGGTAAATAAAGGTATAAAGGACATTCTGATTACTGCCCCAGATTTTTATACCCATAAATCCTATAAACTTCTTAAAATACTATGATAAATAAAAGTCAGTAAAAAAGTTCAAATATGCTTTCTTGGGACCATATTCTCCTTCCATTTAAAATATCAAATTATATTATTACTAATAAAATAATAAAATACAAAAAAAAATATGCACTTTTCTATATAATAATTGATAGCCTCTAATAATTTGATAGCATACTGTATTTGTCGCCAAACGAAGACAATAAGTAAGTTCAACAATAACTATACTGAACGCAAAATATTTTGAAGAATGTTCAGTGATGTTCCCGATAGGTTGTAGCGACTACGGTTGACGATGATGCAACAAAGAGCCAGACTACAATAACAAATTGGCAGAGACTTATCAATGCAAAAACAGTCTTGTCGACCAGATGGGATGACGTTGTGTCTCGCGTGACGTCACGCGGTCAATAAATTGATAGGATAACGATATAATAATAATTAGTTATCGTAGAAAATTAATATAAAATTAAATGCCGTTGTGACCTTTTGCGTTTGTTGAGCGTCAGCTAGGAAGTGGGGCGGCAACTTTCGCTGTAACGCACGCGGAACTACATAATTAATCCACGAGGGCAACCTTGGTCTGAGCATATTGCAAGGAAGGAAGACCTCCAACGCTTACGGACGGCGTGAATGCTGATAACAGCCGTCAATGATAAGCCTTGCTTGGGTCGTCATCGGTGAAGCTAGAAGCGCGAGTGGCCTCGAGCGGTGACCAGTCTATTGGAAGGAGTAGTCTAACCAAAATTGGTAAGCAAGGAGCGGACAGCTCCACAAAAGTCGTTGCGACTCACGTCAGGGTTGACAAGACGACAAAATAGTTATAATATCCTGGATGAGATAGCGGGTTCGCCCGCAGAAATAATAATCTACGAGGGTAGACAAATAAGTAATTCACACAGGATTGTAGAACGCGAACGAAATCTGCTTGAATTTTCCTCTAATATTTGGTCTCCGCAGTATGCTACATACAACCTGAGCTACAAAAACGGTTCATACGTCATTTAAATTTCCGCTCTCAACGGTTTAGAGATTGTAGGATCGGCAAGTAGCATCACATTATGCCGCTTTTACATACAATTGTTCATACTGAATTAGACAGTCCATGTCTCCAGAGTAGGGTGAGCATACGAGCGCCTTCCTGACTCACGCGCGATCACTTAACTTTTTACGTACCAAGGTACAACACTAACTATGGTGCCAATTCGTTATTGCAGCATGTTATGCATGCATACAATGTAGGCTTTAACGATATTGACATATTTTACTACCAAAATAGTCGATCCTTTATAAATAGGATAGAAACGAATTTACCGCGTGAAATTTATAGCAGCCGACGTTTCGGTGACGTTGCAGCCGCCGTTGTCTAGAGTAGACTCTATTTATAATGTCAAACAACCGCGATAGTCTTCAATTTTATAGTCAATCCTTTGTTAAGGAAGTAGGTGAACAGCTGGAGATCAGATCGGATTGTAACATGACAATGCTCGTCCACATACCGCGCACGACTGAAGAGGCTCTACGAAACCTGAAGTTTGAACCGAATCCACGCCCTCCTTACTCCTTAATCTTGCGCCTTTTATTTTTTTCCTCTACTCAAGACAGACCTCAAGGGTAATCATTACACCTCGGTCGATGAGGTGAAGGCAGTTATCAAGTCCTGAATTCGAGAAAAGTAGGATGATTTTTTCAGTGACGGAATGAAAAAAACTGGGAGAAATGTGTTAGTCTTAACGGTGACTATGTGGAAAAATAAATATATGATTTTAAAGCATAAAAATTGTACTTTAAACATTTTGCCCGATCTTGCTATTTGTGTTTTCGTATTCGAGTACTTTTCAGCCTACCCTCGTATATCTGTCACGGCATCATAACATCATATCCCGTCGTTTAATCTGAATGAATAAAATAATGTAAGCACCTTACTCAGGTACGCAATCGATACTGGTGGATCCATTCTCTCGCACAAATGTCATACGGATAGCGTTTTAGTGGCGAAGAGACCTCTTGACATTTAAATGCATTGCTGTCGGCCGCACAATATATAGACACGAGTAGGTATATGCAGATCATCAAGTTTTGAATATTATTAACCAAGATGTTTTTCTATGGAATATTGACAAATAATAAGCTTTTGTATTTTATAATTTCTATTATTATTGTGTATATAGCTGGAGGGTTACAGGAACAAGCCAAATAGGGAACAAGCTACAAATTGGCATTAGTATCTCATTTTCACCGAAACAGATTCTCACTGATTCTCTTTTTTTTCTCGACTTTACTTTTCACTCAAAAAAATCGGGTGGGGGGCGTCCCCTCTCCCCAAGATACCCAGAACGCTTACACAGTACGCACGCTGCGCACCCGTGAAAGACTAGTTTCTACTAAATTTCCGAGAATCGAACACCGCTCCCATATACCGTTCCAACGCATAAGTGTTTTTAAAATCGTACACCTTCCTGGCCCAACCGTTATAAATATGTAATAAACAACGAATTGAATTGACTGTACATATAGAATAGTTTGTAACGATGTTTAAATAAACATATAAAATTACATGAAACGAAAAATCCTGAAATAGCTTTCCTGTTCGTAAGACCATAACAAACCTTCCAAAAATCACATAAAAACAAAAGAGAATACGACAAATAGTTTAAAAATAAACATAATATGAAAAACGCTTACCTCATAAACATTAGGATGCCATACTTTCGTTAAAAATCGTATTGAAGGCGGTGAATATGGATAATCTGCTGGGAATTTCATATGTGCCTGAAACAAAACGAAAAAAAAACATTAGATATGACATTATTATGTAAAAACTGTCTAAGTAACTATACTAAATGTTTACTATTCATTTTGTAGTAGAAGAATGAACTGAACATCGAAACATACGTGCACCGTCTAACCCAACCTCCTCTTGATAAAAATCACTAACAACAATATTGAATTTTAAACTCCGAAAAAAGTCCGAAAAAAACGACACAACAAACGTTTACAAGCGCCGACTAGTTCGATCGCTCAGCGCCATACAAGTAAGATTTTATCTCTTTTAACTTGATAGTGCCGGTACTCTAGTGCTTACAATAAGCCCAGTTAGCGACACGGAAAACTTTTCGAAACTTTTTGGTATCGAGTACTTTTGTTTCGATACCGATAATTTTGTACTCGATACTTTTTAAATCGATACTATTACTCAAGGAAGACTTTTTGGCAAGTATCATATCTTATAAATATAAGATATGATACTTGCCAAAAATGATATCCTACTACTTTTATAAACGCGAAAGTTTGTAAGAATGTATGTATGGATGTTTGTTACTCTTTCACGCAAAAACTACTGAATGGATTTTGATGAAACTTTACGATAATATAGCTTACACATCAGAATAACACATAGGCTATAATTTATAAAGATATATAGTTTTCTATCATCATTATCACAATTTTCCATCACCACGCGGGTGAAACCGCGGGGCGCAGCTAATAGTATAATAAATCTTATGAATGTTTTTTTAAAACTAGGCTTTATGACTAATGTTTATGGCTGCCGATTAAAAAAAATAACAAGATGTTTTGCTTCATTCATTCACTATGGTATACAGGAATTTGAACTTTATTGGTTGAAAATAAAGTTCATTATGCTATCGTATTTGCGTTGAGGTTCATTCACTCAACTCAACTCTCACCCGTGTTGCCAGACAATTTAGCGACTTTGTCGTTAGATTAAGCAACATTTTGATAATAACAGCCCTTTTTATTTTCATTTAGCGAAATGAAAATTTCACTCCACATTTGTATGAATTACGAGTAGTATATGAATTTATTGAATCTAACTCCAAAAACGCTCATTAATCAATCAACCGATCCATGAAAACAATGGTAAGACATGAAAGTGGTTTTTCCCAAATTGTACAAGCTCGCCCGAGAGTACTTACCAATACCAACAACATCGGTCCTCTCCCAACGTTACTTTCAAAGGCAGGCAGTACAATAACAAAAACACGAAACCGATTAGTGCAAAAATGGCTAAATAAACTTCTATTTTTAAGTGATTGTACAGAGTAGGAGTGGGAAATTTAATAATGTTTAAAGAAATAATTAATAAACGTTAATTTGTCAATTTATATATTTTTAAATTATTTTATTGTTATAAGTACCTACCATTTGTTTGACCAATTCGTATGCGCATTTGCATAGTCCATGTCCACAAATACAAAATAATAAAACCAAACACAAAAAGTTCCTAAGAAAAGTACCGATAAGTACTTTGGGGTATCGATACTTTTACGAGTACGATACCTTCTTTTCGATACTGCTCATGAGTACAGCATCGATACTTTCTATTCGATACCATGTCACTGAGCCCAGTATCTAGTGGAAAGGCGTTGCGCACTCTCTAGTGGAAGGGCGTTGCGAGGATAGGGTGCAAGGGAAATGAGCAGAGCAGAATACGTTACGGCAATTGCCTGTAGTCGTCAAGCGGGTGTGGGTTGTCAAATTTCACGAACGTTTGAATATCTTGCCACCTTTTGAGACTTTCGTTCAACGGCAGCACAGTCGGAGCAGACGGTTTCGTGCAGCTCGGGCCATAAGATCCACTGTGTTTTCGGGTCGGTCTAACTCACGATTCAGCTCCTATTCAGAAACCTCCTCGTGTAGAAGACTACCCCGGGAAGGACTCTCGCGTCTCAGACCTCACGGATGGTGGATCGGTTTCCCCTGGGGGATTGCCGCCCGGCACTAGTGGACGGTTTGCGCACCGTGCGGTGACAGCCAATCGGTTTTGTACACTCTGAGTAATTACTGAAAGAGTAGTGAGACTATGGAAATATACTGTCTCCAGCGGCGGGGTGGATGTTGACCTGTCGTCATCCTTTCTTGAAATGATCAAACCTGGTCCTGAATTCAGATCCGGCCAAAAGACGTCAATGGTCCGCGATAAATCCAAACTGAATCACCGCTGAATTTACGGCAGGTAGAGGTTGGGAGGGGGAGGTTGGGAGGTTGAAGGTATCCTGGTGGTTAATTACAGATGGAGAAAACTTCCAAAACTGTAGTCATGGCTGGCCGCTGGGTACCTTTCCCGATGCCTCGCCGTAAGCGTAAGACGGGCATGTTAGCTAGACGATAGGTTTGTATTCGTCTCAAGTCTCCTACGCTCACCTCACGATCATTATCTATAAAACTTGCTCTCCTATATCGAGTACTCTCCCAATTAATACCATCCTATCTCCACGAGCTTTTTGAACCACTATGTTTTCCACGGTCTCGTACTTTGGTTAGCCCCCGACAGTTTATTAAAAATTCCGAGTCATAATAGTGATTTCTATTCCTATTCTTTCTGTGTCCATGGTGCAAGACTCTGGAACGATCTCCCAGCAAATATACGGAACTCGCCTTCTTTACCATCGTTTAAGACTCACCTTAAGGATTACTACCTTTCTCAGTTCTTCCCTTTCTCTCCCCTTCCTCTCCCAATTTCCTCTCCTCGGGCATTATTAGTTTTAAATTCTTCCACTTGTCTGTATGTTATGTAATAATCTTTATTTTCACAATGCGCGCATGTACCACTATGTTTAGGTTAGTTGTAAGACATTGCCATGTGGCAATAAACTCGCCTTTTTGTATACTAATTAAGTGCAAATAAAGAGTTTATTCTTATTATTATTATTAAAACTTCCTGAGGTGACGGGTTCTCCCGTTGTAATTGACACATTTAAGTCGGAGCGGACAACGTCTGTGATACAATGTCTAGTAATCGTATTACGATTTGTGGTAGCCCTCAGGGCCCGTGACGTCGCTTGTTTGGATTTCAATTTTGTTCTAAGAGAAGCTTCTGTCTAAATACTGTGTAATTATCGTCCTATGCGTTTTTGTACTTACTATTGAAAATTATCCCGGTCTTTAGCCAATACACCGAGTAAAATATTGGATTGATTTTTACATTACCATTTTATTATTACGGTTTTATACAGAATAACGATGTTTCAATCGTAATTCTGTTGAATTACAAGGAATTTTCTTGAAACTCGATTATATGTATCAACATTTTCCGTACGGTTAATACGGAAATAACAGTATACTGTAGTTGCAACATGATTCATGTGTCCGAGTTCCGACTATAAGCGTACGTATAATACTACATGCTGTCATGTTAGAAGCGAGGACCCAAGGCCGCGACGTAATGAAATACCTAACATTATGTTTTAACATTACGGCACGGTGACTACCGTCACGCGTCATGTTAATTCACACGCATGGACCACAGTCTGAGTTATACAGGGTGAGCTTTAATTAACCGGCATGTTTGAAAGAGGTGAATCAGTTCGAGCAAGTAAGCAACTTTTGATAAAAAAAATGTGGGAAAATACAAACTACATATATATATATATATATATATATATATATATATATATATATATATATATATATATATATATATATATATATATATATATATATATATATATATATATATATATATATATATATATATATATATATATATATATATATATATATATATATATATATATATATATATATATATATATATATATATATATATATATATATATATATATATATATATATATATATATATATATATATATATATATATATATATATATATATATATATATATATATATATATATATATATATATTAATTTTTAGTTTTTTCTTGATAGTATAAAAAGCGCTGAGCACGATGTGCCATTTAGCGGTAGGTAAATATAGATAATATTGTTTATTAGCGATATTTTACTTACTGATAGATGGCGCAGCGCACTCAAACGCTTGTCAAACTTACATTTAACTGTCAAGTTTTTTTGTTTATTCCAAAAAAGTTGCTTAGTTGCTCGTATCGATTCACCTCCTTGAGGATGCTGGTTAATAAAAACTTATCCTGTATACGTAACCCTTGTTGAAACATGCGTATTTCCGTGTATTACATCGCTATATTTTTCTCAGTGTACGCAATATTCTTAGCAGACATCCAAACTAAATTTAAAATCTGTTAATTTAAATGTAAAATCAGATTTAGTGTTACAATGTCGTCATTAGAAATCGTGTCACGGTTAAATACACGAATCGAGCGAGCCCGGACTATCATGAGCTTGTGTTTTTTCATACATACGCGGCTGACGGCATTCCAATATGCAGCAGGAAAATCCGCGATTCGCGTATTCTGATGGAACACGCACAGGACTTCACACGTTTGTTTAATTCATTAATTGCATCAACTGCATAATTAGCATCGGGCGTAGACAAAGAGCGTAGACAAGAGGATACGCGTCATTCGCCAAAAATACCTAGGAACGACCATATCTGAGGAATTTTAGTTTTATGAGTTTTTTGAAAAATATAAGCATTAATTTTAAAAACGTTTCTAAGTGAATCTCTCGATAAGGAACCAATTTAAAATTTGGACTCAAAAAAGTTGCTCATTGCCTTGGACTAAGGCTTTAAATTGACTTCGAAAACTTTCAGGGGGGTTTACCCCTACAATGTAAGCGGTGAGTGTGTTTTATTATAATTTCATTATATTGACTGGTTAATTTTCTAGGTCCGCACTTAGCCACATTTTTAATTTAGGCCCTAAAATTAATTACAATTAATTAAAATGTGAACGGGTCTGAGAGATACGCTAAATATGCTTTGCCATTAACACCCTTATACCACCACTGCGTTTAGTTATTCTGTGCTAGCGCTGCGATTGACCGTTTAGTATGCGTCTGGTTCCCGGCGCTAGCGGACGTGGAATCGGCGTTGGACGCTTCGTCAACATTGGATTTTTATTGGTCAAACCCTACAAAATTGACTCCGCCTATTCTTTCGCGTATCCGCCCCTTTCGGATATTTTTCTGAAGTCTCATGTCGCCTTAACGTGGGCAAGTCATCGATATGATAATATGTGAGGAGTTCGCTCAATTTCTCATGGACCCCATCATCAGAACAAGATTTTGATAAAAATGGGACCAATTTGTAAGTATACCCTTTCGAATAAAAAATAAAAAAAACCAAATCGGTTTATAAATGGCAGAGTTCTGAGGTAACAAACATTAAAAAAAGATACAACCGAATTAATAACCTCCTCCTTTTTTTGAATTCGGTTAAAAACAATAATATTCCTGAGAAAGCTCGACTTTGTCAGCAGTATATGGAAGGGAAATACTGGGATATGTTGCTTGATTTCATTCCTGTTCTGTTTCCTGACGTATGTACAGTGAGTGGCCATATTATTAGGGACCATGTGAATTGCGGTAGGTACTAATTTGCACATTTAAAAACCTTATTCTCCTAAACAACATATATTTTTTTAAGTTTTTGATTGTAAGTATTTGATTTGTGGTATGGTAAACCTACATTTTATCACAAATTATTTTAACCATCATAATCACAGGAAGTGGAACTAACCGCGTGAAATAGCGAAATTGTCATTTTTCTTCGAAGTTACGCTTTTTGTCGTCACAGAGAGAATGTTTACGTTAAGGTACGTTTTTTTATAATCATGATGGCAATTAACTGTGATACCTTGTAGATATTTAGTAATGTTGGCTTTATATGCCTACGTTTCTTTCTAAAAAAAAATAAAACTCATTCTGAATATTTTAAGAAATATTAAGTAGATTTTTTAAAATTTATTCTTTTATTGATTTTAGTAGTGTTGCCATCAAAAATACATAAACCTTGTTTTCATATGTAGACAAAAATATTTTTTCCCCAAAAAATAATCCACAAAATATTTCAACAAAAATGTAACTTGCTGAATATTTTTAATAATATTAAAAACAAGTTTTTTTTACAAAAAACTAGGGGCATATAAATCCAAAATTAATGATTATTTACAAACTGACATAGCTAATTGTCATCATGATTATGAAAAACGAAGCTTACAGCAATCATTCTCTCCAAGGCGACAAAAACTTCTAAGAAAAATAGAGATTTCATTATTTTACGCGGAAGTTCCATTTCTTATTATTATGGCGACTAAAAAAGTGTATGATATGATGTATATTTAAAATAAATATTTGGCATGGGGGTTTTCGTTTAATTGATGATTCCGAACTTCAAAACTCCTAAACGGCTCATAATTGAGGTAAGTTGTAGTACTCATAAATATTATAGATAAATAGATCTTTCCAATGGTAAATACTTCATTGTTATTGGAGAGGTAGATCCAGCGCCCATACATTTTGCCCATTGTCCTTTGTCTGTGGTACACGTAAATCAAATGGACCATTGACAAATTTGGCATGCAATTTTTTTCAAGAATCCTGGCACAAATCTACATTTTTGTTGCATCTGTATATTCGGTGATGGAAATTGTCAGTTTCTCAATACTTCCCGGATACGATATGAAATAAAACTTTCTATTAAGAATTTCACTTCTAAATTTAAATCAGCCTAATTGAGTATGCCTTTGGTAGCGTTAGTTTCGTAATATCTCTGGTGGGTACGTTATAAAGACCGCGAGCGCACACTTTTAACTTTACGACTTAAAAATTCACGCCATTGAGCCCACTTTCACTGCTCAAAATTTGTGGACATACGCCACAACACACGCACGTAATGATAATGGCGAATTGTTAATCCGTTTTCACCGGATTCTTATCACCCTGTCACATGGATTCAATGCATTTTATCACGATGCAATCGCGTCTGCATCTAATCAGAATCAATACATTATGCAGTCGCAAAATCAAAATTCAGTCGCGAGACATGGTTGACTTTGCACTTCGTGTCCTTGCACATGGAGATACGAATAACCGGACGTCTTCAATTCAAACTGGGAATATCTACATAACACAATCTGTGCATATTTGTTTTAAGGTGACTCGAAACGGTTTTACTTGTCCCGTATGTTTGAAGACCGTGTTTTTTACATGGCTGCCCGACAAAAAAGGAGTGTAACGCGTGCAGGGTTCATCTGGGTATGTTTTCCATTTCTTTATTCCACCGTAAGTTCTAAACGCTCAAACCGATTTAGAAAAGTGTGGTATTGTTAAAACCGTCATGTCATCCCTAGTGGCATATGGTACCTTAACTGTACAAATATTAAGTAAGTAGTTACCTAAATGTCCAAATGTCAATAAATAAACATAAAAATATCGTGTTTAGTGTATAATGAAAGATTTGATTGAGTACATTCCGGAAATATACGGATAAATGGATAAATAGAAAAACACAAATATTACATTAAAAAACCGTAATAAAAATATTTATAAATACAATAGTTCGCTTCATATAATGGCAGTCGTGTTTTATATTCTTTGTAATATATTTACTTGATAACTTAAGATATTGTGCAGGAAGGTAAATATTACGTATTAACCCTTGTGTGCACAACCGGGTACCTGGGTGCCCGCCTCGCCATATTTTCCCTTATAACTTTAAAAAAAAAACTCGACCTGAGCCTTCAAATTCCCATTATTTAACTCTTTTAGAAGCTAAAAAACACTGGTATTGTTTTTTTCATTTTGTTTAACGTAATTTAATTGACGTTAAAGTATCTACATGTGCTTAACGGGCGCAACCGGGTACCCACTAGATAAAAATGTTTTGATTTAGGAATTAGTTTATCATTGATAAATATTTCATTGAGTTAACAGGGGTTAATAAATAAACAAAACAATAATTTTAAGGATAAATTACAATATATTTATGTGTATTTAGTGCAATCAATACACCCTTCGGCTACGTAACGACCAAATTTTGGTGCACGCCAGAACACCGTTGACTACGTAACGGCCAATATTGGCGGCTTGCTCCCGGAGCGCACAGTAATATTATTTTCTAATTCGAAGGCATCCTAAAATCCATACCAAATTTCCCATTATTACCATAGATACATAGACGGCCGCTAAAATAATTTCGCGCGTCATTGAACGTTTAGTGTCAAATAAAAGGTCTAATTGAGTAGATTTCGGTAATATACATCTATCTATATCTATAATATACATCTATTTATACATCTAAACACAGGAACCACAGATATAACATTAAAAAACCGTAATAAAAATAATGATTAATACAATAATTTACTTTCGTGTTTTTTATTCTTTTTAATATATTTAGTTGTTTTGTTCCGTGTGTTTAAATATCGCCTGCATACAATAACATCTAGTGAGTCAGGAGCTGTTGTGAGATAATCGCATTTAATGTTATTATGTTGTATATAAACACTTGTAAGTTGCAATCGTAAAACTATAAAACGATTCGATTTAATAGTATTTGATTAAATTGGCACCTAAATTTTTACACTTCCACGAAGGTTGGCTGTAAGAGATTGTATTTTAGGCAATAAGTCCACCTTTTGTATGTTTTTGTTTAATGTGCAATAAAGAATCTCTATCTATATGTATCGATCTATCGATTACATAACTGAAATGAATATTCGAAAAGAAAGTCGATTTTTAGGTACTTTCCCTACTTACCGACCGACGAGGGAAAATATTGTGAACGCACAAAAAAAATTGATCGAGATGAAGACAGAAATACTCATTTTGAGCCCCTATGAGACGTATTCCAGACTTCCAGACTGAAGTCTGTTTGTATGTATTCCTCCACGATTCGCCCAAACGTTTCATCCGATTGAGCTGAAATTTGATATGCATGCATCATTTGGTCATGGCAAGAGTTGTGGTTGAAATCGGTTCACCAGGGGCCGCACTAGTCATATATCATTCTCGAGGAGGGGTGGACCGATTTCAACCACAATCTTTTCAATTCTTAACATGGTCAAATGATCCCTATATGCCAAACTTCAGCTAAATCGGATGAAGCATTTGAGCGCTATCGTGGAAGAATGCACGCACACACACACACACATACATCAGTCTGAAAAAGCTCTAAAGGGGCAATCATATTATCGGACGCGTCCGTAAGCCGCGGCTTATGGATGCGACTGAGCAGTATGCAGTCGTTTGGGAAGCCGCCGCGCCGCTTCGGACGTCCGAAGCTTCTAGGTCACGTGCGCGACTGACTTACGTTCACAATACTTTCCCTAACCGTTGGTTGGCCGGGAACGTAATTAAAAAATCTGTTTAAGAATCAATCGTTGTCAACGTTTCCTTTAAAAAAATCACGACATCGCCGTCAGTTTATAAACTGATGGCGATGTTGTGATTTTGTCGTGATTGCGAGTGAGTGTTCGGGCAATAACATAACTTACTACCTGAATATCTGATAATTAAAGTCTCTAAAGATTGTAATGTTGACCTTTCGTAAAACGTTAATGGTCAGATTTTCAGCAGTTGCGAAAAGCGTCAAATTGCGTACATGACAGAGCGCGTGCATACGGAAAACCTCGAATTGAACGGATAAGACGATAAGAAGTACGCGAAAATGCGGCTTTATCGCGTCAAATGAAATTTTGTAATAATTGAGGAATTAAAAGTTTCCCAACGATATATCCGTAGACACACATTTTATTATATCAAAGCCGTTTCGTGCAATGAGGAAGAACATGTTTGTGTGTTAGTTGCAAATGGCCTGCGTATTATAGAGGAAATAAAATCAGACAAAGAAACCAATACAAAGGGTATTAAATTCCATTGCAACCATGACGATTCTGTAGGAATGACATTAAATCAATCTTAAAATAGTTATTTAATTTAACAATGAATCATATTGCAGTAAATTACTCCAAACTTTCCTATTATAACAAAATCAAAGACTATTACATAATAATTTGCAATAAAACAATTGACATAAAAAATATACATTAAATTAAATTGGTTCGTACGATGCTGTTTTCACGATATTTTAAAATATCGTTATGCGCATACATGTTGATTTTAAGCAGATACACCCGAATTGATCCCTTGAAAATATCGATATTTTTAATCGCCTTTATTTATTTATTTATTTATTTTCGGGAAACATACAGCGCTTCATTAATTATTACTAATTATTCTAATTACAGAGTTTCGCTGGCCGATTAATTGTTTCCTACATTATTTTCGTATACGGTAAATCAAAAATTGCATTGCACTAAATTAAATTAAATTAAATTGCAATTGAACTATTGTAAGGATAGGAAAGGAGAGGGATGGGATATATGTAGGATAGGATATAGATATTCAAATTATATTCACTGTGTAATCACTTCCTAGACGCCTAGTGAGCTAAGGACAGCTTCGCTGAATTTAGGTTGATTCAGGTAAAAAATGTCGATATCTTCGAATCGTCTATTATATGTGGTCATCAAGCGGTGCATAACAGAGTTTTGGGCGTAACTAGTGCTCACACGAGGGATTTCGAACGTACGAGGAGAGCGAACCCTTCGTGGCGGAACCAACAACGACAGTTTCTTTACCAAATGAGGGCTATCAATTTTGTTATGAATTATTTTATGCAATAATATCATATCAGCCGCTATGCGGCGGTCTTCCAGTGAACACATACTGAAATAGTTCAGCCTGCTCTCGTAGGTTCCAAGTCCCAAGTGCTCACGATAGTCCAGGTATCTAGTAAAACGTCTTTGGACGCCCTCCACCCTATTTTTATACACGCCATATTGCGGATTCCAAATCTGCGATGCGAACTCTAAGGTGCTACGAACATAGGAAAAGTAAAGCGTTTTAAAGATGTTAATGTTCGAGAATGGTTTACATATTCTATTAACAAAACCCAGAGTCCTCAACGCCTTGCTAACAATACAGTTGATGTGTTGATCGAACGTCAGCTTTTGATCCAGTTGTACCCCAAGATCTCGAATGCACTGAACTTCAGGGATATATTCACCATTTAAGCGGTATTTGAAATTGATGCTTTCCTTTTTGTGACTGAATATAATGCTATTACATTTGGTAGCATTTAAAGTGAGCTTATTTTTCAAGCAATATTCGAAGAGTCGGTCAATATCTGTCTGAATATGGAGGCAATCAGCCATGCTATCCACTTGAGCATAAACTTTGAGATCATCCGCGTATAATATATAACGTCCTCTGGTGAAGCATAAGCCAATGTCAAATATATAAGCGTTAAACAGTAAAGGACCTAAATGAGAGCCCTGCGGAACTCCAGAAGAGACTGTCGCGAAGTTAGACCTGAAACCACCAACTGCTACAGCTTGGTGCCGGTTTGTGATATAAGAGGAAATCCACCTAAAAAGGTCTCCGTGCACTCCCAGCCTCCTTAATTTATAAAGAAGAATCGGGTAATCAACCCGATCGAATGCCTTAGCGAAGTCTGTGTAGATAGCGTCCACTTGTTTTCGCCCGTCCATGGTCATTAAGATAAAGTTAGTATATTCCGCCAAGTTTGATACTACCGAACGCTGCTTGAGAAATCCGTGTTGCTCAGCAGGTAGAAAAGTTGCAATATATGGATATAGCTGTGAGTATACCACCTTTTCGAACAGTTTACTTAAGACAGAAAGAATTGATATGGGCCTATAATTGCTAACTGTGTTTTTACAGCCTGCTTTATGAATCGGGACTATGAGTGCCTCTTTCCACTTTCTAGGGAAGATTCCTTGAGCTAACGACAGGCGGAAAATCATAGAAAGAGGGCGTGTTAGCTGAAGGGCACAATTTTTTACGAAGACGGGGGGGACTAAATCACTTCCAGCGCCTTTATTCACATCCAGGTCTCAAATGCATTTGAGTACAAACTCCTCAGTGATGGCAATAGAACCCATGCTGTTGGAGCTCATGCAGTCGCTTATCGTTGCTGTTGATGAACCGGATGGTTGGAAGATTGGTTCAGATGATTGCTATCTTTGCTAATATCGCTCTGTGCTGAGCTTCTTTCCGAGTATACGGTTTGAAAGTACCGGCAGAAAAAATCACAAATTTCTGGCCCATCAGTAGCGACTTGGCCGTCATAGTTCACACACTGAGGTATACTATTTCCGTTACGCACAGACTTGATGTATGACCAGAATTTTTTTGGGTCCTTCTCGATATTGCACTGTGCGTGCGAAATAAAGCTTGCATTTATGAGTAAATTTATCAGAGTTTCAGGCCTATGTAGAGACTGCTTTAATTTATGAGTCAATTTATCAGAGTTTCAGGCCTACGTAGAGACTAACCTGGAAGTTAACCGCATGTGGTACGATCGGTTGGGGGTAACGGGTTTTATTCATGGTGTCATGCCGATGTACTTCCTCGTGGGAACTTGCCGAGCTAGTATTTAAATAGAATTCGCAAAGAGCTTCTTGAGCAAAATCGCATATACGGTCGATATCCATAGTTTTTGGAAGTGTACACGACATGACTGCCGTGGACCAATACCCTATATCGCTCGCACGTATGTTTTTTTCTTCTGGAGAGTGAATAGTTGTTGATGTGCGCTGCAGTACCCCATAGAAGACCATAGCGCAGTACCATAGCGCAGGTGTGATTGACCTAGCGCATAAACATCCATGGTAGGCCACACGGTGCGTTCCGGCGTCGCACCGCAAGAAAACCGGGCATATGCGCCGGAGCGGCACCGCTCAGTTGTTAAGTGCAGTCGAAGGAGGGTACACTCCGCGTCAATCTTCTTGAGCTCTCTACCACAGTCTCAAAAATGCTTACACAGATTAAATACAAGCTCGTCAAAACTGCACATGAGAAAGAAAATCAAATGGCCTCGTGCTAGACTAGAGCCGCTATATGTAACGGACTTCGCCGGCTTCCTTAAAACCTACGCATGTACAGCCAACGACAGAATATTTGATATCGTCATGATGTATTGAAAATTAATATTGATGTATTGAAAAAGTTATATCGAAGTCGAACTCACGATCACAACACAGACGACGAAGATAAAATACAACACAAAACGTATTTATTTGTTACTCTTCTGATTGTACCACTAAACGACAGGCCGCTCAGACAATCACGTATATACTGAAAAATTATCACAGCCGAATTCAACTCAACACTAAACGAATTTATTAGTTATGTACTCGTCTGACTGTACCGTTAAACAGCTAGCTCCGGCGAGAATCATTATAGTCACGCGTAAACTCAACCTCTCTCCGTCATTCTCACAGGTATAAAATATGCCTATCCCTTTTTTGGTTTCAGTGAATTGGTGTTCAATAAATGCAATACGTGTGACCTGAGCATGTAGTTGTAGAGCTCAAGAAGTATGAATCTATCTGTATATGCTTGCCTGTTTCATTTGTTTTCAAGTATTTTTGTTACTTTAAAGTCGAAGTGTTTAAAATGAGTACCAACGAAGAAGATATTGACATTGACTACCTCATTTCACTAGTTCTACGTAAAATTAACTACACCACTATTCGCCCACTGCGGCGTCGTAGTAACGTTGCGGCGCCGCACCGTGCACTGTACGTGTGTACGCCCATACGGCGAAATCTTTGCGGTGCGGTCGGCTTTTTGAGGGGATTTCTCTGACTAGTAGAGATTTCTGCGATATTATTAACTTTGGGTATTTCTTACTTGGTAATTTTTTATATTTTTATTCTGTACCATTTCATCATGAGCAAAAACAAATCGACAAATGTAATAAAGTCCCTTTTTTAGTTTTTATATATGTATTTTTAGGACTCCGACGCCTGGTAACCTTATCCTTCTTGTTCTTCTGCAAGTCAGAGAGTACAATTGGTCTGCGGATTGGTATATAATAATAATTATTATTAAGTCATGGCCCTCGAATTCGGTCAATCATAAAAAGGGGGCCTATTAGCATATGCTTAAAAGTTTTTAGAGGCATATTTAAAAGCCCTATTCAAAGTCAAAGCCGTATAGCCCTATTCAAAGCCATCCCTAGTAACCCTGACGCTTCAGCAGAAATCTCAGATAATTTGTAACACTCGTTTGGACTTCGTGATGCGATTGCCATTATTCCCCGTCTATTTGCCTCTATTCTTTCCAATGTGCGCGTCGAGTTTTGTCAACTTTACTATAAATTTATTTCTTACTAATTAATTTTATGTTTGCTTATAATTTTCATTCAAATATTGTTTTCATTTTTGTATTTCTTTTACAATGTTTTAATGTAAACGTAATTTCCTACTTTTTCCCTCCCTTTTGCAATCAACTGGTCTTTCACGGCCATTGCTGGATTTAAAGTTACCTATCAATCAATAACCTTGATTTTGACTTAACAATATCATGCTCCCAAATAGAAAAATTCTCTCATATTATGACCAAAATTACTCCATACCGTTAATAATATTATTTATTTATCCACATATTTAAAAAATATAATACTTGATACCCAAAGTATATATATCTTGGGCCAGATACTTATGCAGTATTGATTCTTTCCTTTCGATACATATTTTTTTTTTTTAATTAAATTATTCAAAGTAAAAGATTTTTTTTTTAATAACCTTGCCAAACTGGTATACAGTTTGTTGGCGAGACAAACTCTTACACTACACTAGTCTTACACTTAATAATATAAAAAACAATGCACAGCAGTATTACTACTGGTCTTACTACAGGCTCAAATTAGGCCAGTATTGCTACAAGCTTATATGATAGAAACATATAACAAATTTAATTATGACCACTAATGTCACTATAAACGTCCAACAGGTAGCTTATAAATCTCTTTTTAAACATCTGTTTGCTCACGCTTACACAGTCTTCCTCAGATACAATAGTATTAAAGATTCTTGGAATGAGGTACTTTAACGTCCTTTCACCATAGTAGTTATTCGTTCTTGGACTTTTTCCCTAACATTCCTAATATTAATGGCAAATCTACCTAATGACAATGGCACGCACTTGAAAACAAAAACTGGTTTAATAAGTATCTAAACTCTGTTCTAGTAGGTACAAAATATACAAAACTAGAATAGTATAGAATAACTTTATTGTGCTATAAAAAACATAACTTAATGAATATTACACTGGTTTTATAAAAAAGACAATTTATGCACAAATGGCGGACTTATCGCTATAGGTATAATTCACCTAGAATAAAACTTTAAATTTGATTTAAATAGCAAGTAAATGTTGTTTTTTATCATTTCTTGATGAACGATTATAGATGGTAGTGATTGCAAAAACTATAGATGGTATATAGTTTTTGCAATCACTACCATTTATGGTATGGACTATAGATGGTAGTGATCCCAAACCACCTTATATTCCTCATACAGAGTCTGTACATGGAAGGCGCTTCGAGAGTAAAGTTGGACGATGAGCTTTCGAATTCCTTCAAAACAGAGAGGCGTCAGACAAGGGTGCATCTCATCTCCGAAACTCTTCAATTTGATCGGCGAACATATAATGAGAAAATTCCTGGACGAACAGTAGGGTGGAAATCGCATTGGATGTCTCAGTATCAATAACCTAAGATTTGCCGACGACACGACCATCATAGGTGCCGATGAAAATGAGTTGGCGACCCTATTACGCAGGGTGGAGAAGGAAAGCGAGGAGTACGGACTGCACATAAACCTCAGCAAGACCAAACTCATGTTTGTGGACCGGGCTGGAACCATGCAACGCACCAACGAGCTGAGTGACCTTCAAGCTGTGAAAGACTTTGTCTATCTGGGCTCCATGATATGCAGCGACGGAAACTGCGAAAAGGAAGTCTCACGCAGAAGCCAGATGGCAAGATCGGCCATGAGAAAGCTAGAAAGGCTGTGGAATAATCGGGGTATAAATAAGCAGACCAAGGTCAGGCTGGTTCGAGCTCTGGTTTTCTCGATCTTTCTCTATGCATCAGAGACATGGACCTGAAGGCTCGGATACGCACCAAAATCGATGCACTGGAGATGTGGTGTTAGCGTAAAATGCTAGGAATCCCATGGACAGTACGAAGCGCCAACAAATCTGTACTGGAAGAACTCGGCATCCAAGTGAGGCTCTCCACCGTATGCATGAAAATGGTCCTGCAGTTCTTCGGTCATGTTGCCAGGAGTAACCCAGAGAATCTGGAGAAAATGCTTTCCGGGGGTCAAGTGGAGGGAAGAAGAAGCAGAGGCAGATCACTGGCCAGATGGAACGACCTCATCAAAGAAGTTAGAAAAGGGTCAATACAATCTGCGACCCGCCATGCGGAAGACAGGTCGAAGTGGAGGCGCCTCGTAGGCAAACTGTTGTCTAGTGGCCACGGTCCTCAGTAATGAGGGAACGACGAAGAAGAAGATTGCAAAAACATATTTGTGTCTTAGGATTGTTATTTTAAAGAAACAACATACTGTATTTGCGACACCAGTGATACAAAGAGGATCATGCGACATTGCAAAAACTTATTGAATAAATAAGACAAAAACGGATATACCAAATGAATTTGCAGCACCCGACGTTTCGGTGTTGTTACAACTGCCATTGAGCAGGGTAGACTGAAGTGGTGTCAGTTTTCTTATGCTGTTCTGCAGGTAGGCCGCATACTACTGCTGTTACTCCGCAGATTATATTAGTAGGGGGTTACGCATGCGAGGAATTTTCACTGAATACTCACTGAACACTCACTGAATCTTGCTTTGCATTTTTGCATTTGGCGAGTGGCATTAAAGACATTTTCATAAACAGGGGTCCCACGTAGTAGTTTAAAGCCGTAGTCTCTATTGAACTTTGGGGTTCTTCTTATTTTAATGGGTTCCCAGATTATGCAAGGGAAATAAAATTGTTCTTGGTTAGCACAATGGGATTTGGAAACTTGACCCAGTGGTTTGTTCTGCTATCAAAATTGTGTTTGCTAATTGCCCATTTTTCCCGCTGAATGTTTTTAACCGCCTTGATGTGTTATCAGTCTAGGGGCTATTGCCGATTCGTTTGTCCAACGTAAGGTAACCAACGGCTGCATTGGATTTCATACACACCAGGTGTTTTCAGTGGTAATACATCCTTTACAGGCCTCAGACATCTGATATAATTCGTGAAGTAACGGCAGCAGTATGCTGCCTACCTGCAGAACAGCTAAAGAAAACTAACAGCATTTCAGTCTACCCTGGACAATGGTGGTTGAAACATCAACTGTCCTGTGCTACAAATTCACACTGTAAGTTTGTTTATGTCTAATTTATAATTGTCGACTAATGTTTTGGGATGTCCATGATCCTCTTTGTGTCACTTGTGTCGCAAATAGAGTATATTGCTTCACTGCCATCTATTATACTCCATTTATCGAGAAATGATAGAAAACAAGGATGACATTCACTTATTTACTCAAATTTTAAATTCCATCATAGGTGAATGGCCTACAATTTTGTATATTTTCTCCGCGAACAGTTTAGATAAATATTTTTCCCTTGACGTTTTTGTTTTCCAGTGCGAGCCATTAATAGGTAGATTTGCTAAAACGAGTAAAGTGAAATGAAAGAGCCGTCCATAAACAGATTTTCATGGCGAGAGCATTGATTTTATTACACTATAAAATCAATGGCGAGAGGTAAATGTTAATATAACGTCGGCAAACCAGGCAACAGGATCGTTCTTGCTATATCCATGCTACTGAATGAACAAAAATAAAGCCATCGCTTAACAACTGTAATGCCAGTACCACCGAACGGTGGTTTTCCTGTTGTGACAATTCGCAGCCGGCCAATCGCCATATTTATGCAATTCTGCAATTATATGCGGTAAGTCGTCGTTATTGAATAAGCCACCGTTATATTAGCAAGCATGCACTAATACCCCCTACAAACAAATTTTCGAGGGTTGAAAACATGCCGTTGTGAGTTTCAATCCCATGGCTGGCTCTCTAAGGGATAAAGTTTAGAATGTTTCATTGTCTATCCCTGCTTAGACAGCTAATGGTTCTTGTGCGATTGGTACACTAAGACCTGCTCGTTTTCTTGGGTCGGTCCAACTTACCGTTTTAATCCGGTAGCCTCCTCGAAGATGGTCGAACCTGGAAAGGGCTCCGTTTGCCCCTGTTACAGCATGGTGGATCGGTTTCCTCTGGGGGATGTCCTTCGGGCGCTGTTGGGGGGTCTGCCTATCGTGCCGCGTCAGTCAATCAACTGAGCACTCCATCGAATAACCTGGGAGTCTGCAAATGCTCTTATACGTTTCCTAGGCAGCGACGGTAGTAGTTTTTTTTTATTTGTTGTGTGGAGCTTTTCTAAGGTCTTTATGAGCTTTGTAACACGGCGACCATTAATGATCTATTGTGTTCGCCACCTACTATAGTTCTGCGCTAAGCCTTGTGTCGTTCGCCTTCGTTGCGTTTTTAAATACAAACCCTGCCACATCCATTATAAAGATGCATGGAAGTGTCAGAATTCCCAATAAGCTCTCTGGACTCTCGCGGAACAATGGCCACACAGTGGACAGCGATCTGCCGCACAAACCCACATCTACTCCTTACATTACGATGGATCATAGTAACACTTTCGAGGTGTCATCTACAACGGGCAAACCCGTCATCCCATGAGGTTATAATGATATGTGATCGTTCTTTTAACCCGGAGTGAGCGTAGAGACTTGGGGACAACACAGTCCATTGTCTAGCTACGCTAACTCACCTGTCAGAAGCCAACGCCTGACGTCAGGCACTGGTCAGTACTCAGTGGGCCGCCTCGCCCCTGGCTACCAGATTTGGCCGGATTCCTCAGGCCTCTAGTCTGGTCATGGATTGAGATCTCTGGCACGGCCTCTACCTAATGTAAGCAGTAATTCAATTCGAATTTATCGTAAACCGTGGCTTCCTTTGCCCGACTGTCCATGCAGGATCGGGTAGCCGACCGATCGTTTCAAGAGCGACTGATAATAAATCAACATCCACCTTCGTTCCATAGGAAACTGTATGTCGTTTCCAGACTCCTCCAATTATTTGTCGTAGTGCACATCCGATTGGATGATGCAGCAAGATGCACAAACCGCTCAGCTGCGCCCGAAGAACATAACCGGAAGGAAACTGACCCACCTGCATACTCAGTTGCAGGGAGAACAAGAGCCCTTACCAGGCTCGAACTTCTTTTGTGGAGGTTACCGGATGGGTGCTGAACCGTAAGTTGGGCCAACCCAAAACGAGGCGGGTCATAGTGGCCCAAGTGCAAGAGAGCCATTAGCAGCCTATGCTTAGTAATGAGCAAGTGGGATCAAGTCGACAAAGAGCAAAACATACATAACCAAGCTTGTCACACAGCTTGTCAATGTAGAGATCTCAGGGTGCTCCAGATCAATTGTGAGCCCGAGGAAGTTAATGCTAGACACCGAAGAAATTGGTTGACTGTCATATTGGGCCTGACGATGATTCGGAGATGAAATGGCATAATATGTGTCTTGTGCATGTTTATAAGAAGTCTGCTGGCCGCAAACCAAGTGAAGAAATCAATAGTAGCACTGGAAACATCTCTTTTCAGTGCGCTGAGGGACGGTCGATGCGCTGATTAAATGACATGGCCGTCGATAATATATAGTCAGTGTAATATACTTGTTGATCCTAGGCTTTTTGAATGTTTTCATCAACTCAACACATAGCCATCCATGATGTAGCTAAGAATATATGCAATTTAGCTAACTGTGCCATATATTTTTTTTAAACTAATTTAATATGTATACCTACTATCAAATATGTTTTATGATGGTTGAAAACTAACTTAACCTAGTGCTATTTAGGTGTTTATGAAATGTTGTATAAAAACACTAGCCTACCACCATATAGGTATTTAACGCTTCTTTAAACGGCTATATCTCGCTTATTTATAAAGATAGAGCAAAGATTTTTACAGATTCGGAATTAGTGTGATGAATATACAGAGGTGACATTAAAACATCTTCAATGTAGAAGCTTGCTAGATTTCCTGGGCGATCACTAGAAGAATGGGTCGATCTACAGTTACATCCTATATGTGGTGGGGGTTTGATCACAAAGAAGCATTCATGAATGGGGCAGGGGTTATCATCTACCTTATTTTAACAAAAAAATGAAAAGAAAGGTAGGACATAATAAGAAAAGGCAAATATTGATGAATTTGCTATGGTTTGCAGGTATTGAAAGGGTGATCTGATAGAAACTTACCTTGAAATATCCGCCTTGGTACAAGGTATCAGGCGGTCCAAAAATTGCAACTTCCCATTCAAATAAATTGTCATCTCCCAAGAGTTTTACCCTGAACCCCTCCACGGGCTCCTCCTGTAAACTTTTATATTCCAGGGCGAGCGCCCTCAGCGCGGAACTCGTCGGCACTAAAGACATTGTTTTATCGACAATTTTCTTTTCAAAAAATCACAGAATATTTTGGCACCCACTCGCGTAAGATATCGCAGCACAGACAAGTCCGAATTTCAGCATTCGCATGGCACCGAATCTCTTTGATCGCGGCCCAACATAACACCAAACCGCGGACGACCGAACGGAACACGCGACGAAACACTTTGCAAAACGCCAATACTTGGGAGTAATCTGCCTTTTAGTAATGTCGGCGCTCACGCGTGCGTGCGCGACCGCGGGCGGAGACTGAATAAAACTTGGCAGACTACAACGAACGAGACAACAAAGCACATTTCAAGGAAAACAGCTAGGAGCCACGGACCTTATTAGCCAGCCAAGCCACTCATCACAAACATAAAAATAAATAGCGAGCGCGGCGCTCGCTCTGTGAGAAACAGCTGTTGTTGCGCACGCGAAACAGCGTTGTCAGCTCTATCCAAAAATAAAACAAACTGTTTTATTAAAAATAACTCAGAACGAAATATGAAGTTATTTTCTAAAATCTTTTTCTTCGAGATATTCTCTCGATAAATTGGTATCTATGCAGTTTCTACATTAAAGTTGTTTTAATGTCACATGAACTATATTCATCTCACTGATTCCTCTAAAAATCTTTGTTCTATCTCTATATGGCGGCAGGTTTTTTTAAAACTATAATGATCACCTATTTGGCTGTATGTTTAGTTTTTTAATGGCAGGGTTAGCTATACTGAATATATTCCAATAAATGTATAAATAAAAATAAATCGGCAATTTTTAATAAATTTATTTATTTAAAACAATATAATACAATCTATGGTCTCTCCACTAAATGCAAAATGTGTTTGTTATAAATTGTTATTCTGTAAGAAATTTTAAAATTAAAAAAATATATGAGGCAGACAGACGTGTCGAAAATAAACGAAAAATTAGGTATACTATTTGGAGCGAAGTTCAAACTCGCCAAGGCCATAGAAATTATAAGTACCATCTTTCAGGCAGAAATTCATGCCATAGAACTTGCTCTAACAAAATCAAAGCAAAATGTTTACTCGGCGCTAGAAACTATATAATAGAAGACAGTCTGACAACTGATTTAAAGTTTAAGCGTGTTTGGGAATGCCTGTATACCCTAAATCAAATGAGAACAAAGTAGTTTAGACCGGGACAATAGTAACACGGAGCAATAGTACCAGTGTCAATATTTCCTCAATTATCAGTGTTTAAGCTTCTGTGAGTGTATGAATACGTGCCACGAGCGTACCTCCACCTACTCACCAGTCGAGTCGGTGGCTCGATGCGGTGCGAGACGGGTGTGGTCATTCAACATTTTCATTTTTGAGCAACCGCTGTAAGTATTAGCGATTAATGTTTTGGCTTATTATATACTGAAAAATAACTTAAAAGTTAAAGTGCCTAAATATAATCCGTTAGTTAGATACGTTTGAATTGTGAAGTAGTTTCGGGGTCAGTTTGGTATAAAACCGGAGATTTTTAACTTTTCTGATTTTCGTGGCTCGGGGGAAATAGTAACAGCCGAGGTTATTTGTAACGTCACATTTGACCCCATGGTACAAATGACCCCGAGGGACGATATTTTCATAAAATATTTTTTTCTGCTGTTTGAATTTGAATTTGTTGCGAACATACAGCAACAGTGGATGATACCTTCACAGAAGACATAAATAGTTGGAAGAAATCAGGAATTAGAAAGAAGAAATTAGAAAATTAGTTAGAAGAAAAAGGGTCAGTAACATTGCACTCTACATGAATCATTTAACAACTTTGTCAACATTGCCAGTAAGGGTCTGCTTATATTTAGCGATAAGTCGACCCGAAGTTAAGCGTCAACTTCACCACACACAAGCAGCGCGTCAACGTACGTATTCACATTGAGACGGTTCTGAAAGACACTTTTCTGTATCCAACTAGATAGCGCTGTATCCAACTGTATCAAACTTGTCTGTATCCAGATGTATTCCGCGAAGTAGAAACTTCATAGCTTTTTATTAAATGGTAGCATTTAATAATTTAAGTTTGTTAACTTTTAATCTTTCTACTTCGCGGACGACAGTTTAGCACTATCTAGTTTGACAGAAAAGTGCCTATCAATCAGAACAGTCTCAAAGCAAAAGTGCAAGTTGACGAGCTGCTCATTTTATAGTGAAATTGAAGTTTGCATATAACTAAATACAATGCCAATATTTAAAAAAAACATAAATTCGCGAGCTATAGTTCAGCGGCATCTAGTTTGACATAGAAAACTGCTTTTCCGAGCTACGATTTTACCGCACTTTGCCATGGTTCGTACGTCGATGCGATTCCATTCTTTGCTCTTATACAAATTATAGCATGACATATTGAAAATAAAGTTCAATACGACATTTAAACTTTTGCACCAAAACTACGCTTTGCTTGGCTTCGACTCGATTTTGTGGCAATCAGGATTATGCTAAAGATTACAATTTTGTTATTGTTACTTTTATTTTGCGAAATGGGGTCAATTGTACCAGGGGTCAATTGTAACTCCATACAATTTGTGATTTTTGAAAAGTTGATCTCTTTGTAGTTTTAAATAATACAAGTGTTACAAAAAGAAAAACGTCGAGCATTATATAGCTTTGTTTCTTGATTACGAGTCTATTGTATTGTTACAAGCTGAGATAATATGTCCCATGTTATTAAAATTGAGAAGTTACACAAAAGGCTCATTCCGCGTTGAATACGATTTACACGACTTGAATCAGTGCCCAATAATAAAAAAGTGCAATAAAGTTCGAAGAGATGGGATCGAAACTAAATGTGAAGCAAACTGGTGGCCCACGAACTTCTCGGAGTGAAGAGAACGTCCATAAAGTTGCCGCTTCAGTTCGGCGTGATCAAGATTTATCGACGCGCAAACGTTCGGCTGAATTAGGAATAACCCGCATATCTTTACGCCGTATTTTGAAATCCGATTTGAAGTTAAATCTACACTAGACCCAGATAGTGCAGGAACTAAACCTAATGATTTTAATTTACGGAAGCCGACGCAATGTTGGATCGTTTCAGTAATTTTGACAACATCTTGGTTTCCTAAGCATTGCAGGTATTGGAGCAGCTGAAATCATAAAGCTAAACATGAAAGTGCCCCTTCATTCGCCTAAGGTAAGTACAAAGTACAACTGTATGGGCAGCAATTTCAACAAAAGGGATTTTTGGGCTTTATGTTTTTTAAGATTCTTGCGGTCATACGGCAACTGTTTACTGAGTATGTGAAAATGTTACGGGAGTTCCTGGCACCACAGCTGCTGGTATTTACTGGCTACAATCAGAACACGTGGTTTCAACAAGATTTTCCTTTCTTAACGTGGTTTCAACAATATTTCAACAAAACTTATCACACTTCACCACCACGCCGGAGACAGGCGTCTAACGAGTCCCTGCCAAGAGTTAAAGAGATGTTTCCGGAAAAGCTGATTTTCAGAAGAGGCGACATTCCGTGGCCACCTAGGAGTCGGCCACCACGTTTTTGTGGGGTTATTTGAAGAGTTATGTCTACTTTAATAAGCCATAGACACTGCTTTAATGAAAAGCAAAAAATAGAGAAGAGATGGATGAGTATGGACATTTTCAAACACTCGTCTAAATAGAGGCCGTGAGATAACAGATGACTGTTATCTCACGGCGCCTATTTAGACGAGTGTTTGAAAAGATCCATATTCGCGTAGAAGAAATGTCTATGCTAAAAATATGTCAAATAGTTTTATTTATATAATAACTAGTTTTTATAAATATTTACAAATTCATGGCCCATCCTGTCTAAGCATAGTAGTATTACTTTTAAAATATAAGAATTTAATTTAGACTGACATTGCGCAAATTCGAAAAAAATACATTCGTTACAATCTTATGATTGTCACTATCATTGGCAGCTGATCATCTTCCTGGAATTAGAATAATATTGCCTGATTGTCGTTCATTATATTTGCATGATTTACAGAAGATTTTTTTTATAATGATGATATTACTCGTACGATAAAATGAATCTCTGGCAACGCTATTATAGGTTAGATTGACAGCGCCATCTTTCTATAATAACGAAAGTCGGTAATATCGTCGCCTGCTTTATATTTATTATCGACACTCCCTCAAGTAATTTTTGCAACAACAAATAGATGGCGCCATTCCTAAAATGTTAAATTTTCAGCGCTATCTTTCGGATTATATCTGACTTATTTTTAGTTGGTTCAAATCTTTGCTCAAACTTAGTTTTAACAAATTCCTATAGATTGCAATGGTACGTTTAAAATGTTTCTTTAGAGATTACATTTGGTGTTGGTTGAATACTGTTTAGCAATGCCTATATTTGGACGTCTGGGTCACCGTCTTTTTTCATCGTCACCGTCTCAATGCGAATTATCAATAAATTGCCCACGCATTCGTACTCATTCAATTCACGCTCATCAAGACTATGTTTTCTCATTTATTTTCGCATTTGAATCAACAGCCAACACTGCCTTGCTTTGGCCAATAGTGCTAATGAAGTTGTGAAACAGCGCAGCGTTCATTCTTTCGTGTTCTTCTTGCATTTTAAAATAGGATGACTAACGCATTTATATTTATTTAGCTGTTCAGACCTATTGTCTAAAGGTTCTTTTCAACCTATGGACTTCGACTGCTTCCGAAGTTGGCGTAATTACTTTTCAGGCTCACCAACCAACGGGAGGGAAAGTTTTGTGTACGCGCAATTTTTTTCGAGACGTAAATATCCTTTTCGAGCCCCCCTGAGACAATTTGAACTATTTCTAGATGGAAGTCTCTGTGCTTGTCTGTCTGACTGTGTGTGTATTTCTCCACGACAACGTTCTAACTCTGAAATTTGGCATGAAGCCATCATTTGGTCATGGCAAGAGTTGAGAAGATTGAAATCGGTCCACCAGAGGGGGCACAAGTCACATTTCAGTCTCGAAATATTGGACTTGCCTTGAAATTTGGTACACAGATGCCCTTGTTGGACCGAAATCACATTGAATCTGGTCAGTATATTTGCGTAAACGATTGAATCGAAGTTGAATTCTCACTATCCGCGCTCTTCGTTGACTATCCTTTTCAATCAGATCAGCCTCCTTATCGAAGGGATATCACGCTGAAAATCCTTCCATAAGTCCGACCTTATCTACTTGCCGGAAAAGTGTTGGGGTGGGGTGACACACTCGATTTTACTTTACTGGGCTCACCGACCGACGAAGACATAAAGTATTGTGAACGCACTAAGAATTTTTTCGAGATAAAGACCTATAGGTATATGTATATTGACCCCCCCCCCCCCTACCCCCCGAGACGATTAAGATAATTTCCAGACTGAAGTCTGAATTTTGGCATGGCAGGCATCATTTGTTCATGGCAAGAGTTAAAATGATTGTGGTTGAAATCGGTCCTGCGATGAATGGACCGTTCGAAATTTTAATTGGACCCGTATTTGCAATTTGATTTTTAAATTGAACGAGTTGACGCCCGTTCGAAATTCAAATTTTCATTGCGTGGCGTCCGCATATTAAGTAATAAGAGTTTTCGCCAACTGCTCATAGGCTGTATTTATGAGATTAGCATTATTTTTTAAACTTTTGCGACATGGCATACCTCAAAAACGACATGACCATTAAAGTGCAATGATTTGTTAATGAATAGATGCATCGATGTAATTGAAATTGAAAAATATTTATTTGCAGCTGTTGTTATAAAAAATATATGCAAAAAAACAAGAACACACAGATTAAAAATTAAAACTGTGAATAGACAAAGACTATGAAATAAAGCTGCACTCAGGATATCTCTTATCCTGGTTTTCAGGACACACCTATTAATTATTGGTAGGTACATACATATATGATTTTAAAATAAAATAACCAAATCAAATAAATCTTAAAAAAAACACCAAATAATCAAAAATGATCAAAAAAATACACAAATCGAAATAATCAAAATCAAAATATTTACCATCAAATAATATTATAAGAAAATAACGTAATTACCTAAATTTAAAAATCTACATATAATAAATCAAAAATAATCAAAATCAAAATATTTAACATCAAATAATCACGTTACCAATTAATAAATAAATGAAGACAATAGTAATAATCCAATTAGCAAATAGTTATTTTAAAATAAAATCAAATTATGACATCTAAATATCTTCCTTTAATAATAAACTTTTAAAGTGGTCCTTAAATACTGCAATTGATTTCGATCGCAAAGCCATTCCCAACCGATTCCATACAACCGCAGAATAATACGAAAAGCTGCACTGGAGATGTGTAGTTTTGCGCTTGGGTATTATAGCAAGTTGTTCGCGTGCCCGTGTTGAATGGACATGCCGGTTACGGTGATGACGTGGCTCCACTTTATGGTCCACTTCGAGAAAGTTCCGAGAATGCGATGTCACTGCTTGTCATATGAGTTATCTCCATGCTCGCTGCCCTTGTTCCTTTTCTTTTAAGGAGCGTCTCGCCGATTAACTTTTGTCGCCATTTTTGTAGCGGCTGCGTTGTGCGTCCTTGTTACTAGTGCCTTCAGAAATCATTTCGAGTTCGATAGCCAGCTCCGAAATCCGTCACCAAGAAATTTTGAATGTCAACTGTAGGTAGGTGTTGACATTCACGAAGGATACCTCCAGGCGGAGATATCCTTCCAAAACTGGTAGTTAGGGGGCGAGGCTGCCTGGTGGTTACCTTTCCCGGTGCCTTGTCGTAAGGCGTTGGCCTCTGACGGGCATTTTGGCTTACCTAGACGGTAGATTTGTATTGGTCTCTAAGTCTTCTACGCTCACCGAGAGATAGAACGATCATTATCGATAAAACTTCCTGAGGTGGCGGGTTCGCCCGTTGTAGTTCACACCTCTAAGTGTAGGCATCCTTCCTACATACCTATCCCATCCTACATATACACTGTAGAAGGATACCTACAGTTGGTAGGTATCCTTCTACAGTGTATATGTAGTATCTACCTAGGGGTAGGTGTCAGCTGTAGATATCTATAATACTTACAATACATTATAATATATACAATATAATAACATATAATAAAAGATTCTTTTAAGATTTCACTAACTGCCATCCTAATGTACTGTATTATATGATTATTATATTATAACATACCATTGTATTATATCATATTGTATATATTAACTATTATTATCCAATTACTCATACTTCTATTTTGCTCTATCCAAATAACCTTATTAACAACTTATTTAATTATTTCTTTTCTTACCCTTATATTATTATTAGCTTTATTTTTTTCTACTATCAACGTGTTTATGTTATTTCTATGTTAATGTGTGTGTTTCAAATTTATTATCCATTGCAAACTATTCATAGGATAATAAATTTGTTTCGTTTAAATATGTTTTTAAGATACTAGTACCTACCTATCATATATTTACTATCTGTAAGTTTGCTATAAAATAAAATAAAATAAAATAATCAGTTGTCAGATATATTATGTGATATAGTCCGCGATATTATGTGATACTATGTATTAAGTGATACTATTTACGTCACGACATAAAGAGATTGTCAAAATCTGACTTTTCCCATACATACATTCATACATATTTGCCCGCTCTACACGTTGGCCAACGTATAAGTGCAATTGACGTAGGTACACTTAAAAGCATATTGTATTGATTCTTACATTACTATTTTGTTATTACAGTTTTATTCAGAATAGCCATGTTTCAATCCAGTGGCGTAACTAAAAAAAATAGGATCCGTGAAAAATCGAACAAACGGTCCCTCCCCGGCTTACTATATACCTAGCTACATTACATATTTATATTGTAGCTAAATTATAAATCGGCGTATTCATCTGGGGGCATTGCCTCGAACGTGTCGCGGAACAAGTTCCCAAGAACTTCCTGGAACACGATAGACACATTTTCGCGGGAGAACGTTACAACTGAATTTCCACTTCTCCACCTTTGAATGTTGGTAAGGAAGAAAAAAACATTTTTTCTTAAATTGTTTTGAGTAGAACTACCAAGTGCGAAATTAGTAAATAAAAAATACCCTCCTAATATTTAAATTAACTACTTGTATTATAAAGAACTAATGTATTATAACGAATAGGAAAAATACATTTCTAGAATGGTTTTCGTCTTGATTAGCACTCTGCAAAACCATCGATCAGTTTTTTGAGACATGCATGTTTAGGCTTCCTTTACTTCCTAGCAGAGTTGGGTTAAATCGTCGATCGTAAGCAGAAGTTCCATTTTGGGTCCTTAGTTAGACTATCGTGGGTCGCGGTGCGCCCCACATTGACCGCACCGGCTTAGTTACGCCACCTTTACAATCGCAATTTTGTTGAATTACAAGAAATTTTGTTGAAACTCCATTACTAGATAATATGTATCAAAAATTTTTCTTACGGTTAATACGGAAATAACAGTATACTGTAGATTCAACATGATTCATGTGTCCGACTATAGCCGTACGTATACTACTACATGCTATCATGTTAAAAGCGAGATCCCAAGGTTGAGACGTAATAAAATTAACATTGTGTTTTAACATTACGAAACGGTAACTACCGCCACGCCAACACCGCTACGCGTCATATTACTTCATACGTATGGACCACAGTTCGAGCTATATACGTAGTCCTTGTTGAAACATGCGTATTTTCGTGTATTACATCGTTATATTTTTCTCAGTGTATGTCTCTCTCGCTCTTTCTCAAACATTTTCCCCCGTCACAGTGGAGCCGACTCGCTTCCACCGCTGCGGGGCGTAACATTGGACAGCATGTATATTATTATAGGATTAGAACTCGAGGGGCGAACACACTCTCGGACGCGTACGCTGCCGCGGCTTGTGGGCGCGATCTGTGTAATGAATTTCTATTGAGCCGTGCACATTATCGGACGTCAGTCGCGGACGTGACCTAGAAGCTTCGGACGTCCGATAGAGATCTGGCAAGCCACGTCCCAAACGACTGTGCATCTGTCATAAGCCGCGGCAGCGGACGCGTCCGAGAGTGTGTTCGCCCCTTTACGGAGCGGTTTTCATACGCGCCCGCCGGGGCTGCGGGCCCGCAGCATCCGTAGAATGCAGATATGTGTGTAAAATTAAGTCGAACATTTCACGACGCGATTTACTCCCGCGGCGGGCGCGGTTTCTCGCGGCGGCCGCAGCGTCTGCGGGCTACTAGTAGAACCGCGCGGGGATGCGGTCAGCCTTAGAACTCACGGAGCGGCCATACAAAAGGCAAACGACAAGGCCACCCAGGTCGCATACTTTTAAAGAGATGTGTCCTATCCTGGCCCGGACAAATCTATACCTACTAATATTATAAAGAGGTAAAGTTTGTGAGGTTGTAGGAAGTAGTCTCTGGTTCTACTAAACCGATTTTGAAAATTCTTTTACCAATAGAAAGCCACGTTATTTGTGAGTGTCATAGGCTATTTATTAATCCGAAAAATGAAAAGACTTTTTCGTGGTAGTCGGATTTGCAAAGTAAGTCGGAGAAAAAACGGCCGAACAAAAACGTTTCTAACTAACGCTGCCTTAACGATGAGAGATATGATTAAGTTCTAGCGAAAAGTTGTAGAGCTTGACAATGCCTACAAAAAAGTGAGCGACAGAATATGTCTGACTTTTATATTTAAGTCACAAAAAGTAGTTTTTCATATTAAAAAAATATTTAAATCGTTAGGTCATGTTTATTGGTCACATTATCAACAATTATGAATTCTTATCAAAATAAGTTAATTTATCGTCTCAAGTGTTTAAAACAAAAGATTTTTCCCTTTAACTGCATATAATTTCCCTTTTACTGCATAAATGGTTAAAGACACTCACAAATAAGACACTCACAAGAAGACACTCACAAATAACGGTAATATAGTCAAATTGGCATGCAAATACAAATTGGCATAAAAAATATAATGCTTCTTTTGGCAGTCAGGAAATAAATCATAGCACTCAGTACTAACCGAATCACACTCATAATTTCATCACAGGTAAAAAGTTTTACCGCCCAACGAAGTGGGAACGGGTCAGCTAGTTATATTATATTTCTATAAGATGAATGAATGAATGAAAATCTCTTTATTGAACAATAAAAACAAGGTACAATAACGTACACAGGCACGTAATTTCTATAATACTTCGGATACGTTATATTATAAAATATTTCTACTATATTTCTACCTACATATGAATAGATGTAATCCTAAACACGAGTTAAAGAATGTATAGGTACGTTAAGGTACCTACTTATTTCCAAAAACACTTCTCATGCAAAAGTGAGTCAGGACCGAGGTGGGCGTTTTGTGAGTAGGAGGGAGCAGGCGGACCTTTTTGAACACTCTAATCGGAAGACAGTTTCTATATTTAGAAACGATTTTTTTAAGATTCATTGCGACACATTAATTAATATAATCTTTGCCGACATACCCCAACAATTAAGATATAGGTATACTCAAACTATCCCAAAAACGGATATTCAGAGATCAGTAATTAGATAGCAGGTGTAATTCAAGAACATACCTACAAGTCAACAACCTTTTTTAAACAAAACTATTAAAATAAAAAATTCCAATGGAACAGGAAACTGATATTGTCTTATCGTACCTGATCATTCAAAACAATTTTAAAATCATATTTCAAATATAGCAATATCCTTGGTAAACTTCTCCGTTTCCAAATACGGTAATGTTGTTGCGGCCATTACAAATATTGGCACAAATGTTCTAGAACGCGGTATCAGCGTCATTTACGCGTTGAAGTAGGTTCGGACTGCCCTACTGGCAGGTCTGTGAACTTGGCGGACAGTCGTTTGACTCAAATTATAAAAGTGATCGCTCAAATTACCTCTTAATTTAAGCTACACCACTTCCACCCCATACCCCTTGTGTTTTGGACAGTCCAATGCTTATAATGTGATAGGTATCATTTTATATACGTAGGTATTATAACTTACCTGTAGTAGTTGTTACTACACTGCTCCTCGATTTTACAACAAAACTAGCTGACCCGTGCCCACTTCGTTGGGCGGTAAAACTTTTTACTTGTGATCAAATTATGAGTGTGGTTTGGTTAGTACTGAGTGCTATGATTTATTTCCTGACTGTCATAATTTCTTCACAAGTAAAAATGTTTACCGCCCAACGAAGTGAGCACGGGTCAGCTAGTGTATTTATATTAAAATAACTCACGAATTTGCATTATTATTATATATCTATAAGTATATATGTATTTATATAAATATGTATATGGATATGTAATTGTACATGTATCTATAATATGTTACATTTTTATATTATTACCTACTATTACATGTATACATTACTATCTACTTAAATGTAATATATTTTATTCATTGCACACAATAATCAACAATTTGATACCCCATAATAAGTAAACTACAATACTTACATATACATTAGACCTACCTTAGTACAGGCGAGGCCTTGTTAGGATGGTTTATAATTAAAACCTTTATAAATTTAATAGAGATATTTTAATTTGAATTTGAACTTAATCTATCTATTATTATATGTAATATATTATTATATGTATAAGTATATATACAGAATTAATTTTTAATTAGTGATCTCCTTGAAGTGGGTGAATCAGTTGAAGCAAATAACCACCTTTTGATAAATAATTTTGGAAAAAACAAAACAAACAAAAAAAATGTTTTTAGTTTTTGTTGCGGAAAAAATGAATAACTTGACTGATAAATAAAAAAAATTGACAAACGTTTAGCGCGCTGTGCCATCTAGCAATAGGTAAAATAAAATAAAATAGAATATACAATATTCGAGATATTTTACCTACACCTTAAGATGGCGAAACGCGCTCAACTCTTTTTATACTATTTTTCAAAATATTTAATTTTCAAAAAAGATTTTTTAGAAGATAAAAATAAAAAAAGATAAGCTGGTTTATAAGTTATTGTAAACATTACAACGGTTGGATATAAGAAATCGTGAAACGATTAGCCTGCCGTTTGTACTAATTAAAAATAGGATTTAAATTTTCTTTATTATTGTTAGTGTTATTTATATATATATATATATATATATATATATATATATATATATATATATATATATATATATATATATATATATATATATATATATATATATATATATATATATATATATATATATATATATATATATATATATATATATATATATATATATATATTGTATATATATATATATATATATATATATATATATATAAATATATATATATATATATATATATATATATATATATATATATATATATATATATATATATATATATATATATATATATATATATATATATATATATATATATATATATATATATATATATATATATATATATATATATATATATATATATATATATATATATATATATATATATATATATATATATATATATATATGTAAATTATTATTTTTTGAAATTGAAATTATGTTTATCACTAAATAAATGATAAAATAATGAAAGGGCACTTATCTGGTCTGTGGTGACCAGGAGCGACTCCACGCCTTTTTCGTTTTCTCTTCTTTCAGTATTTGCGGTTTCCTACTGTGCCTTATTCGAACCTTTCTACTTTATCCTACAGCGGCAACACAACAATGCGAAAGACGAGAATGAATGCTGGAAAATAATAGGCGATTAGTGTATATTAATGATTTTTATAAAATGTATATCAATATTTCGGCTCAGCCGTCGTCAAGATATATGACATTTCTGAAATCGAACAATTCGTTGAAAATTATTTAAATTCAAGGAATCGAACAAAAAGAAATGGATTAATAATATTTTACACGATTTAGTTAAGGTACCATAAACAACCGTGCAAAACGTTATTTTAAAATGAATGATTATAAATTAAAATAAAAAGCATTTGATGATTATGATAATTGGATAAACCTTATTAATTTTGCCTATTGAGACCGGAACCTTTGCAAGCGCCTAAAATATAAATATAAGCCAATTCCCAAGATTTGACGTCCCTTTCTTTTGCATTATCCCCAAGGCATTTTATTATTTTAACTTTAAAACATTGATCAAAAGATAAATTATGCGCCCTGGCATGCAAAGATATTGGGAGTTGGCTTTCATTTCCTACACTAGCCCTATGATTATTTAGTCTAATATTAAGTGGTGTTGTTGTTTCACCGATATAAAAGGCATCACAAGTCCTGCACAGAAGTTGATATACTATATTTTTTGAAATACAACTGCAATGAAAGGGAACCCTGTAACTATTAGTAGTATTTGGACTGGTAAAAAAAGGACTTAGATCTAACAGAGGACAAGTTTTACAACGTGGACGACCACAAGGTTGAGGCCCAAAAGTATTATTACCAATAGAGAAATTTTGATTATTTTTTGTTTTGTTTAATATTGATCTAATATTAGGTGGTCTGCGGAAAGATAAAATTGGCGGTGAATCTAAGAGATCCTTAGTGGATGCATCATTAGAAATGATGGGGAATAAATCAGATAATATATCTCGCAGTTTCTCAGCACCAGGAAAATAAGTGGTGCTAAGAAAGATTTTATTATTATTATTATTTTTATTTGAAGAAATTTTAGGTTTTGGTATATATTTTACTTCAGAGTTTAGAATATGTTTATCCAATAGAGGAGCAGGGTATTTTCTTTCAAGAAGAGATTGCTTTAGATTATTGAGATATTTATCTAAATTTTCTTTGTTGTTAACTAAACGGTGTCCGCGAATGGACATTGAATAGGGAATGGATCTCTTGGTGTGAAATGGATGACAGCTATCAAAGTGTAAATACTGTTCTTTATTTGTAGGTTTTATATGAATTGCGGTTTTAATTTTACCTTCGGAAATTGTTAAATCAACATCTAAGAAAGTAATTTGTGATTTAGAAATGGTATGAGTGAAATTCAAAGGGCCAAAATTATTTAGGTCGTCAAGAAAGGTTGTTAGAGTAGTTTGTCCGTGTGGCCAAATCATTACTATGTCGTCAATAAATCTATACCATAATATGGGTTTTAAATTTTGCGTTTGAAGAAAATTTTGCTCGAATAATCCCATGAAAAGGTTGGCATACGAAGGAGCCATTCGCGTGCCCATAGCAGTCCCTTTAATTTGAAGATAAAATTCATCTTCAAAGGAGAAAGCATTACACGTTAAGACAAACTCGGCTAATTTGCAAAGAAAATCCGTAGAAGGTATTTGAGGATGAGGTCTCTCATCAAGAAAATAAGAAATGGCTTCCAATCCTAAATTATGAGGAATATTGGTATACAGGGATATGGCGTCAGTCAATAGTAACAAATAATAGGTCGTCTGACTTTGGAATTACAGTATTCTTTAAAATATCAATAAAATGATAGCTGTCTTTGATATGAGAATTTAGATTTTTCACAAAAGGTTGTAAAAAATAATCTACAAAAGCCGAAATTCTTTCTGTCGGAGAGTTAAAGCTTGCGACTATTGGTCGTCCAGGATTATTAGGCTTGTGAATTTTAGGTAATAGGTAAAAATTTGGAGTTCTGATAGGATCAGGAATTAAAGTTTTAACATCTTCGTCTGATAATTTTTCATTTGATTTATTTTGTTCAATATATATTTTTATTTTCACTGCAAAATTTTTGTTTGGATCTCTAGATAGTTTTTTATAGAAAGTTTCATCTCTAAGTTGTCTCAAGCCTTCAGTAACATAGTCAGTTTTGTTAAGTATGACAGTAGTGGAACCTTTATCAGCCGGCAAAATGACGATGCTGGTATCCTTGCTAAGACTCTCAAGAGCTGCACGTTCATCTACTGACAAGTTTGATGTTGGCTTGAGGCTATTTAGAAAAGATGGCTGTGTTACTTTGTTTAATAAAATAGTAATAAAATTTTCTACCGGATGATTTTTTGGTAATGGAGGGGGTTCTTTATTGGAGTGTGGACGAAATTGAGCTAGTGCATTGTGTAATTTAATATTATTATTGTTATTCTTTTGATTTGAATGCCAAAATTCGCGCCATCTTAAATTACGACAAAATTTAACAACATCATTACCAAAACTAAAATGGTTCACATTTTGAGTCGGTGTAAAATTTAGACCTTTAGATAATACTAAATATTCATTGTGGTTAATTACTTTGGATGACAAGTTTTTAACAGCATTTTTTTCTCTAGGAGATGGACCTTGTATATTATTAGAATATGATACTGATGGTGTTATACTGTTATTAATTTGGTTTACTAATGTGGCACGTATTGGTACGGAACCTGATACTAATGGAAATATATTGTTAGTAATTTGGTTTACTGATAGGGTGTGCATCGGAGAGGAAAGAGTACCTTGGTGAACTGCTGGAATAACATTTCGAAGTGAATTTGAATTCCTTGTTTTGTTAACATTGGAATGACTGTAATTTGAAATGGAAACTGGATTCAAAATGTTTCGTGTATTGTTACTTGGGATAATGCAAATTTTCTGAAAGTTCTTTAGTAAATTAAGGAACTTTTTATCGTGTTTTAATCTAATATTTCGTAAATCTGTTACAGAATTGTTAACTATTTTATGAGCTTCTTGAAATAAGAAAGGAGAATGTGTTGTTATCATGTTAACATAAAAACACAGTGAGTTTAAATGTTTATCAACTAAAATTTGATATTCATTTCGCAAAACAGACGTAATTTCCATTGAATACCTTAAACGGATTGCGGTGAAATCATATTGAATTTCTGTACTAATTGCTGCGAAAGGAAATTTTGGTAATAACCCTTTAGGGCAAATGTTGTTTTCTAAACATTTAGAAAGAAATTCAACGTGTCCCGTGAATTTAGCTGTCTTAAGTGAATGGTAATTTATTTGGTTTAACCAATGAGTGTACATAATGGATGTGATTGCAACATAATTAAAATTAGGTAATATTTTAATATTTGATTGTAAATGTGTAAATTATTATTTTTTGAAATTGAAATTATGTTTATCACTAAATAAATGATAAAATAATGAAAGGGCACTTATCTGGTCTGTGGTGACCAGGAGCGACTCCACGCCTTTTTCGTTTTCTCTTCTTTCAGTATTTGCGGTTTCCTACTGTGCCTTATTCGAACCTTTCTACTTTATCCTACAGCGGCAACACAACAATGCGAAAGACGAGAATGAATGCTGGAAAATAATAGGCGATTAGTGTATATTAATGATTTTTATAAAATGTATATCAATATTTCGGCTCAGCCGTCGTCAAGATATATGACATTTCTGAAATCGAACAATTCGTTGAAAATTATTTAAATTCAAGGAATCGAACAAAAAGAAATGGATTAATAATATTTTACACGATTTAGTTAAGGTACCATAACCAACCGTGCAAAACGTTATTTTAAAATGAATGATTATAAATTAAAATAAAAAGCATTTGATGATTATGATAATTGGATAAACCTTATTAATTTTGCCTATTGAGACCGGAACCTTTGCAAGCGCCTAAAATATAAATATAAGCCAATTCCCAAGATTTGACGTCCCTTTCTTTTGCATTATCCCCAAGGCATTTTATTATTTTAACTTTAAAACATTGATCAAAAGATAAATTATGCGCCCTGGCATGCAAAGATATTGGGAGTTGGCTTTCATTTCCTACACTAGCCCTATGATTATTTAGTCTAATATTAAGTGGTGTTGTTGTTTCACCGATATAAAAGGCATCACAAGTCCTGCACAGAAGTTGATATACTATATTTTTTGAAATACAACTGCAATGAAAGGGAACCCTGTAACTATTAGTAGTATTTGGACTGGTAAAAAAAGGACTTAGATCTAACAGAGGACAAGTTTTACAACGTGGACGACCACAAGGTTGAGGCCCAAAAGTATTATTACCAATAGAGAAATTTTGATTATTTTTTGTTTTGTTTAATATTGATCTAATATTAGGTGGTCTGCGGAAAGATAAAATTGGCGGTGAATCTAAGAGATCCTTAGTGGATGCATCATTAGAAATGATGGGGAATAAATCAGATAATATATCTCGCAGTTTCTCAGCACCAGGAAAATAAGTGGTGCTAAGAAAGATTTTATTATTATTATTATTTTTATTTGAAGAAATTTTAGGTTTTGGTATATATTTTACTTCAGAGTTTAGAATATGTTTATCCAATAGAGGAGCAGGGTATTTTCTTTCAAGAAGAGATTGCTTTAGATTATTGAGATATTTATCTAAATTTTCTTTGTTGTTAACTAAACGGTGTCCGCGAATGGACATTGAATAGGGAATGGATCTCTTGGTGTGAAATGGATGACAGCTATCAAAGTGTAAATACTGTTCTTTATTTGTAGGTTTTATATGAATTGCGGTTTTAATTTTACCTTCGGAAATTGTTAAATCAACATCTAAGAAAGTAATTTGTGATTTAGAAATGGTATGAGTGAAATTCAAAGGGCCAAAATTATTTAGGTCGTCAAGAAAGGTTGTTAGAGTAGTTTGTCCGTGTGGCCAAATCATTACTATGTCGTCAATAAATCTATACCATAATATGGGTTTTAAATTTTGCGTTTGAAGAAAATTTTGCTCGAATAATCCCATGAAAAGGTTGGCATACGAAGGAGCCATTCGCGTGCCCATAGCAGTCCCTTTAATTTGAAGATAAAATTCATCTTCAAAGGAGAAAGCATTACACGTTAAGACAAACTCGGCTAATTTGCAAAGAAAATCCGTAGAAGGTATTTGAGGATGAGGTCTCTCATCAAGAAAATAAGAAATGGCTTCCAATCCTAAATTATGAGGAATATTGGTATACAGGGATATGGCGTCAATAGTAACAAATAATAGGTCGTCTGACTTTGGAATTACAGTATTCTTTAAAATATCAATAAAATGATAGCTGTCTTTGATATGAGAATTTAGATTTTTCACAAAAGGTTGTAAAAAATAATCTACAAAAGCCGAAATTCTTTCTGTCGGAGAGTTAAAGCTTGCGACTATTGGTCGTCCAGGATTATTAGGCTTGTGAATTTTAGGTAATAGGTAAAAATTTGGAGTTCTGATAGGATCAGGAATTAAAGTTTTAACATCTTCGTCTGATAATTTTTCATTTGATTTATTTTGTTCAATATATATTTTTATTTTCACTGCAAAATTTTTGTTTGGATCTCTAGATAGTTTTTTATAGAAAGTTTCATCTCTAAGTTGTCTCAAGCCTTCAGTAACATAGTCAGTTTTGTTAAGTATGACAGTAGTGGAACCTTTATCAGCCGGCAAAATGACGATGCTGGTATCCTTGCTAAGACTCTCAAGAGCTGCACGTTCATCTACTGACAAGTTTGATGTTGGCTTGAGGCTATTTAGAAAAGATGGCTGTGTTACTTTGTTTAATAAAATAGTAATAAAATTTTCTACCGGATGATTTTTTGGTAATGGAGGGGGTTCTTTATTGGAGTGTGGACGAAATTGAGCTAGTGCATTGTGTAATTTAATATTATTATTGTTATTCTTTTGATTTGAATGCCAAAATTCGCGCCATCTTAAATTACGACAAAATTTAACAACATCATTACCAAAACTAAAATGGTTCACATTTTGAGTCGGTGTAAAATTTAGACCTTTAGATAATACTAAATATTCATTGTGGTTAATTACTTTGGATGACAAGTTTTTAACAGCATTTTTTTCTCTAGGAGATGGACCTTGTATATTATTAGAATATGATACTGATGGTGTTATGCTGTTATTAATTTGGTTTACTAATGTGGCACGTATTGGTACGGAACCTGATACTAATGGAAATATATTGTTAGTAATTTGGTTTACTGATAGGGTGTGCATCGGAGAGGAAAGAGTACCTTGGTGAACTGCTGGAATAACATTTCGAAGTGAATTTGAATTCCTTGTTTTGTTAACATTGGAATGACTGTAATTTGAAATGGAAACTGGATTCAAAATGTTTCGTGTATTGTTACTTGGGATAATGCAAATTTTCTGAAAGTTCTTTAGTAAATTAAGGAACTTTTTATCGTGTTTTAATCTAATATTTCGTAAATCTGTTACAGAATTGTTAACTATTTTATGAGCTTCTTGAAATAAGAAAGGAGAATGTGTTGTTATCATGTTAACATAAAAACACAGTGAGTTTAAATGTTTATCAACTAAAATTTGATATTCATTTCGCAAAACAGACGTAATTTCCATTGAATACCTTAAACGGATTGCGGTGAAATCATATTGAATTTCTGTACTAATTGCTGCGAAAGGAAATTTTGGTAATAACCCTTTAGGGCAAATGTTGTTTTCTAAACATTTAGAAAGAAATTCAACGTGTCCCGTGAATTTAGCTGTCTTAAGTGAATGGTAATTTATTTGGTTTAACCAATGAGTGTACATAATGGATGTGATTGCAACATAATTAAAATTAGGTAATATTTTAATATTTGATTGTAAATGTGTAAATTATTATTTTTTGAAATTGAAATTATGTTTATCACTAAATAAATGATAAAATAATGAAAGGGCACTTATCTGGTCTGTGGTGACCAGGAGCGACTCCACGCCTTTTTCGTTTTCTCTTCTTTCAGTATTTGCGGTTTCCTACTGTGCCTTATTCGAACCTTTCTACTTTATCCTACAGCGGCAACACAACAATGCGAAAGACGAGAATGAATGCTGGAAAATAATAGGCGATTAGTGTATATTAATGATTTTTATAAAATGTATATCAATATTTCGGCTCAGCCGTCGTCAAGATATATGACATTTCTGAAATCGAACAATTCGTTGAAAATTATTTAAATTCAAGGAATCGAACAAAAAGAAATGGATTAATAATATTTTACACGATTTAGTTAAGGTACCATAACCAACCGTGCAAAACGTTATTTTATAAATATTATATTTATATATATATATATATATATATATATATATATATATATATATATATATATATATATATATATATATATATATATATATATATATATATATATATATATATATATATATATATATATATATATATATATATATATATATATATATATATAATATAAAGCTATTTTTCTTTCTTACTTTATTTCTTTCTATTCCTATAAGAATCATAATCTCTGCTCATCAAATATGGCTTTTCAGGTTCACAACAACGGATTTTTATATTTAAAAGATCAAATTACAGCAATCCCACCAGATTTCAAGCTTTTTTGAGCTTTCAGTAGAAAGGTAGGTATAACATAGGTACTTTGAATTCTAAAATTACAAAATTTACAGCTTATAAAAATGTATGCCCGCCAAGTTCACAGCGGTAAAATCTTCTATTGTATTCTCCATAATTCTAGCTTTCGATTCATATAAGAATTATAATTGGATTATATCAAATTTAGCTTTTAATATTTTATTAGTTGCGTAATTTGAATTATACAATAAGTGGCTAGAAATAGCGGCGGATTCGACCTTTCTATTTGTACAGGAATTATTATTTGAGTCATTCATTTCCAGCTATAATATGTTCAGCTATCTTAGGTTTCGAGCCACTCACGGAGCAGCTGCTCCGTCGAGCCACCCGTGAACTTGGCGGGCAGGTGGATAGCTTGAATTACAATATTAGTGACTCGAAATAGCAGCAAATTTGAGCTCTCTATTGGCATAGGAGTTATAATTTGAGTCATTAATTTTCAGCTATTTTCAGCGTTCTTTAATTTCTAGCCATGGTCGAGTGGCAGTATATACTTATATTCTCTGGTAGGTGTATACATATATTCCACAGTAGAACCTCTCATAACGAGTGATTTGCAGTAATTCCTCATAACGAGTAATTCGCACCTCTCATAATGAGTATGGGAAAAATTGTTTCGCTTAACGAGAGTTTTGCTTAACGAGTCTGGAACGAATTATGCTCGTTATGAGAGGTTCAACTGTATTTTCTGTTACATATATTCTCTCACTAAACGGTAACGACACGCGACGCTTAATTACTAACTTCTGGACTTCCACGATGACTCAAAACAAGGTCACACACAAGTTAACATAAGCTGGGTCAGCACACAAGTGCCTCAAAAAATCAGTGCCTCATATATACAATACCTAAATATGTTTGTTCATTTAATACAAACTCCCATATATTTAATACCTAAATACATTTGTTCATTTATTAAAATACGATGTTAATGATTTTAATTACACGACCCATCAACCAACGCGCAAAAAAAAATCGAAATGTAAACGGAAATATCCGTTTTGAGCCCCCCGAGACAATTAAGACCATTTCCAGATTGAAGTCTGTCTGTCTGTACAGACAGACATATTCCTCTACGATAGCGCCCAAACGCTTGAGCTGACATTTGGTATGCAGACTTTATTCGGTCATATCAAGAGTTGAAAAGATTGTGTTTTCACCAAGGGGCGCACTAGTCATATGTCAATCTCGAAATATTGGACTTACAGACTTAAAATTTGGTGCACAAGTGCTTTGTTGGACCGAAATCACATCGTTAAATTTTGGTCGGAATATCTCATACACATGCTACACTAATAATAATTAAATTCCGGCATACAGTGTAGTGGCGCGCTTTGTTTGTCGGTTAATGGCCAACAGATGGATCGTATCCCAACCGGTCCGCCGATCGATTGGGATACGATCGGTGGCGCTAATCGATTTTATTTATGAAATTAATATTCAAATAAAATCAGTCCTTGACTACTTGTCGAGAAAGTCTTGGGGTGCCATAACTGTTTCTTTATCTTTTCAGATGGCCGACCGCTTATTAAATTCCCCAGTCGATTTTAGGTCCAATCCGACCCTGCATTGAAGACTAAGACAATTCATACCTTAAAACGTGCCATGGAAATATAATAAACAAAATGTAAAAGCTGAAAACACAATCAAAAATTCACTTACAATCCAATATGTTTGAAAGACTATTTTAATAAACTTAAAATATACTAAGAATACAAAATAAAACAATTACATTATCAGTTAAAAAATCAATTGCATATCTAATCAAAATCAATATATCAAGAACAGTAGGTGCCTACAGAAAATAAAATAAAAACTTAAAATGTTTAAAATTGAAACAAGGAAAACATCGAGACTTCTTTCAAGGACTCGGTTAGGTGATAGAAATATGTCTACATCTGGTGCGGTTGACATTTAAATGTCGGAATTGTAATGTCAAATGAGAGATAGATCTTCCCAGTGTTCAAACAACTCATCCTCCGTCTGTGATTGATAGAGTATTCTGTATTTGACTTGCAGTAAATTTCAAGGGAAAAGCAGTTTATCAGTTATCAGTCATGCATTGTTACCAGTAAAGCTCACATGGCAAATGCTACAGTTAGAAACTAAATTACCCATCCTCCATACAGTCCTGGCAAAAATCCTTTGAACTACGAATAAGACAGGTCCAAGTGCAGAAGGTAAAACAATAATGGGAAACGGCACAAAAATGGACTCTTTTATCTCATTTCCACTGATGGTGTGGGCTATGTAAGTATCCAAGTTAGTCGCTTACTTAGGAAATGAAATGAAATGAGGTAAAAGAGTACATTTTTTGTGCCGTTGCCCATTATTGTATTACCTTCTGCACTTGAACCTCAGGGCCGGATTTAGGAGAGGGCATCCGGGGCTACAGCCCCAGGGCCTCCACAAAAGAGGGGCCCCCACAATAGGACTTCAGAAAAAAAATCTTTCAAATTCCGACGAGTGAACTAGTAAACACTAGTAAACAACTTTTCCTTTGATATTTTTTTCGCTGATTTACCTTTACCTACGAGTAACAGTACTTTGTGCAAACATGATTATATTTGGTAGCGCGAGGATTTGGTTTTGGAATAAAAAAGGGCAGTGAACTGTATTTTGCGGTACTTTGGAATAGAAAAGTTTGAAAAAATGGGATCTCGTTTACCTTGCAGCTTCGTAAATCAGCTTCTCAAGTCACACATCACAGCGCGGCGGTAATTTAATTGTCAAATATACATATTATTTCACGAGCACTAATTGTTTCGTTTGCGGGTTTTACAAAAGCGGGTTACAGCGCGGGTCGACTGCGCCGCCGGCGATGTTCCTCTTCTTCTTTCCTTCAGTTAACGAGAGGGGATAGGAAAAGGAGATAGCACTATCGGAATGAGACTTTAAAACCAATTCAGTAAATTCGCAGGCATTTTTATATCGATACACCAGCCGTTTTACTAAATGCGATATTTAAATCAGGCGTATCCAATATTGTTCTTGAATATAAAAAAAAAAAACGATTAATCGATTTGTTCACTCCAATCAAAAACAATGGAATGTTAAAATTTGTTTCAACCGTTATATTTCTTCCTCAACAAGGGGGTCTTCACTTGGGGCAACAAGGGGGCCTCCACTTCTTTGTTGCCCCGAGGCCTCCAGACTTCTAAATCCGGCCCTGTTAGACCTGTCTTATTCGTAGTTCAAAGGATTTTTGCTAGGACTGTATGGAGGATGGCTAATTTGGTTTCTAACTGATTAATTACCCTGCGATTACGTCCCGACGACCAGCGGCCCAGTATACCCTGGTATACTGTGCCGGTGGTATGACCATTTTTTTATTTTTTAAATTATCTAATTTGACTCCTGAATGGTCGTCACTTGAATTGTAACAAATGACTTATTATCTGTCACTATCTTCCGACCCGGTAGATTCATTTTACGATGTGTTTTACATTGACGATAACAATATATTTGTTCGTAATCATTCCATTTAACACTATACTATAGTATTCATTGTTTTTCCGTACTTACCTAATTAGAATGATAATTGTCATTAGTTTATGGATAAAATGAAATTAAATATATCCATGACATCTGAATATCAGTAAAACGATTTATATAGATCACATATGTAATGTAACAGAGCACATCTATAATGCATGTATAAAATAACGGGGGAAAACGATTAATGTCACTTTTTTAACCGACTTCAAAAAAAGGAGGAGGTTATCATCAATTCGGTTGCATTTTTTTAAATATTTGTTACCTCAGAACTCCGTCGTTTATGAACCGATTTCGAAAATTCTTTTTATATTTAAAAGGATATACTTCCAGATTGAAAATCCTGATCTGATAATGGAATCCATGATGAATTAAGGTAACTCCTCAAATATTATCATATGAAGTTGAAAATGTACATGTTGTTTCAGTTCCGATGACAATGCATTTTTTTTATTGATTTTTCACCCAGGGTTAGCTCCTAACGAGGGGACACCTCAACGGTCAACAGCACAGACAAGAAATTTTGAATACGCATTAAATTATGATAGCCCGGTCGATAAGTCGGGTTTTTTTGTAAAAAAATTGTATTATTGTGAATTGAGAAGCTAATGCCATATTGTGGCTTGTTCCCAAACGAATCGAAGCATGAGTCGATCTACGAAAAAAAGTATCGTAGTCTACCCTTTAATAAAGGGAGAAGAAATCGCGTAACATGAAAGAATGATCAAGGTGTGGACCATGATCATTGGTGATGGTGATGGTGATGGTGCTTTTCCGTCATGCCCAGAGGTGGGATACCTCGATACCCCTCCGGTTGACGCTGAGATAGATAGATAGAAATTCTTTATTGCACATTTTAAGAAAAAACATACAGCAGGCGGACATATTGGAAAAGTACAATCTCTTACAGCCAACCTTCGTAGAAGTGTAGGAATTTAGGTGACAATAGATAAAATAAACAAAAATAACCTATTACATAACAAAAAATATTCAAGGAAGAAAAATGCCAATTTTGAAGAATATATAATTAGAATTGAGAATATTCGCAAGAATAGGAGACGTAGGATAACTAGAAATTTAGGGAAATTAAATGCTTTTACAGAGACACTTAAAAATTAGAAACCGTTGTGGCGTTTCTTATATTTGACGGGAGGTGGTTCCAAAGTCTAGCTGTATGAACGGTCAAGGAATGAGTAAAAAATAAGAATTATGAGTAGGAATAGCAATTTTACTCTCCTGACTGGAACGGAGTGGAAGACCATGACTTCCTTAGTGATTGAATTTTTCGAGACCATGACTTCCTAAGTGATAAAAGTTAGGTAGGAGGGAGCGGTAGGATTGTTGAGGATGTTATAAAGAAGGGAAAGAATATGCAGGTTTCTACGTTTACGTATTCGAAGCCAATGAAGCTGCTTCTATACTCATAGACGTTATCATTTTTTTCGCATTGTAGATATACCTGATGCACACATTTTGCAAACGCTCCAAAACTCTGATGGGAAATACTGATCAAGGCTAACGACTTTTCCACGTTTTCTTTTTTTCCTGAGGTATAAATTAAAGTAAAATGTATTATTTTTGAAAGTCAAATATTATTATTAACCAGTTAACTGCGGAATTTAATTTTTTGAAGTCTCTCACTGGGAGCGTAATTAAAATGAAGCGATGACGACTTAGTAGTTCTCTCACTATCTATTTTGAGTTCCCAACTCAAAATAAAGTAATAAAAACAAACGTATTTTTTATTGTTTTTATTAACTTTCAAAGGTGGGGAAATATAATTCAGTAATTAAATTAAAAGAAAAGTGCCGTAATATAGAAACAAATGTTTCAAATCCAGCAAAAATGTTTCTATATGATCTCGCGTGTCCCGCTGAAGTTCTTGAAACCTAGGGAGTTCTGCAATGTATTCGAGGCAATGCCCCCAAATTAATACGCCGATTTATAATGTAGCTTCAATGCAAATATGTAATGTAGGTAGGTATACAGTAATTACATTATATATGCCATAGTGAATGTTAGAAAGTAGGGGGTAGGGAGGGACCTTTTGTTCAATTTTGCACTGGGGCCTATTATTTTTAGTTACGCCACTGATCACATCATAAAGAAATGACTGTTGGCGAGAGTTAAAATTCTTCCTATGATGAACCAATTTATATAACACCAATAATGTATAATAGGTGTGTCCTAAATACCATGTTTAGAGATATCCTGAGAATACGCCTAATTTGCAGCGTTTGTAGTTTTATTACAGAGTCCTTACTAATTTCAGTTTAGGAAAATAATTTTGAGATTTTTTTGTATTAACAGCTGTAAATAAAATAATTTATTATTATTACTATAATATCCATTTTCACATCTGAATCGTGAGAAGATGGCTTAACCGCTGGAATGCAAATACCACCGATTGGTGGTTTTTCCGTTGCGACAATTCGCGGGCGGCCGATGGCAATTATGTAATTATATGCAAACAAAACGCTTTCATTGAATACGCCCTCATTATATATTAGTATGCGTGCACAAACACCCCCTACAAAAAAATGCGAGGGTTGAAGACATGCCGTTGTGAGTTTCATTCCCATTGCTGGCTTTCAAAGGGTTAAGATGAATCGGCTGTTTCTTTTAAATGCAATGGCTATTTTTAGTCATTGATTCAGAATGTCGACTAAAGTAGCATGAAATGCCGACTGCCTGCAAGGCGAGTGAGTGAGTGACGTCACGCACTCGCAGGAGGACGATCGAGTGCATAATATTAATTTCGCAAGGCGGCCGAAACCGCAGGAGGCGAAACGATCGAATAATCCGCGATCGAGCGAGCCTGTATGCAAGTGACATAGCCGTGGGCGGCGGAGGCGTTGTGGGCGCAGGCGGGGACACACCGGTCGAGCCTCTAGTCAAGCTTTTAAAGCAATCGAGTGCTTCATAAAATCGAATAGCTACTCTTCTACAAAATAAACATAGTCGGCGAAAAGCGCGGATAGCGAGAATGCAACGTATTCAACATTCAATTCAATCTTTTACGCAAATACCTACTGACCAGCAAAATTTAATGTGATTTCGGCCACACAAGGCATCTTACCAAATGTCAATTCAAATCAAATATTTCGAAACTAAAATATGTGCGCCCCCCTAGTGGACCGATGTCGATGTCGATGATATCTCCTTCTCGGGTCGCCTGCCAGTGAAGTCTCTTCTGGAGTCCGTAATATGGTCATACTTTCTCAGGCCATAAATAAAGCTAATGCAGACATTTTGCAGCCTTTCAACCCTGGAGGCTAGATCTTCCTTGATGTCAATATAAGCGAAACAACCCCGATACGTTGACGTATTGTGTTTTGGAATGGGTGGGGCTTGGCCTCACACAAATAAATAAAACGAAACGTAGGACGATGCCGATTTAATATGGAGGTCCTTCTTATCTCTCCTGGAAGAGAAAATATGGTTTTTAAAGGAAGATCAAGGTGGATCTTACCAAAGCAAGTCTGGATTAAATGAGAAACGTTTTAAAAAACACACTGCACCAGATAAGCCAATTGTTCGTCTATCGACCGCCAGTTGGCTTTTTACAAGCTTTTATTTAGCTTGCAATGTTTATTAGCCTATGTATGTAAGTATTTAGGTCAAATATTGCAAGCTGAATTAGAACCACTTCCTTTTATCTTATGAAGTTGATATTTTACATGTTGGTTCTGTTCCGAAGACAATGCATTTTTATGGTGAGCATTACTTTACACCCAGGATCGGCTCCCGACGAGGCTACTCTTCCACAATTTTGTATACGCATTCAATTATGACAGCCCGTTCTAAATTTCAGCATGACATGGCTGCTGCACCCAGGGTCGGCTCCTGACGAGAAGACTCCTCAACGGTCGACAGCACAGAAACGAAATTTTGTATACGCATTCAATTATGACAGCCCGTTCCAAGTTTCACCAACACTGAAATACTAACTAAAAAAATGAGATTCGATATATGCGAAGCACATTGCGGCTTGTCAACTACTACGGACAAACTCGTCCCCCCAGGAAGTTATAACGACATCGTGTCGTACTGTCCTCCCGTCAGAGGCGTATCTAGGGGGGTCAGGGGGGTACATATGTCCCTGGGCGCCACAGCTTAAGGGGCGCCAAAATGAGGATCGATTTAATCTAACTTTTGTATTTTAATTTTATAAAAATGAATGTATTTTAAAACGTGAGATGTTAAACGAAAAATTTAAAATCTTAGCATATCCAGTCCATAATATAAACTGAAAATAACTATTTTTTTGGGGACTCCGTCCCCAGCGAGTTTCCAGACTCTCGATACTAGAAGGGGCGCAGATTTTGTGTCTTGTCCCCGGGCGCAAATTACCCTAGCTACGCCACTGCCTCCCGTAGAGTGAAAACAAAGACCTAGACACCAACACAGTCCGCAGTCTAACTACGCTACACGAACGTAATAGTCAAACGCCTTACGGCGAGACATTGGGAATTGTAACCACCGACCCAACCTCGCGCCCATACTACAATATTAAGACGGATTTATACAACTTCCAGTCTAGTCACTGATTCGAGGTCGCAAGGCGCGGCCTTTACCTGACGGTGACGGTAATTCATATTGAATTATCGCGGATACGTGACGTCCTTTGCCCGATAAGCTCACTCGGAATCGTGTACCCCGCTCTTTAGGAAATATACGTCCCCAGATCACCCCCCCCCCCCCCCCCCCTTCCCGGTTATTCGCCGGATTGCGAAAGCTTGGCTGATATAGCCTGGTACGCAAACCACCCAGTTAAGCCCCCGGAGCCGCACGTCTGATCTTAACCGTCTACGACCGCAGGTTACACTCGAAAGCAGAGTTCAAAGCGGCCCTTCTAAGTCCCTCTTCGAGGACGCTACCGGATAGTCTCTGAACCGTGAGTTGGGCCGACCCAATAACACAAGCGGGCCATCAGGACCAGGCTGCCCGAAACCATAAGAAACTATTAAGATGCGAAGAACATTGGCGAGGTGTCAACTTCAACGGGCGAAGCTGTCACCCCAGGCTGGTATGACGATATGTGATCGTTCTTTCAGCCGTGGGATGAACGTAGAGACTTAGACGTAGACAATCTACTATTTAGCTCCACCATCCTTCCGCTAGCGTCCAACGCCTTACGGCGAGGTACTAGGAAGTTGCGATACAGTTGCGATCAGATTTCTCCGTGCTTCTGACTGGTTACGGGTTCGAGGTCCCCTACCTAATGAAGCGGCGATTCATCATTTGCCCGCCTGAGCACGCAGGATCGGGTAGCGGACTGGTCGTTTCAAGAGCGGCTGTCATTAGGTAAACAGCCTATAGGAAATCGCTCTATAGGAAACAAAGCCGTTTCCAGACAGTCGATTGGCTGACGCCACACGGTGCGCAAAACCGTCCAGGAGCGACCCAAGAACGAGTCCCAGCGGAACTGGCTCGAAGGCACAGAGTCATACCCGGGCTCGCACTTCTTTTAGGAGGATATCGGATGGGTACTGACCCGTGAGTTGGGGCGACCCTAGCACATGGGTCATAATGGCCCAACTGCACAGAGCCTATTAGCTCCCTAAGCATAATATATCTCTTCTTTTTGTAGACTACAACATAAACCTGTTTATAACGTGATGATTGTGATGAATGGAACTCGATTTTGATGTATGCTTATTAGCAGATCCAAAACAGGATAAACAACTCTTCTTGAAGTAAATTGTGCAAAAAATCGATCGTTCTGTAAAGTCGCAATGTACAATTAATCACCAATATCTGTTTCATCGCACGATAACGAAATTGTATGCGCCTCATAAGCGCACCTGTACCGCAGGTGTATCATTTTCAGGACTCCTGCGGCCGCGTACGACGCAGATCAGAATAAGAGTCTGAGCGACACCTTCGCCCGACGCCCGGTGATGCCGGCGCTGCGTTTTTCTGTTGACTAACTGACTGACTGGCTGGCTGACGAACGTGTCAAGCCTTCTTTGCCGAAAGCAAATGAACGTTGTCAACCATCAATTTTTGATTTGACGATATCAAATATTTCAGACATTTTGATCGCCGAATGTATACGTTAGTATTAGCCATCGTTTATAATTGTCTCTTAAACACGGATTACAATTCATACGCACCGCATAATGCAACAAATAGAATCCTTTTCTAGCATAATAGTTTGTCTCCACCTCGAGAAATTCGCGAAATCTTGGCAGCCGTGGAATTAGAATTGATGTTGTTAATTGATACATTTTAACCCCTTAATTAGGCAGTCCTAATAATCCGTTAGCAGCGTCTACCACGGAATCTATACATCTCTTTCACGCAACCTCCCTTGTCAGTATGCTAGAAGGACAAGGACATAAAATTAATTTATAAATAACTAAATAGGTAATAAGAGAAAAAATCTAAATTATTTTAAATGATTGTCGTCGTTATGATAATTCTCAATAATTTCATTTGTTTTTAATGCCGTACGTCTAAGGATGCTTGACGAAATAAATACACACCCTGCTTATACAGGACTAGTGGCATTACCCGGCGTTGCCCGTATTTTATCCGTTCTCAAATACCTATGTATACCAATTTTCATGGCGATCGGTTGGATGGTATATAGGTTGATGTGCTAAAGCACCACCTAGTGGCGAGTTACAACCAAGTGACTAGCGCGAAAATATTATGCGTGCTCAAATATCTATGTACCTACCTATTTATTTTCATGGTGATCGGTTGAGTGGTACAGAATGTGATGTGCTTCAGCGCCATCTAGTGGCGCTACAATAAAGTTAATATCGCAAAAAGAATTATGCGTGCGCAAATGTCTATGTATCATCGATAAATTATGAACTCATCATATCTGGGATCATATATCGATGCATGTATACCAATTTCCATGGCGGTTGATTATTTTCTTTATTTATTTAAGAATTAATTACTATAAAACATTGATTTGCTTAAAAAAATAAGAGGAACCGGATGGCAAAACCTTAACCTTTTGCTTATTTGTTTCTCTCACCCAACTGGGACTAGCCCGTTGTAGGGTGGACATGACTCTAATATTACAATCAAGTTTGCTTGATTGTTTACAAATGTACAAGTTTTAAATGTACAAGATTGAGCGGTATAGAAGTTGATAATGTGCTACAGCGCCATCTGGTGGCGAGTGACGATAATGTTAATAGCGCGAAAATTTTATACGTGCTCAAATCTCTATGGATCCCAATTTTTATGGCGATCGGTTAGGCGGTATAGATGTTCATGTGCTACAGGCTACAGCGCCACCTGGTGGCGAGTTACAATAAAAATAAAAGCGCGAAAATATTAGGAGTACTCAAATGTCTATGTATACCAATTTTCATAGCGATCGGTTTAGCGGTATAGAATTTGATGTACTGCAACGCCATCTGGTGGCGTTACAGTACATCAAATTCTATAGTTACAATGCGAAAATATTATGCGGGCTCAAATGTCTGTGTATAGGTACCAATTTTCATAACGATCGGTTGAGCAGCATAGAAGTTGATGTGCTGCGGCGTCATCTAGTGGTAAGTTACAACAAAGTAGATATCATAAAAACTTGTGCCAAAAAATATTTGTGCCAACTTTCATGGTTATCGGTCAAACGATTTTGTAGTCTTTCAAGCTAGGACATACAGACAGATATATCAACATCCATTTCTATATATATAGATGACAGACACTGAATTTTTATGTACTCGGTGACACATCAGCAGAATATATGTTTTTATAAGTTTGGATCTCACGGTTTATTAGCAGTCCCATCTTCTTTCAATAGTTGTGTCGTGATTGTGTCCTCGGTTTTGAAAGTAAAGTCGTATCAAATTAGGGAAAATTACGCTGCCATTCATATTTTTTACTGCATATGGTATACGTTGTAGTTGAATAATAAAATATTAGGTCAATAAAATAATATACAATTGTCAAAGTATTTATTTATTTATTTAACAGGGAAAACATACAGCGCTACAAAAAATATATTTCTGGCCGATGACATGCTTTCAACAATAGTTTTATACGCACAGTGCATACTGTGGGTGTTGGGAGGGAAAAAGGAAAGGAAAAGGAAGGAATGGATGTCAATAGATTTTAGGTATTAATGTGCAGTACAAAAAATAAGAAAATCTACTGCATAATATAAACCTTTTTTAATTTATTAAAAATAAGTTAAAGAACAAAGAATAAAAAACTAAATAGTCCCTAAGACATAGAAATGTCTATGTCGCATTTTCGATTAATTTTGGTTTATTCGATTATTATTGGTTAGCTAACGATTCTCGTACAGTCAGGCCATTTAACCCATTAACCCCTCAAATGAATGGCGATTAGCTCGGGTTGCCTACGGGAAAATGTTTATAAATTTATATTTACATTTACATTTACATTTACATAGAGCGGGGTTTACTATAGAGCTATAGCATTACCATAGAGCGGATTACTATAAAGCGGCGCACATTTACATTTATATTTACATTTATATAAATTTATATACATTTTGTATACATTTTGCCAAGGCATCCCTTAAGGGATGCCTCACATTTGAGGGATTAAGGTCATTAGGGCCATGTGTCCCATAACTTCAAAAATCGTTTTATAAATTATCGAATACGAATAAATTATAAATTATTATTTTTTCATGTTATTGAGACATCATAATCCAAATATTAGGAAAATTAAAAAATATATTGTTTAAAATAAAACCGTTTCATTTTAATATCGCAAATGACCAACTACATCAGGTACCTACACTTGAAGGCGTCAACTGCAACGGGCGAATCCGTCACCTCAGGAAGTTTAACGATATTTGATCGTTCTGTCTCACGTGGGGTGAGAGTAGAAGACTTAAGACAAAACAAATAGAGTTGACAACTACAACGGGGGAATCCGTCACCTCAGGATATTTTAACGTAGTCGTAGTCACCGACAAGCTCCGCCAGATGCCCGTAATAGGCCAACCGCGAGATAACCAGGTGTGTTACGCAGCGGGCTTACACTCACGCCCTTACTTCCAATTGCGACCATATTTCTCCGGTCTCTCGATTGGTTACGAGTTCGAGGTCGCTTGTGAAGTTCCTTTCCCTTACGAAGCGGTGAAACGGTGTATACCGAATCTATCGCGGATTACGGCATCCTTTGCCCGGCTGTTCACCCAAGATCGGGTAGCCGATGGTCGTTTAAAGAGCAGTCGCCGTAAGGTCCGCAACCATCCCCGCTCTATAGGAAATAGTACTGCTTCCAGACTTCCCCGACTGTTAGTCAGAGTGCACAATCGATTGGCTTACGCCGCACGGTGCGCAGACCGTCCAGGATCGCCAGAAGGTTGATTCCTATGGGAAACTAGCCCTAAGGCCAGAGTCCTGCCCGGGCTCGCACTTCATGCGTGGAGGCCGCCGGATGGGTGTTGACCCGTGAGTGTGACCAACCCTGAACAGAATGGGTCTTCGTGGCCAAATCAGCAAGGGCCCATTAGTGGGAGCTAAACGGTGGCGTCCACGTATTTTTTGGTTTTGGTGATTCTTGCCGAGCTTCTTTACACACGTTTGGGAACGTCACTATTTATACCTAGGGGACGGGTCTTGGGAGCCGAATAGACCCGAACGGCCGAACGTCAAGCGACGGTATTTATGACGGGGTTACAAGAGGTAAGCCGAATAAGCTCAAACGGATAAGCCGAATAAGCCGAATAAGCTGGAACGCACAGAAGGCACATATTTATGTGGTTGATTAAGTGTGAGAGTAATTCGCGATGTTTTACTTTGTTACACCGATAAATCACGAAATAAAGGTTCGGCGAACCTAAACGGCACAAATAAACGGCACAAAGGCGCGGAAAACAAAGCGGTTTTTGTTACAAACTATCTACGTGGTAAAAAGATTAACTGTTTTTTGCACGCTTATTTATAAACATATGGTGGTATTTTGTAATACGCTTCTATATAATAATACTTAGATTTACATTATTTTATATTTTAAAAGTACATTTTTTTACAAAATTTAGATCTGACATTTATGTTTTGATCGTTGAGAAGCCCCTCCAATGTTTACACATTACCGTCCCGCACTTCCCGTCCCGCACTAATGCACTTCAGGCTCCGCTAGTGTAGATCCGTCCTCTTCTATCTGTGAAGTGTACACGCCCTGGATTATAGACGCTTTATAGAAACAAGTTATTTTTTCAAACATATTAAATTAGCACCCCTATAAATTACCGCCCCGGGCACGTACCTCGGTTTGCCCCCCCCCCCCCCCTAGATCCCGGGCTGAGTCAGCACCAAGTAAGACTATATTTAGGGCGCGTCTTAAAACTATGCTCATATGCTCTATGTTTCTGTAGAATTGATGACAATAACCGAATATAAAGTCAATATAATAAAGGCACCTATTTCAATATTATGAAAAATAATTGGCATGTGATATAAACTATTTGGAATTTGATATAAACTATAAACTATAAACTTTGTAATGAAGAAATGACTTGTAAAATATGTAATCAGGTTCTAAGAACTGAAATCGCATAACTTCATTACGTGAACAAAGGAGTAAAAAATACGACTGTCGTTACAAAAAGTGAACTACTGTTTTTATACAATTAAATATTTCTTTACGGTTTTTTATGAAATATATGGGGTTTATGTATTTATCCATATAGATTCAGGCTGTATAAAATCGAAGACTATCGCGGTTGTTTGACATTATAAATAGGATAGAAACGAATTTACCGCGTGAAATTTGTAGCACCCGACGTTTCGGTGACGTTGCAGCCGCCGTTGTCCAGGGTAGACTGAAAGAGCTGTCAATCCGTTGTTTTGCGGGTAGGCCGCATACCACTGCCGCCACTGCGTAGTTTATAACGGTGGTGGGGGGCCGGGCTCGGGATCGGAGCGCGCGAATTTCGAAAATCCGTCTTGCACACAACACTCACTGTATCCTGTCTTACGTCCTTGCATTCGGTGTTCGGCGGCGGAAACATTTTAGGAAGAGGGTTCCACGTAGAAGAGAGTTGTAACCGTCTTCTCTATTGAAGTTCGGGGTTCTTCTTATTTCAATGGCTTCCCGGATAATGCGAGAAAAGTAGAATTGTTCCTTGGATAGCACAATGGGATTTTGAAACTGCATCCAGTGGTTACTTCCGCTATCCAATATATGTTCGCAGATCGCCGATTTTTCTCGCTGAACGTTTTTAACAGCTTTGATGTGTTCTGTCAGTCGCGTAGATACAGTCTGGCTATAAAGAGTAGACCTCAATGAGGGAAATATTACTATTGAAACAGTAATGGCCGTTGATAATATTACTATTGAAATAGTAAAACTTGCACTGCCTGTAATAGCCGACTTACTAGCTAATTCATTTAATATTTCTTTGAGAGATGGGATTTTCCCGGAGCAATTTAAAATTGCAAAGATTGTTCCATTATATAAAAAAGGCACGAAAACTGATATTACTAACTATAGGCCAATAGCTCTACTGCCGGTTTTTTCAAAAATTCTTGAGAAAATAGTTAATATCAGGTTAGTGAACTATCTAGAAAATAAAGATATAATAACAAAAACTTAATTTGATTTTAGGAGAAATAGACGGACAATAGATGCACTACATAATATGTTATTAACAATGTACAGTAACGTTGACGCGAAACTTTATTCAGGCACGGTCTTCTGCGATTTCTCAAAAGCGTTCGATATGGTGAATCACAATTTGTTGCTAAGTAAACTCGACAAATAGGGCATCCGAGGGTGGTTCTACTACAGTTACCTATCAAATAGGAAACAAATAGTAGAACTTAGTAACTATGAAGGCGGCTTATTAATGAATGTAATGTCCAATGAGTGCAAAGTGAAGTACGGAGTTCCACAAGGGAATATTCTGGGACCAACTCTTTTCCTTTTATATATAAATGACCTCCCGACTGCCTTTACACATTCAAAAGTCACATTATTTGCGGATGACATCAGCATAAACTATGCACATTCTAATATTGACCAAGTTGGCACAATTTTAAATGCTGAATTGGCTTCACTAAATGCATGGTTTGAGAGAACAAATTATCCCTCAACACATCCAAAACTGTTTCAATGTTTATATCCTCTCAGCAAAATAAAATAAAAATACACCACAGGTTCATATTGGGACAAGCAATATAGTCGATGTAGTTCTCACAAATTTCTTGGCTTAGTTTTAGATAATCACTTGAGATGGAATGCACACGGAGAACAATTAAGACACAAACTTTCTAGTGCCTGTTTTCTGCTGCGCCAAATACGAAAACTTATAAGTTCTAAGGACACGAAAACGATTTATTATGCTTATTTTGAGTCAAAAGGCTTAAAATCCCCCCCTTTCCATCTCTATACGTGGAATGCATTAAATTTATTATAAAAAACATAGCTAAGATGCCGATACAATCAGATTCCCATAAACATTTTAGGTACTAGAGGGAGAAATAACCTGATTCTTCCGTGTCCAAAACTAGAACTTTTTAAAAGGGATCCGAACTACGTCAGAATGATATGCTACAATAAGCTACCCCTTAGTATCAAAAAACTATTCCGGGAAGGTAAAATGCCCCAATTTAAGAATAATCTTAAATTAAATCTTATTGAAAGAGAATTGTAAAATATTAACGATCTCTAAAAACTGTGTGCATCTTGACTATATCTATTTCTATATCAGGTAATTAAGCGATTTTCTATTTGACTAAAATGTATTGACTATTTCTATTGTTAGTTACAAATTAATAATATATTGACTATTCTTATTTGCAATATAATCACTAAGACGTTTCATTTTCCTTTTTTGACAATCCTTACTATTTTGCTATTTCGACAAAAAATACATATTCTCATTTTTGTCGTTATATTAAAGAATTGATGTAATATGTTCGTAATAACTTTCTTATTTTTATTTCATAACATTATTCATTTTATTCAATGTAATAAAATCACAACTTATCGAAATAATTTCTAACTACATTTCTTACTCTGTGTTTTTTATCCGTCAAACTAAATGGTGAGACTCGATTTAATTCTACAACAATACTTTCTTTATTCTTACGAGTAACCATTCTCCTTTTGATTATTAATGGAATGTATAATTCAATCATATCACGGCCAATTGTAAATGTAATTTAACTATGTTTATACAACTATGTATTAGTTTTTAAGACAATAAATGACTGGTTTGATTTGATGAAACTAAACACTTTATATTTATTGTAAATTCATTGACATTTGGAGATTTGGACATTTAGACAACTATTTACTACATATTTGGATAGCTGGGGTACCCTATGATACTCAGAATGACATAACGATTCTAACAATACCACATACTTCTAAATCAGTTCGAGCGTTTATAACTTATGGTAGAATAAAGAAACGGAAAATATACATAGATGAATCCTGAACATATAACACTTCTTTTTTGTTGAGCAGTCGTGTAAAAAGAGACAGATAACAAGATTTTTTTTTGTTTATCACGTCTTTCTTTCCAGAATGTTTTATATTTGTTTTATATATTTTTTCTTCTTTCTATACAGAATGTACATCTGAATTTAATCAAATCGAGGTTATTTTTTTTTGCTTTCCATTTACATTATTAGAAAAAGTTTGCGATGACTGTATAAAACATTGTTAGGAATTTCGCAATAAATCCTAAAAACATCGACTTATACGACTTATACGGCGATATATCATAAAGTTGTATTGATTATATTTAACTCTAAATAATCCAACAAACCCATTGGTAAAATATGACCATAAGAATAGAGAATATTATGCCATTAATGCCCATAGAATATTAAATCCATAGGAATAGAGAGAGTTTCGGGACCGAAAATTTGGGTTATCTGTGCGTGAAACTGAAAGAAAAGAAATAGAGAATAAGGTTTTTTGCCATTACGAATTTTTTCTTTAAGGGAGATTATTTACCGCGAAAACTGGGTTGAAAATTATCTATGTACAACTTTTTTTGATTAAGGCCTTCGTTACTAAAATATATATATATATATATATATATATATATATATATATATATATATATATATATATATATATATATATATATATATATATATATATATATATATATATATATATATATATATATATATATATATATATATATATATATATATATATATATATATATATATATATATATATATATATATATATATATATATATATATATATATAAATATATATATTTGATTGGTTTTTTGTAAAATAAATATATATATATATATATATATATATATATTGAGTTGAAATTTATGTTTTTCCGTGATAACAAAAGCCTAAATCAAAAAAGTTGCACATTAATTTCAACTCAGCTTTTTAGGTAGAATAATAAATTGTAAAAGAAAATCTCATAAAAACTAATATAAAATAAAGAAAATAATATATTTTCGTAGTTATGTTTTTCAGTTTGATGTACAGATCATCCATCAAACAAGTAAATTTATTAAAATTAATCAGAAACACGACTGCCGTTACAAAAACTAAACTACTGTATTTATATTTATTTTTTAAGACTTTTTTAATGACATATTTGGGATTTATGTAGTTATACATATGAATACATATATATTTTCGGGTTGTGCTCAAGCAGGCCTTTAATTTGATACTAAACACGATATATTTATGTACATTTATTGACATTTGGAGATTTGTACATTTATTCAACTATGTAGGTACTTGATATTTTGATAGTTAAGGTATGAAGATAGATGACACTCGGGATGATATAACGCTTCTAACAATATCACGTACTTCTAAATCGATTCGTGCGTATAGAAGTTATAGTGGAATAAAGAAACAGAAAACATGCACATAAACCATACATACACATAAACATAGATAAACCCTGAACACATTACACTCCTTTTTGTTGGTCAGTCGTGTAAAAAGAGGATTTTCGGTCCTGAACATCCTGTAAATGACCTAGTTTGGATTCCAAATGTTAAATTCATACTGCCTACAAAATTATAAAAATATGTGAACCTACTTACTCGAGAAAGCGCAGTGCCGAGTGGTCACAGTAGCAATAATACTGCCTAGACTACGTAGATTTTAACCGTCCTATATAAGAAGTGACGGCGGCTCGGAAGTAAATTTATCCAAACCCAAAATCTTCGGATGTTGTAAATACCCCAATTCTACAATTAAGTCAATCACATGCGAGGATATAATAAGTTAAAAGACGTTTCGACACCAGTCCCAGAAAACACTAACTAAAAAAATATTTATCTGAATTGTGGGTCAGGTTGTATATCAATGGATTTAAATACAGACCAGCGATTTTTTTATGTATATAATATATATGTATATTCAGACGTATCAGTACTGCTGCAGGCACCATGCAAAAAATGGTTCTTTAAAGCATAATACTAATATATAATTATGAAAGGCAGGCACAGAAAGAGCAGCAAAAATTGATTACTTCGACTTGCCGCTAAAATAACAATAGCAATGATGGTGAAAAAAAACAGCAATCGATTGCGACATCAATAACTAATTCGTTTGCAAATTAATCTGCTTCCCTAGCGATCGTGGCATCGCTGCCGCTGTTGGCTGGCTGCGCGCGAGCACAATTCTCCGCCATACATAATAGCCGCGCGCGCAGACGATCAACCAGTCCGCGATCACCTCAGCGGCCGAACGCTCGTCGGCGCACACCCACACGAACCCGCACGAACCATTACGAACCCCGCGAACGAACAGTGCTATGTGATTAACCCCGTGATTGTGCAGTGCAGTACATTCAAAAACATGACTATAAAGAATAAGAAGGGCTGCTCAAAGAGCTCTTCGTCGGAGTCGAATAGGGCGACTACTTCAGCCGAGCAGTCGTCCACGTCTTCGACGACGGTCCACACATCTTCTTCGTCTTCGACTTCGCAGCGCGTGCAGAAGACTTCATCCGGGAAGGCCGTGACGTATATTCAAGTGAAGGTGGAAGAAGACGACCCGTTGATGATTACCGATGTCAGCGACGCTCAGTCCGCGAGTGGTTCGTCTCAAGTTTCTGAATTTTATAATAGTCACCCGCATTATTTGATCACCGAAGCTCCCTCGATCAATGATCTATCGATCGCCGATCAAACTCACGCGACCAGCGTCGCCGACATGACTCGAACCATGACCGGAGAGTTCGTATCGAACGCTTCGAATTCCGGGTTGAACACTGCTTTCATAGATACTTCCGGGGATTCTGAGCGTCATTCTAGCTTTGCCACTTCGTCGTCGCAGAGGAGCAGCAGCGCCACCCAGAAGCAATCTTCGAAAAGCTACGCTGTCGAAACAGTCGATGGAGTCGACAGAGTGATCGACGATTCGAGTCGCGAATGGCAGACGAGTCGCGACTCGGCTTCGCAAGAAGCTTCGTCGATTCGGAAAGAAGCCGGAAAAGAAGCCGAAGTGGAATTCAGCAAACAGACCTTCGACAGAAAAGCCTTATTCGATACAGGCGCTAAAGGTCAGAAACCGATCAAGGACCAGAAGATAAGAGAGACTTCGACGATGCTGAAAGACGGTAAGGAAGTGCATTATGTTTCAGACTCGAACATCACCCATGACGGTAGAGACGTAGTTGAGAATATATCTACACAACCGTTGACTTCGAAACAAGTCCCATCAACCTCCACTACAGTATCAAATGTTGACAATTCCACGACATCCACCTCCCTCGAATCCTCCATTCAGAAATCTCAAATCTCCTCGACTCTAAAATCAACCGAAGAGAGTTACGTCATAGAAAACGGCAAAATAATCGACAGGCAGTTTCGCGAATCCGGCGGCGCCCACTCGAAAGGCTCTAATGAAACGACAGTCACTAGCTCCAAAGATGGAATCCCCAATCAACCACTACACTCCAAAGAAACCCACGAGGCCCACGAGACTTTCGGATCGACAAAACCGTCGATTACAAATCTCAAATACTTCGATTACGATAGCACCGACACGAGCACGAGCAAATTCGAAGACGCCTTCGTCAGAAACGAGAAAGAACACCTCGCCAGAGAGTCTACGGATGTAGTCACGACATTTCCCGACGATGGTAAAACAGGCTGGAACGGTAAGTTCACCTACGAGAAATCAGCAAATGTGACGTCATCAAATAGAAATACGTCATCGTCGACGAATGAAATCCGCTACGTCATCGAAAACGGGATCAAAACCAAAATATATCCAACGACAAGTGAAAATTTATCCTCTCCAAGGGAAGAAATAAAATATGTTACAGAAAACGGCGTAACCACCAAAATAATAACACGTATAATGCCAGTACAATACACTACAGATATCACCGATTCGTCAATGGAACTAACTTCGAGCAGTTCCAATATATCGAAATCATCCAAAAGTAATGAAACTAGTACCATGAATACTACTTATATCATAGATGATTCGAAAGGCACAAACACTGGCATACTAGAAGACGTACCTCTATCGAGAATAACCGAAGAATCTAGCTTCGGGTCTACCACTTCAGGAACACAGTCTAGTCAAAAGGATACTAAACCGGGACCTAGTCCGAAAGACGAGCCAAAATACGTCATAGAAAATGGCATCAAAACCAGAATCTTCCCGACACCAACCGTCTCCAAATCCACGGATCTGGATGATATCACCGTCTCAAGGATGACAGAAGAGTCTTTCATTTCTAATTTAGTATCAAAAACTACCGGAAAGACTTCAGAAGACGCGAAATACGTTATCGAAAATGGAATAAGAACAAAGATTATTCCTCGAGAAAAAGATGCTCCAAAGGGATCTAAATCAACTGACAACGTTTCAATCTCAAGAACAACGACGGAATCATCTGGTTCTGATGTTTCTAAGTCTTTTAAGAGTACGACGACTACATCAGAAAAAGAGATAGACGACACCGCCGTTTCAAAAATGACAGAAGAAACGTTCATTTCTAATTTAGAGAAGACATCAAAAGATTATAAAAGACAACCTTCTTTAGATGAGCCCAAATACGTAATTGAAAATGGTATCAAAACGAAGATTATTTCTAGTTTCAAAGACTCCCCAAAAGACAGATACACCAAAATCGCAGATGATACATCAAGAATGACAATGGAATCTTCATCCACCGATATATCGAGAACTTTCACAAGCACAGCGACAGCGTCAGGAAAGGACATAAACACTCAATCATCTAAAGTAACGACTAAGCTAGACACAACTGGAAAAGAGCCTAGTGAAAGGACTCCAAGGAGAGAACCTTCTCCAGATGGGCCACAATACGTGACTGAAAATGGGATTAGGACTAGAATCATTCCAGGAGGAAATGACGCACCCAAAGGTCCTAAATCAACTGATATCTTCAGGAAGACAGTAGATGATTCGACATCAATATCAAGAACCACCATGGAAACTTCTTCAACCGATGTATCGAAATCTTTCGAAAATTCTGCAACTACATTCGGAAGAGAGCCTTCTCCAAAACCAATAGCTAAACGTCCAGATACAGGAAATATCGCTGTTTCAAAAATATCCGAAGAAACCTTCGTTAGAAATTTATTTTCAAAATCAGATACAACCGGAAAGACCCCAAAAGAGCCAGAGTATGTTATTGAAAATGGGATCAAAACCAAAATTATCCCTCTTGTTAAAGATTCACCTAAAGGTTTTACACCGACTGATAGCTACAGCCAAACAGTAGACGACTCGACATCGATATCAAGAACCACCATGAAATCTTCTTCAACTGATGTATCGAGAACCTTCGAAACTTCCACAACTACATCCGAAAGAGAGCTTTCTCCAAAACCAACCGGTAGACGCCCAGATACTATTACAAAAATGTCAGAAGAAACTTTCGTAACTAACTTATTGTCAAAACCAGACACAGCTGGGAAACAGCCTAAAGGCAATACTCCAGAAGATTATAAAAGGGAACCCTCGCCAGATCAGCCAATATACGTGATTGAAAATGGAGTTAAAACAAGGATTTTACCCCGCAGTAACGACTCCCCGAAAGGGCCGAAGGTGTCTGAAAAATACACAAAAACAGACGATGTATCAACTTCAACTATAAACATAGAATCATCGAGTTCTGATATATCGAAAAGCTTTGGAACTACAACGAGTACATCTGGAAGACAGTCAACGCCTAAGCCGATTGGTAGAAACTCCGATGTCACCGTTTCAAAAATGTCGGAAGAAACATTTATTTCTAATTTAGTTTCCAAATCAGACTTACCTGGAAAGACCACACAAGATTTTTCAGGTGAGCCAAAATACGTGATTGAAAATGGAATAAAAACGAGGATTCTACCACGCGGTGAAGACTCTCCAAAAAGGCCAAAACCAACCGAGACATTCACCAAAATCACAGATGACACTTCAAGAATAACAATGGAATCGTCTTTCACCGATGTATTTCAAACATTTGATAGCACGACGAAGAAACCGACCAGAAAAGACGGTAAACCTCAAGACATATCTTTGAAAAGAGGAAATACTCCCGATCGCCCTACAGATGAAACAGATTATGTAACCGAGAATGGCATAAAAACCAAAATTCTTCCTCGCGGTAAAGACTCTCCGAAAGGAACAAAACCAACCGATAAATTCACTAAAACCATAGATGACACTACAAGAATAACAATGGAATCGTCTTCTACCGATGTATCTCATACGTTTGAAAGCATGACGAACCAGCCGACCAGAAAATACGATAAACCTAGAGACAAATCTCCGAAAAGAGGACCTACTTCCGATCGCCCTACAGACGAGCCAGATTACGTAACCGAGAATGGTATAAAAACCAAAATTCTTCCCCGTGGCAAAGACTCCCCAAAAGGGCCGAAACCATCTGAGAAATACACTAAAATCGTAGATGACACTTCAAGAACAACAATGGAATCGTCTTCTACCAATGTATCTAAAACTTTTGAAAGCACGAGGAAGGAACCGACCAGAAAAGACGACAAACCTAAAGACAAATCTCCGAAAAGAGGACCTACTACCGATCGTCCTACAGACGAGCCGGAGTACGTAACCGAGAATGGTATAAAAACTAAAATTCTTCCTCGTGTCAAAGATTCCCCAAAACGGCCGAAACCATCTGAGAAATACACCGAAATCGTAGATGACTCTTCAAAAATAACAATGGAATCGTTTTCTACTGATGTATCTAAATCGTTTGAAAGCACGACGAAGGAACCGACCAGAAAAGACGGCAAATCTAAAGACAAATCTCCGAAAAGAGGACCTACTTCCGATCGCCCTACAGACGAACCAGATTACGTAACCGAGAATGGTATAAAAACCAAAATTCTTCCCCGTGGCAAAGACTCCCCAAAAGGGCCAAAACCATCTGAGAAATACACCAAAATCGTAGATGACACTTCAAGAACAACAATGGAATCATCTTCTACCAATGTATCTAAAACTTTTGAAAGCACGAGGAAGGAACCGACCAGAAAAGACGATAAACCTAAAGACAAATCTCCGAAAAGAGGACCTACTCCCGATCGTCCTACAGACGAGCCGGAGTACGTAACCGAGAATGGTATAAAAACCAAAATTCTTCCTCGTGGCAAAGATTCCCCAAAAGGGCCGAAACCAACTGAGAAATATACCAAAATCGTAGATGACTCTTCAAAAATTACAATGGAATCGTTTTCTACTGATGTATCTAAATCGTTTGAAAGCACGACGAAGGAAACGACCGGAAAAGACGGTAAACCTAAAGACAAATCTCCGAAAAGAGAACCTACTCCCGATCGTCCTACAGATGAGCCGGACTACGTAACCGAGAATGGCGTAAAAACCAAAATTCTTCCCCGTGGCAAAAACTCCCCTAAAACGAGCGGTAGATACACAGATACGTCAACAACGACAACGACTGAAGATACTTCTATAACAGATTTAGTAAAAACTTTTGAAAGTAGTAAGATAGTTAAGGAGGGGCCTAAAGAAGAGCCTAAATACGTAATAGAAAATGGAATCAAAACTACTATACTTCCGAAAAGTAAAAAGCAGACTGATCATCCCACAACCACAGATGATATCACTGTAACCAGAACTACGGAAGAAACGTTGATTTCTAATTTAGTGACAAGGTCGGATGCTACGGGGAAAAAGCCTACCCAACCCACTCAAAAAAATCCAGAAGAACCGAAATATGTGATTGAGAACGGTATCAAAACAACGATTCAACCTAAAGAAACAAAAGTTACTGAAAGTAAAACAACCAAGAAGACTGATGTAGTGAAAACGAAAGAACCCATCAAAAAGACACCGAAAGATGAGCCAAACTACGTGATTGAAAATGGCCTTAAAACAAACATTCTTCCGAATGATAAAAAAACAACTCGTACGGATGATATTACTACATCAAGAACAACTGAAGATTCCTTTATTTCTGATATAGTGACGAGATTAACTACTGGAAAAGAGCCGAGGGAGAAGACTCCGAGAGGGTCTAAACCGGGTCCAGATGATGAGCCAAAATATGTCACTGAAAATGGAATCAGGACTCAAATCATCCCGCGCACAAGAGACACGAAAACACCAGATAGAAAGGAACCTAAACCACAGGATAAAAAACCCAAAACTACGCCTGCGGGCCCTCTTGAAAAATATACCAAACCGAGTGACTTGGTCGATAGTTTCGACACTGAAATTCGTTCGAGTACCACCGAAGTCACCAAACAGGAGTTCCAGATCGAAAAAAATACCAGTCAAATCGAGGTGGTGAAATATGTTATAGAAAATGGCGTCAAGACTAAAGTTGTATCGTATGAAGATGCGAAGGTTGACGAGAAATTTGATACGAAGGTGGTTGTGGACAGAAACACACTGGTGGATGTCAAAAATATTGTAAGTATCATTAAAATAACGATTGATAACAAAAAAATACAAAAAATAACGTTATTAAATGTTTTAGAGAGACACCCAGAGCACGACGATTGATATGGTCGACCGAGCATCGTCTATCACTGACGACACTTTCACCATAGAAACGATCAGGAAGGAAGGGCCTAAACCACTCGAGGAGAAGCCGAGGACCCTCAAAGACGCGAAGCAACCTAAGGAGCCGAAAAAACCACAGAAAGAGCAATGCGTATGCGAGATTTGTACCTGTGGGTGAGTAAAAATAGTTTTTTTATCTTGTAGATTATCTAATTACATAAACGTGTTGTAGACTGGGTGTAAATTTGTTTATGAAATTTCTAAATGATGCTGTGTTTGATAAGATATCGCGAGGTCAGCGGATGAGAAAATTTTACTTTTATTTCATATTGAAAATGCATAATAGTAGGTATAGTAAAAAATCGTGGCTAGTGTCATGTACAAACATGTGAGCTATAAAGACCGTGCCTAACGCTGTCATGGTCGACAACCAGCGCGATAAACCAAATGTGATAAAATAAAGTAATAACTAAGCCATGTTTCTCCTTCGCCTTCAAAATCTTCAAACGTCGTATCACCAAAATCTCATTTTTAGTATGTTTTTCTCTTTTCCGAGGTATGTATGAATTTAACACTTTCCTCCTCGGAAATTCTTCATTCTTGGACCGTCTGCTCATACACACGTCAGACGATAAAAATAGTGAGGTGAATTCATTGGTGTCGGTCAATCCGGCGGCGCCGTCACGCGCGTACGATTAATCACAAACCGTAAGCCACAAAAGGAGTCAACTATCGCTAATTATAACACCGAGCTTGTCATACTAATATGATGTATTTATTTATCACAAAAATTATGTCGTTAGTATTTACATTAAACATTTGTGTCGCGCTTAGGCAAAGCCTGCTTTAAGGAGAACACCAATAAAAATTAATTATAAAAACAAATATTTTCCAAAACACAATTTCGGAATTCAATTACTTTAATAATCAAACGTTCAGTTGGAAATAATTTCACAATTATAAATAAGTAATAATAAATAATATTTAGTTATAGGTAATAATAAATAAAGATTAGTAATAGGTAGTGACAAATAATAATTAGTAATAATACGTACATAATAAATACTTCAATAGACTTTACTTAATATATAAATTAGGTATTTCATACATTATACTAATTATAAATTTACCTAATATATAAATACTCACACCCTAGCTTGTCTTTATATCCCATTACTCCCTTCGATATTGAGTTGACATATTATGCTATTAATTTCTGTCCTATTTTCATTACTGTTTTTAATATTTAATTGTACTCATTTATTATGGCAACTACTTTAGAAAAAATACTCTTGTTGTATATACACAAAAATACATAAACTTTTAGTCAAAATAACCTTGACGATATGGTCGTAAGATATTGCCACTTGGCAATAGACTCGCCATGTTGTACTCTATTCTGTGTGCAATTAAGTTTTTCAAACAAACAAACAAACCATAAATATGTGCATAGCAAAGAAATGTATTATTTTACAATTGTCATAAATATCTATCGATGTCTATCAGCTATAGGTTAGCTGATAGACATTTCCGCAAGGCAATAAGCTCGCCTTTTTTATTTATTTTTTATTTATTTAATACCCATTTTTTTAAAATACAGTTTTATATAAAATCCAGCCAAGCCTAAGGCTTACCTGCTGGAGATTATGATAGGGTGACTTTCAGTGCAACTTTAGTGGCCATTTTGACCATAAAGAAAGAGTTTATTATTATTATTATTATAAATATTGTTTTCTTCTCTCTTCTACTAAGGGTAATTAATCATAATGTAGGTCGATATTTCTGTTGCTTTCTGCTTATTTCCGATATGATTTTACTCGTAATATTAGCCAATCTTAAAGCAAGATCAAATAAAAAGAGCCTACATTTCTTTTTCGACTGTAAAAGTCTGGCGATGATGACTATACGATCGACAAGTGCCTCGTGTAATAATGTAGCTATTGTTGAATCAATCTTAATAGCCTTTATTAGCGTTCAAACGTTTTATTTGTTCTGGTTTGATTCAACTAAGTGACTAATAAATGTCGCCTTGGTGCGATACCTACGTCTTCACACCTACACTATTTTTGCGGCAGTCAAGGGGATTAAGGCCGGTTTTATCATCATCATTTGCACTACACAAAACTTGTCTATGATACTTCAAGCTAACGAACTAATTGTTACGTTATATATACAACACATTGCCTTAATAACCATTGATCTCAAGAAAGAGAATCCATAGAGGAAGATGGGAAATAACCAAATCGCACAGTCAGATAATAGACAGAATATATATTGTCGTCATTTGTGTTGACATCACCTATACTAAATATTAGCGTAAATGTTATTCAAAGCAAGAATTGTAATTTCTGCAATTCTTTGAAATGAAGTAAAGGTTATTAATTAATTAGATTTCGAAACGTTTTGCATAATGGCTCATTGTTATTTACCTATTTCTTGACATTCTATTCGATGCAGACATTCTATTCCATTAAACCATTCAAATCTTTCTAAATCCGAACCTCATAACTCGCTTTGACGTCACTATTTTTATCATATCCTATAATTACTGCATTGGAGCAGGTGGGAATCAAAACTAGTTTAGGCCTAAAACTAGTTTAACGAGGGAATATGTCGGTTTTTATTCAAATATGTTTGCATTAGATATGTTCGTAAACCAGATTTTCATTTTTTTAACGACTCTTGTCGAATTTAGAGAAAATCAAATCGATAGAAGCGAAAGTTACAACCAAACATTATATTATCACAATTTAAACACATTAAACAACACCGACTGCATTTAATTTGCATATATCTGGCATCAAATCGAGGTTAACAAGTTTTATTGTTTAAAAATACGAATAATATCGTATGAGTATCCGCTTCGGTCTATCTGTGACAATCTATGGACATTTGCAAGTAGTATAAAATTGCCATAAAAATTGGAAATAGTGATAAGAATTAATTTCATTATATTCTGTGTCTAGAAGTTACATAGAGCTCTGCGGTTAAAAATATTTGATAGTTTTCTGTACATGTTCTTTATACAATTGGTTGGAGGGATAATTATGAAGAAAATAATAAAAACCACTTACATAGTGACGAAGGAGTGTCTTGTTTGGATTTGGGATTGCTTTACGTTTAAAAGAGATTGGTTGAATGTCTCTGACCAGTGACGTAACTAGAAAAAATGGGCCCCGATGCAAAATTGAACAAAAGCCCCCCCCCCCCGCTACGTTATGGTAAATATAACGTAATTACTGTTTACCTAGCTAATGGGAGCTAATGCACATGGGCCCTTGCTGAGTTGGCCACGAAGACCCATTTTGTTCAGGGTTGGTCACAGTCACGGGTCAACGCCCATCCGGCGGCCTCCACGCATGAAGCGCAAGCCCGGGTAGGACTCTGGCCTTAGGGCTAGTTTCCCTCAGGAGTTCTTCTGGCGCTCCTAGACGGCCTGCGCACCGTGCGGTGCAAGCCAATCGATTGTGCATTCTGACTAATAGTCAGGGGAGTCTGGAAGCTATACTGTTTCCTATAGAGCGGGGGTGGTTTCTGACCTTACGACGACTGCTCTTGAAACGACCATCGGCTACCCGATACCGGGTGATACAGCCGGGCAAAGGATGTCGTGGTCCGCGATAGATTCGGTTTACACTGTTTCACCGCTTCGTAAGGGAGAGGACCGCGCAAGCGACCTTGAACTCGCGGATAAGTTGTCGGCCTCTTACTGATTTGACATAATGTGGCGGAGCTTGACGGTGGACTGTTTTGTCCAAGTCTTCTGCGTTCACTTCACGGGAGATCGTTAGTCGTTAAAACTACCTGAGGTGACGGGTTCGCCCGTTGTAGTTGACAGCTCTATTTGTTTATCTAGCTACTTTTTATATTTATTTTGCAGCTATATTATAAATCGGCGTATTCATTTGAGGGCATTGCCTCGAACATGTTTCGGAACAAGTTCCCAAGAACTTCAGCGGGACACGAGGGAGTCCATAGAAACATTGTTGCGGGAGAATGATCGAAACATATGTTTCTATATTAATACGACGATTACTGAAACTGAATATTATTTCTCTATTTTTGAATGTTGGTGAGAAATAAAACAATAACGTCAGTTTTTATTACTTTATTTTGAGTAGAAGACCTATTTTGAGTAGTAGCACAAAAAATACCACATTACAAATCTACCAATTTTTGCATATCTACATATTTCAATTAACTACTTTATGTATTGTAATAAATAGAACAAATACGCTTCTGGAATGGTTTTCGTCTTGATTTGCACTGTGCAAAATCAACGATCAGTTTTGAGACATCCATCTTATTGGCTTCCTTAGCTTCCTAGCAAGTTGGATGAAACGTCGACCACAGAAGTACCGCTTTGGCCCCTCGAACTAAGGTTAAGTCCCACTGGATATTAACTAGGCATCCACTTTTTATTTTGTACCTTGACTTTCTTAACTTTTGTGAGAACTCGGCAGTACTCTCTCTTCCGCCCCCCCCCCCTTCTCTTTCTCTTTTCGCGCCTGACTGGCGACCTCGAAATTCATTAGTTACCCCCCTCGCAATTTCAACCCCTTATTTGAGGCTATTTTGCCCCCACTTCGAAAAGCGACGTCCTTGAGTGCTCCACTGCTCCGAATCGTGCGATCTCGTAATTATCGTTGCTCGGCTCATACAGCATTGGCACTATAAATGGGACGCCCTCAATCGAACCACGCAGCGTTACAAAACCACCATTGTCCACAACGTTTTATTTCTTGTCCGATTCGAATCGGAACTCGGCGTTGCCATGAACCCAGCTAAAACAGATGCTAATACAGAGATAGCGTAGAATAAGTGATGGACGAGCATTATCGCGACCTGTAAACGAAACGAACGACTCAGGTATCCATCACCTGCTTATTGTATGAATAGACAAAGAAAATACGCAGATTTTTTCGACACAATGTCACTATCGTTTTATCATCCTCTATCGACTTGATTTTGAAGGTGCGCGACAACTCAGCTAGGACATAATGACTAATATGTCCTAGCTGGACTAATATGTCCTGACTAATAAGTAATAAGCTAATGACTTGTTTTACTTTATTTTCATTTTATTTTTTTCTCAGAATCTATAATAGTTTTTTAACCCTTCGAGTAGCGGCATAATTTCATGGCAGACTACAGACAGGCCATAATTTTATTGAAATTTCTTGCAATATCGCCGCTCTCGACAAAAAGTACTATAACTATGGAACTACTATAGCAATCATAAAAAAAATAACTGTGCAATGATCGCATTGAAATTTTGTATATAGAATGTTGAAATTTCATGTTGTAAAACAATTAGATAATTATGAATAAATATGAGAAAGTCTAAAATGTGAAAAAATACGGCATTTCTAACTTGTACTTGTCTTACGGAAAAATACGAAACCCTATTTAGAAATTGTAATTACTTTCGTGATCTTTATTAGATTCTCTATCAAAGGTTATATTTCGTTTTGCTTATTTACATACACAAATATTTAGATATTAGCTCATAAAAACCAATAAAAATTTTGATGATTTCTCGAAAAAAAAAAATGTTAGCCAATGGAATTGTACCAGAAATATCCGCGAAATGACGCGCGAAATTATTCTAGCATTACCCTTCCAAATATTGAAAATAGATCTAAAAACATATTTTTTTTCCCTTTTTAACTTGTCATACTCTCATCGTTTTAGTTTTCGTGGTTTTGTACACAATGAGGAATGTCAACGCGTGCACGTGACTTGTTGTAGTCGATTGTTCGTCGCCATGTTGCCTTGCGTCTGTAGGGTTACCAATAATTCAGTATTCATAATCTATATTTTGTAATTTTTGGTCTAGTTCACGGCACGGGGTAAAAAAAATATAAAAAGGCTGTTATTTAAACAAAAGTAATTCTGAAACTAAAGGTAAAATAGGCAAAACCAACCAAACTCACGATATAGCTGTATATAAACTATACGACAGCTGCCCTAGCACACCTTTAGACAAATAACAATTGAAAGGTATCGAGTTATCGACGAGCATTATTAATAAAGACATGGATGCTTACAACAAATAGCATAAAATGTATACATAGCTGCTGATGCATAGCGCGGGACCCATAAAAGACCCCTATTCCGTTTCTCGAGAGCCTAATCTTAGTTAGTTCAAAAATATAACAAATTAAGTACCATTCTTATAATTTTGCTATTCCGATTCTTAAATTATGAGAACGGGTCTTAGGTACTAGTGATTCCGATTTTCTCTATGGTCGTTCCTAATTGGTACTAAATTTAATAGTTCCGTGTGACCAGCGCGCTATCTTGCTTCGCAATATTTGTTCGGAATGTTCTTGTGCGAGTCGTTATTTTAGTGTAAATTTCAGTAAAGTGCATCTAAAGATCTAAATGAGTGGTTAAAGGATACTAATTACTTACTAAAAAATATTGACTCTTTTGCGATGCCACCTGTGTCATCGTAATTTCCATACCACTGTGAAGAAGAGAATACGGACAAATATTTTGTAAATAATAAGCTAACAATTAAATAATAATAATAATAATAATAAAAGGCTTTATTCTTAAGAAAAGGCGAGCTTATTGCATGCAAGCAATTTAGTGTTTCTTTATTGATTAATACCTTCAAATTGCCGTATTAATAGTAATTGAGTATCTTAAAATAAAGAGAAAATTCACAAACTACTTTCATTAAAACCTACATTCATTAAAAAATACATTCCTGCCAGTTTAAACTGTTCAATTTTACACCGTTCTTAAGTAAGCCCCGAACAAAGTCCATTTTATCCCCATTCGCCATGACATTGTATAACGTGCCTTATCGTCTTTTTTAGAGCCTTATAATCTCTGTATAAGGAATTCTTTCTTAGGAGCTTAGAAAGAGAATGCCGAAACGTCAGTTGACTACAAGACCTCGTTTTAACGCGTTTTTAGACCCTTTTTAGACCCCAATAAAAAACGGAATACGAGCGACTGGCATCCGCTGGTTGGCCATAACGATTTTTTTATCGGGAATAAACACGAGATACCTCTGATCAGCATAGTCTCCTGACCGACTTTCCACCATCTTACTTTAAGTATTTTCCCCTGTAAGTCAGGCAGGCGTTTGGTGACCCTAGTTGCCTCCGCGGCAATGTCGAAATGGCCAACAAGCAACAAACTGGCTGGAAGCTATTTCCAACGCTGATGTCACCGTCTGGTGTTTGCCTTGCAGCGGCGCGGGGCTCTCGAAAAGGTAAATCTGCTTTTATTTGGGCTCCGACGACAAGTCAACCTCCACGATTCATACATAACTCCTCCCAAGAACTATTGAGTTAATTCACACGTCTGGCGAGATAGGCGAGACGCTCTCACGCGGCCATGGCGTCATGGATCCGTAAATTTCATTTATTTAAGCATTGAAATTGTACTAAAAATTATTCACACGCTGCTAAAATGAAACATATCTGAATGAAATGAAAGAGTAGGTAATTATATACTGATTACAAAATCACAGATGATGTCGATGTTGATGAGTTAGTTCGTTCAGTAGTTGAAGGGGGCAAAGAAAAGGTTTGAACGACAAAAAATATATGCAAATTCCCAATATGATCAAACTTTGCCTGCATCATTGATTATAGTTTATCTACATATCTGATCATCTGCATTTTAAGTACCTCAAAATCCATCGACGAAGCTTATTACCTGGGGGTCGATTTTCATTTATTGTAAGGTGCTCCCTCACCGGGAGAATTTGCTTGTAATGTAACATTATAGATTCTATTTTGCAATACTGCCTCCCTGACTGACGAGCATTCGCCTGTAATGTAATGCCCGCTCCACACGTTGGCTAATGTTGGCAAATATTGCTAAGGTGGAATCGAGTCGAGAAAAATGTATTGGAAAGACCAAGAGGGGCATAGGCGATACGGCCAACGCTGGTCAATGTGTGGAGCGGGCATTACCTGGATTAGATTTCGAGACTGGCGGGGGAGCCATGCGCGTCCGGGACACTGTTACAAGTAAATATGGGCGTTTCTCAACTCTATACCATCCGCAATACAAAGTGGCGAGTCAGGTAATTTATCATCGAAATCGTGCTATCTCTTTCGCACTTGCACGGCCTTATGGAGCGGTACCTGTAACCCTAGTGTAGGTAGTCTTACGCGTACAAAAGGAATGTCGATAAAATAATGAAACGAGGGAAATAAATATTATTTCAGTATTGTTCATTACGATAAATATTAAATAAGTTAAAAATATAAATATTGATATTGAATTATTAAAATAAAAATATAGTTGACAATAAAATAATTGTTATACAAAAAAAAAAAAGCTAAACAAAGAAAGTCAGCAAGCTATTCATATTCGTCTTCACTGTCACTATCGTCTTGTAGATTAATAAAATGACAATGGGTGTCAATTATATGTGCTTTGGCCAGGTCTTCGTTCTGGAGATTTTTGAATTCGATTCCGAATTCGATCTAGAGTTTGTTCGCTCTTTCTTGGTTGTTGAAAATCAATTTTCCTTATGACATCAGGGTCTTCTTTCAACTTATGCAACCACTTAAAAATATTGAGAATGACATGCCAGCTTTGCTGGTTAACATCACTTCTTAACTTGGTCAAATTAGTTTTGCAAAAATCTTCCAACATGATGTAGATTCACAAACAGAGTTCGTATAACGAATGAGTTATGCTCTTTGGACATTAAGCCTTTTATAGCAGAATATTTTGTTATCAATAATGCGTAATGGCCTACATAATACGCACAATAATTATAGTAGACGAAAACTAATTTGGCAAAAGTGTCTTTAAAATGTCATAAAATGTCGAAATCGAACTGTTACGGTTACCACAATTAATAGTCCTAATCGGTTAGCTACTTACCACCTATTACGGTATTTACTCACCGCTTTTGGCTAAATCTAGGAATTTTATCTATCTATCTAATTTTAGCAGGCAAAAGTCTTTTCATTTTTCGGATTAATATATAGCCTATGACACTCACAAATAATGTGGCTTTCTATTGGTAAAAGAATTTTCAAATGTTCAGTAGATCCAGAGATTACTTCCTACAACGTCACAAACTTTACCTCTTTATAATATTAGTATAGAAGTATAGATTGCGATACGGTCGCGGTTCCATACCTATGTCTTATTATCTCTTTAACTATTTATGCAGTAAAAGAAAAAAGTCCTTTGTTTAAACACTTGAGACGATAAATTTACTTATTTTGATAAGAATTCATAATTAATAAAATATAAAAGTTAGACATATGCTGTCGCTGACTTTTTTGTAGTCATTATCAAGCTCTACAACTTTTCTCTAGAACTTAATCATATATCTTTCATCGTTAAGGCAGTGTTAGTTAGAAACATTTTTGATGGACCGCTTATTCTCCGACTTACTTTGCAAATCCGACTACCACGAAGAAGTCTTTCCATTTTTCGGTTTAGTATATAACTCATGACACTCATAGATAATGTGGCTTTCTATTGGTAAAAGAATTTTCAAAATCGGTTCAGTAGATCCAGAGATTACTTCCTACAACATCACAAACTTTATCTCTTTATAATATTAGTATAGATAAATATTTTATCGACATGGTACCATTCCTATGTTAACTGTCTCTAATTGCCCCAGTCGCCAGTTTGTACCGCGGATACTATAGTTACAAGTGCGCGCATTGATGTTACAATTTGTATCAAAATATTACAGATTGTATCATTACAGGTTGCGCACTGTTATGTTCGGATTTCATCCCTCACTGATGTAATGCTCGAATCTGTAACGTTACATTATAGGCGAATGCTCCCGGCGAGGGAGCACCTGTAGATTTATAAGGTTTTAAAATGTATCTTGGATAAAGTCTTAGGTATTTAGTTATTACTTAACTGCCACGTTGTTTTACAGCAAATATTTATCAAACTACTATTAATATATAGATAAAAGGGGGGGGGGGCACAGTTCGAATCCTGCATAGAAACTGTTGTGTTTAGTAGTGAAGTAGGTTAGGTTAGGTTAGGGCAAGGAAAGAGAAGAAATGTGCACAAATCAACTAATCAACTAAACTAAGTCGACATACTGCTATTATGTATGTCAACTCATCTCTGAAGAGGAGAGAGCACTCTAAGATGCAAAAGAATATAACTCGTCTATAGATAGTGGTTCTTGACGTTTTCAATTGGCTTGCACTGATTAATTTCTTTATTAGCAATCTACTCGGTAATTAATCTTATACTTTATCTTCAGCCGCTTCAGGGTTTTCAGACATATTTATCTCAAACCAAAGTCGACTAATAGGATAGTGTAGACGGTGGAATGTGTGTGGGACTAAATTCAAACTCAGCCAGATCCAGTTTTACTCAATTGTCTTGTCTCACTTGAGTTCTCTATGTTCACAAAACTTTATTTTATTTCAAACTGCGCCAGGTTCCAAAAACAGCATTATCTTTAAAAAAACAGCATTAATTTCAAGCTCCGTTACGTACATCCATGACAAACGGTTTTCAAACGCCGCCATATCCGTACCGACCAATCAGAGCAAAGAAATCACCAAAAAAACTGTCATGGCGATTAATGGCGGATCTATTACCTCCCTGTGTTGTTGGTGACGTCATCCACAGACTGAAATTAGTAAAAAAAGTAGTCAGATCCTAGACTTAATTAACAAAACTCCAGATCCAAATTTTAATAATAAACCCAGCTATATCCTATTTTCCGACCCAATAATAAGCTTATTTTACTGCTTAATCCAAAAAAATATATAAATAGGCACTAGTAATTTTACTTACCAAATATTGCATAAATTTATGACGTTAATATTTATTATGTGACTCTTGTTAACAGAAAATTACCTATCTGAATCTGACGAAGTTTGATATTAGACGGCACAAATATGTGTTTTCAAGATACCAATCTGCACTTCTAATTACGATTCTCAGTCATGTCGTATGTCTGTCTATTAAAAAAAAACCATCATACATGAATGGAGCTGGTGTTTTTGTTACAGCATATAGCCTTCGTGTTGAATTGATGACGTGTCCACAAAAAAAATATCGTTTTAGTTACAAATATCAATTGGTTCATTGATCTTATTGCGTATTTCAATTATTTTAGCGGTAGTGTCATCCTATTGGAATGTTGTAAATTAAAACAAGCTATTGAAATAGGTTCCAATTTGAAAAAAAATATATGGGTAAATACCTAATCAGAAGATACAGTCCCTGGCCAGAAGATACAGTATTATTAGTCGCACCTGCCTTTTCTGTACTGATATGCAGCTTTCAATACTGTGAAACTTTAATACATTGCTTACTTATAGTATTTATAGTTATTTATTAAACGCCCCAGAATTTTCGCAACTGGCATCTGTTCGTCAATCGAAAAAATACACTGAAAAGTAATTTCGTAAAAAAACATATTTTCCAATTATGTATGGAATTACAATATTTTTATCATTAAAATACATGGGCAGACTGATTTCGATTTAAAATATAAAATTTACAAATGATAAATAAATAAAAAATATTTTATAAATTAAATGTAATTTTAAATATTATAAATAAAATACAAACGGAGCTGCGATGGAATTCACCGACCGGAGTCGGGCCCATCATAATACTATTTTTTACACTTTTGGGGGTGAGCAGTGGATTCCGGCTGTGGTAGGTTTAGGACAGCTGTCGGACAGCTTATATACAAGTTTAAGACTTGTTTTAATAATTTCTTCGGTATTAAAGTTTGGCAATATTGAAAACTGTATATTAGTATACAAAACGCAAGGTGCGCCTAATAATTTTTAATAATTTTTTAATGCTCTGACAATATGAAGAAATTAGTTATTATTATTATAGTGTTACGGTTATAAAGATTTCAAAGATTGGACATAATAATACTATCTACCACATTATTTTATGTGAGGCAAATTTACAATTTTCTTGGAAAATCGAAATATTTTATACATAATTTTATGGAATTTTTAATCATTATTTAATAACTTTTATTATTATTACATAAGTTGCAGTTTTAAAGAGTACGTAATAATACTGTTTACCACATTATTTTATGAGAGGCAAATTTCCAAGTTTCTTGGAAAATCGAAATATTTTATACATAATAATCATTATGTAATCACTTTTATTATTATTACAGTGTTACCGTTTTAAAGATTTTAAAGAGTACGTAATAATACTGTTTATCACATTATTTTATCACCAAATTTCCAATTTTCTTGGAAAAACGAAATATTTCCTACATAATTTCATGATTTTTTTTTCATATAATTTTCGCTTTTATTTTTTTTATTGATTTTTTCTATTTATGGAATATTTTAATATTATTTTTATTACACTTGGATTATTTTAAATATTATGTTGATTATTTCTTAGAATCTTCAAATGTTATTATGATTGAAGTTGATTGGTAAATTTTTAACTGCTTGTTGGAATAAAAAAATATTAAATAATAAGCACAAAGAGTATGTAATCTGTAATTATAAACATGTAATTAAAATTGTACGCCTTGCAGGCAAAACTGTATTGAACCATTCTGTACCAAGCCAACTGTACCTTTAATATACAGTTATGCAATAAATATATATCTATCTATCTAAAAATAATATGACCAGGGACTGTAAAAGTGCCTGCGTAGGCAACTTCAATTCTGCAGCATCGTTGCCTCGTTTTACTAAAAATATAATTGTAATTACAAAGAATTTTATCTAATCTAAATGAATCGCAATTAACATCATCAGCTACACGAGTCATGACATAATAAATGACCGCAATTACTAAGTAATCAGCGCTACGCATTTAACACAACGTTATTCCTATTCGTTTTGACTAAGTACTTGTTATGTAAGTCTGTGTACCGCGCGTTTATTTTTCATTGTTGACCGGACGAGGTCGATTATCGTATATAGTGGATTTCGGATCTGGCAATCTTTAGGTCGGTAGTTGTTCTGCAGTAGTTGTCTTTTTGACTTAATTGAAATATGACGTCATTTCGGACTCTGATTCATACGAACTGTTGGCATAGTGGTCGTTTGATTTACATTGCTAGATTCCGGGTTCGATTTCCGGCTTGCTCACTATTTTCTGTTGGGATGAAATTAACGGAATTGAATTTTAATTCGGTCGATAGAATTCCATAACAAGACACAGCAGACTGACATACGTTATAGGTACGCACACATGTATATAAATACTTTACAGTATGTATGGTTGTAAGAGATTGTCGTATTGTAATCAACCCGCCCATTGCCAATTTAGATACAAACAAACAAACACCTTTTGAGTACCGAATAAAATAGTTGAAATTTCGAATTTTCAGTTAAAGAAATGTTCGTTGGAAGCAAGGAAGCAAGAAAACGACGTTTTTTCAAAACTGGTAGTTTTTTTTAGCTTCAAAAAGGTAATATTTGCGGAACAAACGAATATAGGGAGCAGATATCACAAATTATAAACAAAAAATGTATAAACCATACAATTCATTTCAATATAAACAAACTCTACATACAAAACTAAGTAAATTTATTTCCGAAAGTAATGCTTAATGTGGTAATTTAAAAAGTCTGCCTAACTAGGCTGAAGCTAGTACCAAAGTAGACTCCACTACGTTACTTGTAAGTTTTGTATTGTGCGCACACTTATTATAACTGAGAAAAAGAAAAAGAAAAAATAATCTAATAGCTCTAATAAATAAGTAATATTTAATATATGTCAAGAGTTATTTTAACGACCTAATATTTCCTAATCATGTTAAAAAAAGAAATCAAAATATAACCAGTAAAAATATTATTAAAATAATAATAAGAATAATAATAAAATACAATAAAAATAAAATTGCAACCGTAGTCAGTAAATAGAGAACAACAGCCTAGAGGAAATATATTTTTATTTTTGAAAACTAGTATTAGGAAGTAGTAAATAAAATAGTCACGTTGCTAGTCAGAAAATAATACAGAAAAAAAGACAATAATAATCATAGAATCAACAAATAAAAAGAGAAGATTTAGTTGTTATGTTGAATATGAGGAGGCGTTTAATGGAGAATGATGGCGATGAGCACCTCAATCTCATGTATTCCAGATTCCAACAGTAATGAAATAATGTGTTTATTTGATTTTTTCTCATTGGTGGTCGTCTTTAAATTTAATTGCTGCATGCATGGCACCCAATCGCCACCTACATTGCCTGCATTTTCGCATTGCTGTATTCATTCATACATACAAATATAGCCTCCGTGATATATGGCAGGAATGAGCAAAAAATCTGTCCGGTCGCGAGTTTCATGCCCATACAAGACTGCTGTGCCATTTCGCCCAACGTCGGCTCACTCTTTTAACCCGCTTTCATATAGTCAAGCCATGCTGCACTGAGCGGCATCGCGACTACGTGGCAACGCGATCTTGAGTAAGTGTAGGCAAGTGATAGGCAAGGGCAAAAGCACGCGAGAGCAAATCCTCAAGGCCTGGTAACAGGCAAAAGGAAGCTTCCCGTGAGGGTGAGATTAGCAATCTTATAAATAATTCTGCTATAAATTATACATCGATATCACAGTATACCGAGACAACAGTAGACTCTCTCTCGAGCGACAGGGCAACGCGGTAAGAGGGTGCGGGGAATTTGGGCAGAGGGATACGTCTCGACGAACGCCTTTGGTTAGCGTTACGCTCAGGTAAAGGCTGGTGACTTTTTCGAACGTTTGCATATCCGCGTGGGACGAGTAGTTCTAAGAGAAGCTAATGTCTGGTATACTATGTCGATATGTAGGCAAAGACCATAGGTGCGAGCTAAGCAAACATTTATTTTGCAATATGCGATATTATTTATATTTATTAATATTATTTTACGATTAAATTTTTATACAATATTGTTTATATTATATTTATAATACAATATCTAATGAGATATCCGTGGACGAAATCTGGTAAAAATACTCAAAATAGCTTTTCCTGAGAGATTCAATATAATAGTGTTTGTTACAAAATACCTTATAAATCTATAAATAAAGAAAACCAATCCTCAGTTAATAAGTTTTTGGTCGATGGATTTGACGTAGTTTATGATGACGGAGTTTATGCTCAACTAGGCTCCATCACGTTTCTTAGTGAAGTAAAATCAGAAAAACGTTCAATCGAACGAGCAGTGCGCTAGAGCGGAATGTAAAATATATGATCGGGAGGGCTGTCTCGTTCGCATGAACTAATTCCGATTTTAGTTCACGAAGGAACGAAATCGGGTCATTGTGGACTACATTTTATTTTGCTATATTCGTATTATACCTGTGTCCCTTCCTCTATCTGTACATGCATTAAACACAATTTGGGTGATTCCAACCGCCGTATTTCTCAGTGTATAGACTATCGCTCTTGGGTATTAAGTTTCTTAAATTAGTTTTCAAACATCGTATTGAATTATGCGCAGTCTGTAATTAAAAAAAAACGGGTGTGTCACCCCAGACTTTTTTGGCAAGTAGTAAAAAACTTATAGAAGGATTTTGAGCGTGCTATCCCTCCGGGAAGGAGGTTGACCTGATTAAAATGAATAGTCAGCGACGAGCGCGGATAGTGAGAATGCAACGCATTAAACACGTTCGATTTAATCGTATGCGCAAACATACTGTCCGGCAAAAATTCAATGTGATTTCGTCCAACAAGGCATTTGTGTACCAAATTATAAGTCTATAAGTCCAATATTTCGAGATCGAAATATGACTATTTCGCCTTCTGATAGATCGTTTTCAAACACAACCTTTTCAACTCTTGCCATCACCAAATGATGCCTGCATTCCAAAATTCAACTCAATCGGTTTAAGCTTTTGAGTTGTAAGAATACTCACAGACACACAGAGAGATTTCCATCTGGAAATGGTCTCAACCGTCTCAGGGGAAGCAAAAAATGGCTATTTCCGTCTTCATCTTCGAAAATAAACTTTACGCGTTCACAAAACTTTCCCTCCTCGTCGGTTGATGGGCTGGGGAAGTAAAATGAACTAATTTGAATATAAAATCGGGTGAGGCAGCTTGGCGAAATGTTAAAATCGGAAGGTTTTTTAATTGCAACTTTCCTCTTCAACTTTCACCCGCATGGCGCGGCGCGGAAGTATTTTCCGACAAATATTTTCTGCGCGGCTTGTGTATATTATAATGGTATCGATCGGGATATGGCATGGGTCGGCTGAATCTGTAATAAGGCTGCGTAACCCACGCAACCAATCATCGACGTTGTGACCATAAATGGCAGAAACCGCGTGGTCGGACCAGCCGCAGCAGCAGCTCTCTCGCCGCCAGATCAGACGTCTGACGCATTGCCCAATGTCTCTCGCTCCGCACGTAACTGACTCTCTGCACTTCGTTATGACCTGCAATGGTAATGGCAAGTCGGGGACGCTTTCGCGAGACGGGAGCAGTGGCGTGCACGGCATAAATACATAATAGCACTGCCTACCGAGTCTTAAATTGCTACATCTACAGGTTTTATTGACCTCCAGAACTGTTCCCTTGGGCGGTAGCGAATGGTTTTCGGTGGCGAATGGTTTGGTAGCGAATGGTTTCGTGCAGCTTGGGCCATAAGATCCGATTTGTCCTCGGATCGGCCCAACTCACGATTCAACTCCTATTAAGAAGCCCCCTCGTGCGAAAGGCTACTCCGGGCACAGTATACCAACACCCTGGTGTATAAAGACCCTGACGTCTCATGCCTCACGGCTGGTGGATCCGTTTCTCCTGGTGGGATTGCCTTTCGGCGCTACTGGACGGTTTGCGCACCGTTCGGCGACGCCAATCTGTTTGCACTCTGACTAATTGCCGTATAGGCAAATCTGGAGACTATGGAAATTTACTCCTAAGCAGTGGGGGTGGATGTAACCTGTCGTCAACCACTCTTGAAATGACCATAGGCTACCTGATCCTGAATTTAGAGCCGGGCAAAAGATGCCTTTGGTCCGCGATAGATTCAAACTGAATCACCGCTGAACATACGGCAGGTAGAAGTCGCGCAAGTGATTTCAGGCCCGTGACCAGTCAGGAGGTTGGAGATATCCTGATGGTTAATTCCAGATAAATATATCCTTCCACAACTGGTAGTCAGGGGGCGGGGCTGCCCGCTGGGTACCTTTCCCGGTGCCTCGCCGTAAGGCGTTGGTCTCTGACGGGCATGTTGGCATAGCTAGACAGTAGATGTGTATTGTCTCTAAGTTTTCTACGCTCATCTCACCACGGCTGAAAGAACGATCACATGTCGTTATACCAGCCTGGGATGACGGGTTCTTCCATTATAGTCGACGCCGTCTCACTCGCCACACACGCCGGTTTAGCTTCCACCCGGTAGCCTCCTCGAAGAGGGACTAACCTGGAAAGAACTCTATAGACCCTGCCTCCGGCCGTATGCCTGTTCATGGTCAGGTAGGATCGGTTGTTTCGATCTGGGGAACACCTGTGGCGCTACTGGGCGGTTTGCGCATCGTGTGGCGTTTTCCAATCGACTGTGCACTCCGACGAATAACCGGGAGGGTCTGGAAACGTACGTTTCCTAAGCAGCGAGAGTGGTTGTTGACATAATGACAGCTACCTTTGAAACAATACGTTGGCCACCCGATCCCGTGTGATCTGGACGGACTAAGGGCGCCACCTTTCGTGATAAATTCGAACTGAATTACAGCTAACTTCAGGCCGCGCAAGCGACTTCGAATCTCTGACCTGGATGGAGAAATCCGTTTAAATCTGGTAGTAAGGGAGCGAGGTCGGCCCTCTAGTTCCTCTTCCAGTGCCTCGCGTTAAAGCGTTGGACTCTGCCGGGCATGTTGGCGTAGTTAGACGGTGGACTGTGTCACTAAAGCTCTGCGTTTACCCCATGGTTGAAATAATGACCTAATATCGTTATAACTTCCTGGGGTTGAGGATTCGCCCGTAGTAGTTGACAGCTCTAAAGTGACCTACAAAAAAATCGCAAAGAAAATTTGTGAATGTAAAAAAAGTCATTGATTATGTTTGGTTTGATGTACAGAATCACCCCTTGAAAAAAATGCCAGACCGTCCCGAAAGCACTGTATTATTCTTTACAACCCCTTTAGAAGTTCCCTTATTGACACAGGGATATGTAATAATATGTAATTTTAAAATCCCAAATCCACTTTGGTTTGTCTTTATCGATATTTCTTCGTACGGGTATTACTCACAAAGTTAGAAAATGATTACTTAAAACTATCATCGTATGAAACTTTAGACATTTATCTAACTATTTGTATATCATTTGTAGTTAAAAGGTTTGTAATTATACTATTTGTTTGATTCTGTAATTTGATGTTGAGGTTGGTACTCCCTCTTAAGAAATGACTAAATTGCAATGAAAAGAGTAAGAAGACATTATAAATAGGATAAAAACGAATTTACCGTGTGAAGTTTGTAGCACGTTTATCTGGACAACAGCGGTTGCAACATCGTCGAAACCTCAGGTGCTACAAACTTTTAGTTTTTATACTATTTATACTGTCCAACAACCGCGATAGTCTTCGGTTTTTTAAGGAGACATTACCATTTTAATGAAATATATTTTTTTTGATTAGTGTAGTACCTAATTCATTATAATCGAAGAATGTAAAAAGCTGACCCATCGACACTGGGCTCGATTGCGATTCTTCGTGAACTAAAATCGGAAATTAGTCCGTGTGAACGAGACAGGGCAATACGCTAGAGCGGAGTGTGAGATGACCGGTTGTCACTTTTTCGCATTAAAACTGCCCGCTAAGGTCAAATCTTACACCGCACGAAATATGCTCGAATTTATTCGGACGACTTAAGTTCGTCAGGTAGGTTCGGCACGTATTGCTCTGTCTCGTTCGATTGGACTAATTATAGTTATAGTTCACAAAGAAACGCAATCGGGCCCACTGTCTTTTAGTTACCTATATTTGTTTAAGTGTAAATTTCTAGGAAATCTTGAATTTTCGATGACGGAAATATTCAAGATGTTTTTTTGATTTAAGTAACTAGGTACCTCTGAGGGCTGTCACAGTCTTTGATTAATTTCTTTTTGCAAAGTTTTTTTTGCATTATGTACCCTTAATTGCAATTACATTACAGTTTATCTAAGGATTAAATCGGTTTAGCTATATCGAAAAATCTCGACTGCTTATAAAGTATCTCTTTTTTTGTAAGACAAATGCAGTTTAAACAAAGGAGGAAGAGTGTATCTTTGCTTGGCTACACCGCATTTGATTTGTAATTAAATCGGTGGTTCGGGGTTGCATATAAATCTTATTACTATCATTAAATAAATCATCCATCACTCCATATTAATTGACACATTAAAAAACAAACATCTCATGATGATCCTTATACTATAAATAACTATTTGCAGTGTGCAAACGATTTTATTGACTAATCACTAATGTGGTGTTCAGTGTTGCCAGTCGTTGGCTTTAACCAATTGTATTTAGCTGCTCAGCTCTTCGTTCTAGATATTTTAGTTTTTTTTGACAATTATTGTTCTCAGTGTTGAGACTTGACTACCTAGGTACTTATCTCGAAGGTAATGTATTAGGATTAGTTATATAGGGGTATTAGATTTCTCAATGCCAAACTACGTTTTGGCAACCCTTCGTGCCGGCGACAGTCAGGTGGCGCTAATAGCATTGTCCGGCAAATGGAACGGCAATTTATTTGTCCATCTATAAATAACATTGGTAACGAATGGTTTTTTTATAAATCACTGATTGATTATTTAAATCATTATATTAGCAATTATCACAATAATAACATTACATTGGGCTCGATTGCGTTTCTTCGTGAACTAAAATCGTAAATTAGTCCGTGTGAACGTGACAGAGCAATACGCTAGAGCGGAGTGTGAGATGACCGGTTGTCACTTTTTCGCATTAACACGGCCCGCCAAGGTCAAACCTTACACCGCACTAAATATGCTCGAATTTATTCGGACGAGTATAAGTTCAGCAGGTAGTATTTATCGACTATCGTTCGTTTCATATTTCGCTTTAACATATTGCTCTGTCTCGTTCGCTTGGACTAATTTTAATTTTAGTTCACAAAGAAACGCAATCGGGCCCATTATGAGTGATATCACATTTTTATATAGGCTGATTACATCACAGAAATAATACGGAGATATTAGAATGCCATATATTTGACTATTTGAACATTAAAGTGCCTAATTATTATTAATGGAAACCTGTATAGCAATTTAAAAATTTGATTGTATTTATATTACTGTTTTATTTTGAGATACCTATTTTATTTTGGATACCGTATTGGCATTTTAAAACGCCATCTATCGGGCTACTGAACATAAGAGTCAAGTTGCGTTTCATAGTAAAATCCTAGCTGCAAAAACGTAGTACGGTCTAATACCCTATAAAATCAATGGTATAAAAAATCTCTTCTTTCTTTTTCCGAGAGCACATGAGAGCAGATGTGTATATGTTACCTCAGTTAGGCTGTCATCAGTAATTCATGACCATCCGTGTCGCCCCCTATGGCGGAGCCACACTCTATAGATCTTTCCCATATATTTTTCATACGTGACGAGTAGTGCCAAATCGCTTTCACCTTCGCATGCGCCTCGACTCGGTCGAGAGTGCGGCCCAGCCACTATATCGAATAATACGTGTTAAACAATCAGGTAACTTTACGAGGCAGTGAAGATTCTACGATAACGGCAAATTCTATACTGCATACTAAACAAGTTTTTTTTTAATTTTTACTTTTCCCGAAAAAAACATGTTTTTGAATATTAGGCGATTATATTTGTATAGTAGGGTATTTTACATTAAAAACGGAGTTGAACGTTATCTACAACTGTTTTTGATTCAAGCCTTAGTTAGAGAGATAAATCGTTTTGCATGATCAATTTTCGGACATATATTTTTTTCAGTAACAAAGGCTTATATCAAAAAAAGTCGGAAATTACTTTTAACTCCGTTTTTTGTTACTTTTCCCGAAAAAAACATGTTTTCGAATATTAGGCGATTATATTTGTATAGGAGGATATTCTACATGAAAAACGGAGTTGAAAGTTATCTACAACTGTTTTTGATTCAAGCCTTAGTTACAGAGGCAAATTGTTTTGCATGATCAACTTTCGGATATATATTTTTTTTTCAGTAACAAAGGCTTAAATCAAAAAAAGTCGTAAATGACTTTTAACTCCGTTTTTTATTAGGAATAATCTCATTTACAAATAATCTCCTAATATCTAAAAACATATTTTTCAGGAAAAAGGGCAAAATTAAAAATATATTATGTATTTCAATTTTCTTGTTTAGTTCATTACCGAATTACCCCCTTCACTAACGGTGTGAAAGATTTATATTTTATTACCAGTAAAAATTAACAAGTACTTCTTATAAGTACTTGTGAACTGTGAAGGTAGTAATGTAGCGCGATGAGAAAGGCAAGTGTTTAAAAATTACATTTTGCGAATAATCAATTCCTTTGATTTTTATCAATCAAAATTTTTCCCTATTCGGTCTTATCGGATATTTTCTAGATTTACTTTAAAAAAGGAATTGGCAACACTGGTGATGTTCAATGATTTGATTGAAGCGACCATGCATGCATGTTGCCGATTTGCCATTTTCCCGTTCTATTTCTGTATGACAGTGTCGAGCAATTAGTGATAGTCCATGAGCTCTCTGCGGCGTATTTGGTATCGCTTCGGTACCAACGTACAATACAATGACTCCTCATCAAAAGACGATAACTACGTACTGTAGATAAAGGACATATTGTACCCTCATTAAATACCTGCGCTAACAAAAAGAAGTTTTTTTTGTAAGGATTAATAGGTTGCTATGAAAAATATCTTTGACTTTAAAGTTGATATGAAGACATAGTGGTTTTTGCTCGCATGTCGTGAAGTACCAAACATAACACTTTGAAATATGCACTAGTCAACTTACGACATAGATACGACTTACGACACAGATACGACGACAGATATTGATATATAAACTCATAGTTAGAAATTTAAAAAAATATGTGAGTCATCGCTTTCATTTTAAAGTCATAAAAAATAAAAAATTGCTTGAGTGGCCGATTTATAACGAATTAATATTAAGTATATTGAGTCGTCACTGATTAGTACCCTTTTACATATACTAAAGTTCTTTGCAGATTAACTTTCACCGAAAAATGGCCAAACCAACGGTGAAAACTAAATTAGAATCTGTTCAGCGATTCCTGAGCTTAACGATCTAAGAGTCGGGCAGAATGTCTAAAAACCGCACACACGACTTTTTATCCACCTGATTTTCCACTGCTAAAAGTAGTGGAAAATGTCCGTGCGGGTTGGCTGTTGTTTGCCAAACTCTGTCATCTGGCCTGCCCAACTCATGGTTCAACTCCTATCTGGTAGCCTCCTCGTAGAGGGACTTAACCTGTCAGGGCTGTGAGCTTCTGCCACGGCTGTAATCCTGCAGTTGAAGGCGTTATATTCAAACTGAATAACCGCTTACCAGGTAGAGGCCCCGCAAGCGACCTCGAATCCGTGACTAGACCGGAGGACGGAGAAGTTCGGCCTAATCTGGTGGTAAGCGCGTGAGGCTGACCCGCGGGGTTCACGTCTCAGTGCCTTTCGGTAAGGCGTTGGTCTGTTAGCGAAGTTAGACTGTGTTGTCACCAAGTCTCTGCGTAATCACCCCACGGTTGAAAGAATGATCTTATATCGGTATAACTTCCTTGGGTGTCGGGTTCACCCGTTGCAGATGACAGCTTTAAAGTGTTCGGCCCCCTTATAGATGAATTGATGCTATAAAACATCAACCTTCCTCAAAAGACGCTCTAATGAACAAGTTAATCACATCGAAATTCGTTGAGTGGCTCTTGAGTTTAGCGCAATCAAAGAGACAGACAGATGCTTATTGGGTGTTTATTTTATAATCGAAGAGTTACAGGAAAAAACGATTGATATCAACTATCAACTTTAAAAAATGACATTTTAGCAAGGGTACGGCTGAAAAAACAAATATATTTTGTCTGTAAACCAAATATATTTGAAGTTTCTAAAAAAAATATATATTTTACTCAAAATACACGCCAGAAACATAGCGAAAACTATAATTTAGGAATAATTTAACACTAAGAATATTAGAATTTCAAAAAAAATGCATTTTACATAAATCATACCTCTACAGGTATGATTTAGGTAAATCTTACATAAATCTTACAGAATAAAACGAAAACACGGAGAAGTTATTGGCCTTGATCAGTATTTCCCATCACAGTTCCTCCTCAGCGTCAACCGGAGGGTCATCGAGGTATATATGTATATATCCCACCTCTGGACCTGACAGGAAATAATGTTTGTTTGTTTGTTTGTTTCTACTATTTATTGTGAAATTTCACAATGGGCGGTTTATTGTTATACGATAGTTTCTTACAACCAACCCTACTATGCAGTGTTTATATGTCTGTGTGTGTCGAACATGTGTGTACATGTGTGTCTTGTTATTGCATTCGATCGACAGAGTTTAAATGCAATTCCGTTGATTGTATCCCAACGGAAAAAGGTGACCCAGCCGGGATTTAAACCCGGGACCTTACAATGTAAGATCAGGCGACCTAGCCACTATGCCACCGGGCCATTAGACTGACACAAAGAATGATCAATGTCCACATGTCCACCGTCACCGCGTACACCTTGATCGTTCTTTCCCGTCGCACGTTTTCTTCTCCCTTCATTTAGGGAATAATATGATCTTTCTTTCGAAAATCGTTTCATACTTCGATTCGTTTAAGAACAAGTTTCACCAAAAAATTGAAATTGATGGTTCTTTCCCGAAACCCTTCAATTATTATTGTTCGGATTAGATGGTATAATTGTATCTTCAGTGAGCTCTCCGATATAGCGATTGGACGCGTCTATCACGATTCCCACAGAGTGACGGTGGCTGAAAATAATCGGGGGCATCGATCTAATGGCGGATTGGAAAGTATAGAGCAGCAGTTGAGGTGAAACCTTAGTGCTGCAGTTAATATGTAGATATTCAACGCGGCACGAGCATTCAAAACCACAAGCATCTCTCAATTATCTTCAGCAAAATATACCCATTTTGTCACATTTTTAGTTTTTTGTAGCAAAAATGTAAGTAAATGTTTTGCAGCTCAATCCATCCCCGAGTAATTCCTTCGAATTAATAACAAATAATATTCGTGACGAGGACTTCGCTTCATAACCCATTTGTTACTGAAACTTTTTTTATCTCATATCACACTAGTTTTTTTAGTATTATTACCTTGATGCATAAAGTAAACATGGAAAAATACCAAAATAAATCTGAGTCTTCAGGAAAGCTCGGAAAATGCGGATCGTTTTAACGATCAGTAGTAATATGCAGGTAGGTTAACGCTCATATAACTACTAATTTATCGATTGTATCCTATTATAATTAAAGAAACACAGTTATTACTATAAAAAAGGCTTTATTATATATCTATCTATCTGTATCTATCTATATATTCTATATCTATCTAGGTCATAAATTTATGAAAAACGTGCATAAAATAAATTTCAATCACAAGCTTATTTGTAAACACTTACCGTTTTGAAGACATAGTGAAAGTTAATTACGCTTATACGAATCAAAATAGAAAAGCACTTCAAAATGATGATCATAAGATAATTATCTATGCACCGAAACACTGTCAAACGATTACTGCGGCGATTGGTAAACAAAAAGCAAAATTTATCTGCTCGTTAATATTTTTAAATTGAGGGTATTCCCCATACTTTTTTATCTTTATAACGATCGGTCGTTGTAAATGGGTTAAGATGACGATATCTGGGGCCTCTTACTGTTTACACAGATTATACGCTGCATATAATTCTAAAAAACAGCAACCTGGTAGAATGTTGCTTTATAGATCAAAAGTTAGAAAAAAACGACCAACAACATCGCCGCAGTAACAATATCGCCGCTCTATAAGTGGGATCTCGTGCAAGCCAACAAGCAAACTTTAAAAGTCTCCATGCTCTGAAGGGCATGGAAAAAACTGAATGTGTTTTTTAGTTGTGTAAATGGGACAAAATAAAAAAAAAAGATTAGTTGACTGTACTAACGATTAAAACTGTTAAAGATTTAAGTTGATTGCGAGGAATTACTCTAAGAGGTATCACCGGATAAAATCATCAACTCATGCCTACGATCTGCCACTGCAATGATACAAGGAAACTAAGCAATTTGAGCTCCGACATGGATAGAACGATCCGGAGCTTGGCTTTATACCAATAACAATAAAAACGCAAATTCTATTTTTTAGCACGTACGAGGTCTCACATATACATAGGTACGTACATCGACGATATGTCAAAGTTTCATGTCAATGGAACAATAAGTAAAATTTGAAATCAAAATTAGGCTATAAAAGTTTTGGCAAATTGGGAATTTTTCCAGAATTTTAAATGCGAGTTTTCTTTTGTAAACAAGTTTTTAGTATAAATGAGTTTTTAGTATAAATAAATCGTTTTTAGTATAAATGAGAATTTAGTATATTTTTTTAGTATAAATAACCATAAATTGTCATCTTGAAAAAAAACATACAGTTTCTCTAGTGGAATTAGAGAAACTGCAATATTAAATTTCATAATAAACCAGATGTCGAGGACAAATTTATGATTCCTCAAATATTCGTTTTGCTCCATACATTTCGCTACCCTGCGCTCTTTAACTTCAGATCTACCTTTACGAGAACTATTTCTTCGATCGCAATGACTTCGATCCAGTATAATTCTTTCCTAAGCTCCTGGCTCTCGATCGCGTCAACGATCTGTTTCTTTGAAGCGAAGCTGGATGGGACTATCAGTCTCCGGAATGTTATTACGTCAGTAGCTCTAGAATAGACTTTTTTCGAGTGATTTTTCATTAGTTCTTTTGCATTTATATCTTCTTATATTTTGAAGCACAAGGTGGCAGGTGGTTAGGTCGCATGATCTTATATTGTAAGGTTCCGGGTTCGATTCCCGGCTGAGTCACCATTTTCAGTTGGGATAAATTTTACGGAATTGCATTTCAATTCTGACGATCGAATGCAATAACAAGATGTATTTTAACCCACATTTACATTCACACAGGTATACAAACACTTCATAATAGAGTTGGTTGTAATAGATTGTCGTATGATAATAAACCAGCCCATTATAAATTTCACAATAAATAGTAGAAACAAACAAACGAAATAGTGTTTAGCGTAGTAGAGTAGAGTCTGCTGTCTCTGCCGTTCGTCTATTCTCTTCATTTGTAATATTGTCACGACTGCCAGAAGGTCCACTTCCTCTTGATTTTCGAAGAAGATGAAGGTGTGGATGCGATATTATATCAGCTGTTTTGTGGAATTTTCAAGCTATCGCCGGGCAATAAATGCTAATAGTACCGAAGTAGGTAGATACTTGTGTACACACATGAATGAAGGCTATAAAAATGTCGTAATGGTAAATTAATTTGCATACGGCAATGGCGAGTACCCACGGCATAATAAATCAAGTAAATACTACTACAATAATTTGTCGTATGTCTCATATTTTCTTCCTCGACCGGTTTATGCTTGTATCCTATATTAGGCATTTCAAATTACTTTTCATCGGTTTTCGATAATAATATATTTTTGGCTGGTCACTCACGTGTGTAGGTAGGTATACTCGTATATTTTGTGAATATACGAGTATACCTACGATGGTGCTCCGTTGTAAATACTTACACAGTAGTCAAAACACAGCAAAAACTTGACAAACGGCATCTTCAAAAAAATTAAAGGCGTTTATCAGGACCGCGGAATACATTATATCGTGTCATGGCTGGTAACAGGCAATTAAAAAGAACTGACTTTAAGCAAATTTATAAAAAAAGTAATCAAAAAGTGACAAAGTACATTAATTAATGTGCATGAAAAGAACATAAAAAAATATTTATTGCATAGCAACACTCAGATACAGGTTAGTTTAAATGGGCGATTCTGTATGTAATAAAACCTGAAAAATATATACTTTTTTTTCTTTGTCCAATAAAAATATGTTAATGAATATTACGATTTTTTTCTACATGAGCTTATTTCATAGAAAAAACTGAGTCGGTACTTTATTCCATTTTATTTATTCTATATCTTGAGTTTATAGCGATCTATGAGTCGCCAGAATGTTTTAAAAACGCACATAAGTGAATGTTTTTGAGTTTAGAGCGATCAAACAGACACACAAGAAAAAAAGTGTCTCAACAAGTAGCAAAAAGAGTGCTAGCCTAACCTTCAACCAATAAAATAAAATTAACCCCTAGAATGCCAGCTATGGGAATAAAACTCACGACGGCTTGTGTCCAATCCTCCAGGATTTGTTTGTAGGGGGTGGTAGTGCACGTATACTAATATACACCGATGGCTTATTTAATGAAGGCGACTTTTGCCGCATATAATTGCATAATTGCATAATACGGAGATCAGCCGCCTGCGAATTGTGACAACAGAAAAACCACCGATCGGCGGTATTGGCATTCCAGTAGTTAAAGGCCATGGGACATATGTGTCCCATAACTTCAAAAATCATTTTTTTATGATCGAATACGAATAATTTAAAAATTATATTTTTTCCATGTTATTTAGACATCAGAACATTAATATTATCAAAAAAAAACAATTATTGTTTAAAAATATACATTTTTTTAATATGGCAAATGAGTAATGAATTCTGTGGATTTTATATAAATAAATAAAATATTTATGGCGACTTTGAATTTTTTTTTGTGCGTATGATCTCTGAGTTAAGTATATAAAATAATCTCTCTGAGAATAATAAAATAATAAAATTTTGGAAAAGTTGTGACTTTGCTAAGTCTTAACTAATATGGACCACATAGACACTTATGTCCCATCAATTTATACAAATTCTATTGAATCAATTTTCACAAAACTTGACATACACGCTATGTACATATATACCTACATTATCCTTTAACAGTTTTATGTATCGACAATGTCCATACTGTCGCAAAGCTTATGGTCGTCAAAGGGTTAAAAGTTAATTAAGTTATTAACTATCATCCCTACGACTGTCTCGTTTGAAAGATGAAATATTCAGGCTTGTAATTACATTTTAAAAAATCCTTAATTGGTCAGAAAAAAGTGCTGTTCCATCAAGACTCAAGATGGAGGCGCCGATTTACTCTGCATCTATTGTGATGGCCAACAACCTTTCTTCTTCCAAGCTTTGAGTTTCTAGAGGGATTGCCCCACTTACTGCTCTATTCATGGGAGCTAATGGGCCCTGTTGCAGTTTGGCCAGTAAGACCCAGTTGTATAGGGTCGGTCAAGCGCACGGGTCAACACCCATCCGGCGGCCTCCACGCAATAGTGTGAGCCAGGGTAGGACGCTGGCCTGCGGGCCAGTCTACCCTAGGAGTCAAGCTTCGGGCGATCCTGGACGGTTTGCGCACGGTGTGGCGACAGACAATCGATTGTGCGTTCTGACTAACAGCCGGGGGAGTCTGGGAACAGTAATTTTTACTAGAGCGGGGGTAGTTGTTAACCTCACGGCAACTGCTCTTGAAACGACCATTCGGCCACCCGATCCCAGGTGAACATCCAGGCAAAGGATGCCGCAGTCCGCGATAGATTCGGTAGACAATATATCGCCGCTACGTAAGGGAGAAGACCGCCCAAGCGACCTCGATCATGTAATCAATCAGGGGGCAGGAGGTATCCTGAAGGCTAATTCCAGTCGGTGATATTTTTCAAAACTGGTAGTCAGGGGGCGAGGCTGCCCGCTGATTACCTTTCCGGTGCCTCGCCCTAAGGCGATGGCCTCTAACGAGCAGGTGGCGCAAATAGAACAGTGAATTGTTTTTCGTCGCAAGTTCAATATCGATAAAACTTCCTGAGGCAACGGGTTCGCCCGTTGTAGTTGAAAGATCTAGTTGTTCTATTGAGATTGACACTATTGGTTGATGACTATTTTAGAGCTTGAGAAGCGTGGGGCCAAATGTGTGGAAGTAAATGCGCTGAAATACTTCATTTCCCTTTTCGCTTATGTCCTTTAATGTGCCAGCGCCACCTCCACCACTTCACCAAAATAACAGCGTTATTGCTGGTCGCAAAGTTTTCAAATTATACTCGTTTGACGATGACAATTACGATTAGAGGCGGTGCAATTGCCCGCAATGATGGCGTGGGCGACGTATTGTATGATTGCCGAAGGAATTATTATTCTGACCTTTGTGGAAGAATTTATTTATATTACCGCCGAGGCCGGACAGGCTGTCAAATGAACCTCTGGGATCCCAATTTCTGAGATGCATGAAAATACATAATCGATTACCAAAAATATCAAAATTTGAATTAATGGTCAAATCCACCAATGTAGCCTTCGTCGATAAAATATAAAATTACGCTCTTTTGCAAATGTCAAACATAAGGATATTTTCCATCATTCTACAGTATGATACTCTTGGAATATGGATTTAGCATTATCCAAATCTCCAAAGACATATTGGACTTTTACTATTGGCTATGGACTATTATTTTTTTTTTAATTGATTCTCTCCGGAACATCTGGTACTCGCAGGGACCTTATTATAAAAGTAGGTTGTGTCACCCAAAGACTTTGCCGGTAAGACTTCTCAGAATCAACAGTAGCTGGCGTAGAAATGTTGTAAGATGCGTTATCATAGTGAATAATATTGGAATTTATAACCATAAATAACATTTCATATTATTAAGGCGTGGGCATATTATCGGACGCGTCCGTTAGCCGCGGCTTATGGACGCAACTGAAAGGTTATCTGTGTAATGAATTTCTACTGAGCCGTGCACATTATCGGACTTGAGGCTTCGGACGTCCGATAGAGATCCGCAAGCCGCGTCCCAAACGACTGTGCATACTATTCAGTCGCGTCCGTAGGCCGCGGCTTACGGACTCGTCCGATAATATGTTTGCCCCTTGAATATTCGCGTAATAGCGTACCGTCACCTACATCCTGTAGCTGAAATCCAGTGAAAAAGCTTCGAAAGCGCACGTCGGTGTCTAATCAAAGACATGAACCGCGGCCGCCGTTCATAGGTAGTAGTGCGCAGCGACATATGTATGCGGTAACTCATATGGCACTAGCCCCCTGCAACTTTAATAAGCGAAGAAAATGCAATTATAACAAATGAAAAAGGTGGACCAGTTTTAACCACAACCTTTTAAACTCTTACCATGACCAAATGATGCGTAGATGCCAAATTTCAATTCAGTAGGATGAAGTGTTCATGCGCTATTGTGGAGGAATAGGTACACACAGGCTCACAGACATACCTCAGTCTGGAAATGATCCTAATCATCTCAGGGGGGTCAAAATGGACAATTCCGTCTTAATGTCGTTTTTTAGCGCGTTCACAATACTTCATTTGCTGGAAAAGTAAAAACAGAGGGTTTGGTAAAGGAACCTGCTTCGCACCTGTAAAAATAAACTGCTGGTGCCGATTAAGGCGTAGGTGAGATTTATTTTTGGAATTGTGTTGATAGAAAACACTAATCACAGGGACCTCCGATAGATGTTTACGAGCGAACATAATATCATTGGTTAATACTATAATCAATGATAATGATAATATCTTGGTGGATGTAGCACGATTACATTGATTCCGGATTCGATGAAAAAACGGCTCCCACGAAGTTCTCGGAAAAGCTCTGTACAGACTGCGTGCTGCCCTTTTTTATACGACTGCCGACAAAAATGGAGTGTAATGTGTTTAGGGTTCATGTATGTATGTTTTCCGTTTATTTATTCCACCATACCTTCTAAATGCTTGAGCCGATTTAAAAGTGTGTGGTAATGTTAGAATCGCTATGTCATCTCGAGTGTCATAGGATAGGTGCGACGACCCCTGCTCTCATATGTATTAGGATAAAGCAGCGTCTTCGATATAATTCGGTTTGTTACGCTTTGGTTGTATTATGGCAGTCATTATTTGACAACTTGGGTTGTCGACTACAGCGGGCCAGCCCGTCACCTCAGGAAGTTTTAACGATTAGTCGTTCTATCTACCTGGAAGTGAACGTAGAAGACTTGGGGATGAAACAGTCCACCGTCTAGCTACGCCACAAGCCTGTAAGAGGCCAACGCCTTAACCGCGAGATAGCCAGGAATGTTACCTGGCGGGCCGACACTCACGCCCTTACTTCCAATTGTGACCAGATTACTCCGGTCTCTCGATTGGTTACGAGTTCGAGGTCGCTTGCGCGGTCCTCTCCCTTACGAAGCGGTAAAACGGTGTTTACCGAATCTATCGCGGACCACAGCGTCCTTTGCCCGGCTCTTCACCCAGGATCGGATGGCCGATGGTCATTTCAAGAGTAGTCGCCGTAAGGACCGTAACCACCCCCGCTCTATAGGAAACAGTACAGCTTCCAGACTCCCCCGACTGTTAGTCAGAGTGCACAGTCGATTGGCTTACGCCGCACGGTGCGCAGACCGTCCAGGAGCACCAAAAGTTTGATTCCTACGGGAAACTGACCATAAGGTCAGTCCTACCCAGGCTCGCACTTCACGCGTGGAGGCCGTCGGATAGGTGTTGACCCGTGAGTATGACCGACCCTGAACAGAATGGGTCTTCGTGGCCAACTCAGCAAGGGCCCATTAACTCCCTAAAGTCATTATTTGACAGTACATTTTTTTCGTTTTTCTTTTCTTTCGTTCTCGCTGTATGTCATCTTCCTATCTTTATTATTTAATTTTATATTAAAAACTGGCCATTACCGACAGCGGTTTTACGGTTTCTAGTAGCGGCGTTCGCTTGACCATTTATAAAGCCATCCCGTGTCAACTTAGAAAGCCGATCGTTAACATTAAAAGTGTGTTAAAGTTAAAATTGTAACGGATATTAGTCATGAATAATGATAAAAGCATCATTATAAATGAGAACCGGAGCTAAAACGATTATATCCGTATGAGCAAAATGTTCACAGACAACGAAAAAGTTATTACTTTTTGGGGAGTGCAATTTTGAAATGACTTTTTTATCATTGTTTTTATCCTTTATACCTTTTTACGGTTACGGCCCACCTCAATGTCTAACGACAATTATCTGACAGGCGGCCGGCTTTTATAGCATCAAGTGGTAGTACTCAGGTGGTCACCCATCCAAGTACTGACTCCGCTCGAAGTTGCTTAACTTCGGTGATCTGAAGGGAACCAGTGTTTCACGCGGCTACGGACGTTACAAACTAATTATAGTTTATTAAGAGCCAAATTGCAATATATGCATAGCGCAAAACTATTTTATCACATCGGTTAAAATGTTATTTAGTAAATAAAAGTAGATATAACTGATTTTGATGATCTTTCAGCGGATTTATACGGCTTCGATCCAACCGCAGGAAAATAGTATTGCCAGCAACGAGCTGTTGCCTTACAATAATTAAAATTTAATAAATAAAGATTGGAAACAGTGTATTCTTATAAAATTGGAAAGATAGGCCATATTTCTTTGAAAATTTAAACAAAAAATCAACAATGTTCATAGTATTATCGTTTTTACCTGGATATAAATTAATATGAATGTACCATACTCGTATATCCATGCTCTAAAAGAGTTGACTGATTTTCTTTCGACCCAACACAAATAATTTAAAAGTCCAAAATAGCATGAATTTTAGCATTAATTTGAGGGGGCTATAGTGACTTTTTGAGGGGGCTAGTGATTTACAATATTATGTTAGTACAATTTAAAAAAGGCCAATGTAATAAAACGGGACAGAAAAAAAATCAGAAATAAAGAAATTGGAAAAAAATATTACAAACATATAAATAGGTAATAAAAGAGAAGTAAATTGACGTTATATTTGTGTATATGTTTGTAATTTCTAAAATAACAAAGTAATTAATTACAAAGTACTAGTAATAAAATTATATCTTATAAATTAACATATCTAAGTATATTAAAATATACAAAGCAGTATATAATATCAATTCAAATCAAAGCAGTGTATAATATCAGAATCAGTTAGCCTACCTCCATTGCCCAGTTAGGTTGGTTTAGAAATTAGAAATGGTGTAAATTATATGTTAAATAATTAAATAAATAAATGATCCATTACATTAGATCATAAGTTAGGTAGATATACAAGAACCAACTTATCGATCAGCGATGCCAATAATTGAAAATTTCAATTTCTCATCCCTCTAGTCTGTACACATCCATCACTGTTAGTGTAACGTACTGCCTACTCTTTTCATCGACCTATTTAATATTATTAAACAAAGTAGGACACCGAGCAGGCTAGGTCGAGGTGATTATATAGACATTGATGGACACGTAAACACACATACAAATCCGCATCAAAATCACGGCCAGAATGTTAGTTAGTTATATTATACGGCGTACAATGCCTGTAATTATACCCTCAATCTACAGGCCATAAATAGTCTAAAATATAGATTTTACTTTAATTATGTCCGTTCGAACTTACTGCCTTTATATAGGGTATTAAATTGCTCAATACCATAGTAGGGCGGTGTCGACTACAACGGGCGAACCCGTCACCTCAGGAAGTTTTAACAATAGTGATCGTTCTGTCTCCCGTGAGGTGAGCGCGGATGACTTGGGACGAAAACAATCCACAGTCTAACTACGCCACATGCCCGTCAGAGGCCAACGCCTTACGACTAGGCACCGGGAAAGGTGCCCAGAGGCAAGCCTCGCCCCCTGACTACCAGTTTGGAAGGTATCTCCATCTGGAATTAACCTTCAGGATACCTCCTACCTCCTGACTGGTTACAGGATCGAGGTCGCTTGCTTGGTCCTCTTCCTTGTGAAGCGGTGATACGGTGATTACCGAATCTATCGCGGACCACGACATCCTTTGCCCGGCTTATTGACCCGGGATCGAGTGGCCGAACGGTCGGGTGGCTCAATGCCATAGTACGTTTTAGCACTCTTTGCGCACACAGGTGGCACTGATAGCATTGTCCGACAAAACTAATAGCAATTTATTTGGCCATCTATTATAACAGAGATAAGGGATGTTTCTTTTATAATAGGGAAGTACGAGAACATCTCTCATGAAGTACGAGACCGTGGGAACTGAATGGTTCGAAAAGCTTGAATGAGATGGGATGGTGTTGATTGCAGGATGATGGATAGTAGATTAATAGGATGTTGATGATAGAATAGTACACTTAAGTAAAGACGATAAAGAAGAGCAAGTATATGAACATTTAATTTTCTCCTTTGGCGTACTGGCAACCACTTTAACTGTGCCCTATATTCGAAATGCCCTATATTCTTAGTATATATCGATATACCGCAACTCCTATTCAACTTCACTTTCTGTCTCGAACTCGACTGAACCCGCAACCTGATGCAATACTGCATTGGAACGCATTAGCGATGAACTAACATCGCTAATTTAGGTCAATAAACCTTACCAATTCGTGCTCGTACACGTATTGTTATTACTCCTGCTTAGGCACTCATTTTATTTTTATTTAACTTAATTTATTTGATGCATTTAATATTGATGTGCAAAATCAGACCAACCCTGAACAGAATGGGTCTTCGTGGCCAACTCAGCAAGGGACCATTAGCTCCCAAATCGTAACCCTTCAAATAGGTGCCTATGTGCAGAAAATCATGATCCATTTTTAATTTACTAGTAAGTATGTAACTCAGAATATCGGATTCTTCTACCTTGCTGACTGATGATTCACCACGTCGATGATATCATGTCTTGTTTGTCCAGATTTTGCATACAACCAAATATGGAAAACGACCGCATAAAAATATGATGTTAATAATCGAGAATATCACGTTTCAGCTAATACATTAGAAACGTTGGGCAACCGCTCCTTTTGTTGAAGTTTAGACCCAAAGTCTTAGTGATTTTGTAATATCAGATCAGATTAATCCAAGAAAATATCGAACTACCTCTCAAATACAATAAAGCAACACAACACATTGACCGAAATATGCCCTCGTAATTAAGAAATCCTATTATCGCTGAGAAACTCTCTCCTTTTCAATTAGGACTGAGTCAAGAATATAAATTATCATGTCATATGGACAAAATAAAAGGTTATAATATCAATTGTTGTAACTACGAATGTTACACAAATAGTTAAATAAATGTACAAGGTACACTGGCATAGTGATTAGTTTGCCTGATTTTACATTGTAAGGTTCCAAATTCGATTCCCGGCTGTGTCATCATTTTCCGTTGGGAGAAAATTAACGGAATTGCATTTCAGTTCTGTCGATCGAACGCAATAACAAGACATATACATACCCACATGTTACACCCACACAACACTTCATAGTAGGATTGGTAGTAAGTATTGTAGTATATATACACCCGCCCATTGGGAAATTTCACAATAAAGAGTAACAACAAGAAACAATAAGGTTCCATGTGCCTAAAGATTCTTTTAAAAATCTTCTATATCCTTATGAGTGTCAATTAATAATTCAGATAGCGGAAGAATTCTCTGATAGGGTTGATAGTCTTTCAGAATTCGTTAGTTTTTCAGAAATATTAGGTATTTTTTTCAGCGAAAAACAAGAATACCGAGTTCTTCAACTCCTTGACATCTAAGGTTAACAAAAGATTTTTTCATTTTATATGGTATATCCATAGCGATTATTATAATTTGCTTTTATATGATTTGCTATTATGATTATGATGCTTTTAGAGCATTTTTAACGAAATTCGTCAATGTTTTTCCCACTATTCTGGTATAAATGATGGTTTACATCGCGCCTTTAGGTTTTTGGCTATACGGGGTGTTATTACTGCACGGGCATATTTTCTGTGGGTGCTCAGTACAACGCGGTAAGCAACTTTTGATTATTTTTTTTATGTTTTTTGTTTTTTTTTTATATATGAAAATTTGAAGAAGTTGACTGTTTGAGAAGCGTTTGAGCGCGCTGCGCCATCTAGTGGTAGGTAATACGTCGTAAATAAACAATATCAGCTACATTTTACCAACCGCTAGATAGCGCATCGTAACCATATGTAGCTATTTATAATATTTAAAAATAAAATGAAGAAAAACAAATTTTCAAATATTTTTTTTCAATTTTCAGTTTTTTTTTATTAAAAGTTGCTTTTTTTGTTGTATTGATTCACCCACAAAAAATCACGTGCAGTAATAACACCCCGTATATCTATATCTATATAATTTAAAGCAGAATAATTTCTAAGAACTCTAATATCACCACTGCAAGGTGATATTAGGAGGGGGTGGGAGGGTTTAATGGAATTATGTAAAATCCTAAATTTTGATATTGTATCTCCTAAAATCTATACAATAATAAGCCCATGGCTGTATCAACGGGCGCGTGCTTATACTATTACTCACTAGTCTATGATACTACCTATACAGTGGCCATATTTGCCTACAACATTTTGTCAAATATGGCATATATAATGTCCATTTTCTTATAGCAGTATAACTAGATAATTATCTAGGTACTATATATACGTATACGACCTGTGTGAGATAGTGCCTAGCATTGGCTGGTACCAAACTTCAAATAGCTCGGAACGTTCACGTGATTTACGTGCTCACGTGGTATAATTATCCACTCCTTTCGTGAACGCCTGAAAGTGACTAGGATACGCGGAAGTAGGTCACTATCGCGATTGGGTAGAAACACGTAGCCAGCTGGTTAGAATGCAGAAATGTTACATTCTTGTTACCTACTATGATCTCTTCTACCATTTCACCGATTCTAATTTATATCAATAACATTTTAAGTGGGGAAAGCCCACATTGCATTGTTAGCGCAATGCTGATATCTACAGGATTTTTCAAACTTTTGACAACTACATAGTTTATTTCTAGATTCTGTCTGCTGGTTTTATACAACGTCAATAGATTCTACTCATTTTTAAAAATAAGCTACTACAAAATAATCCGAAATAGTCTAGCTCAGTCTTCTACCAAAAGCAGTATTTCAGCTACAATCCATGTTGTTTGGTTTAACGTCATTACTGGATTCGAGCACTTGGGCAGGTTTGGGTGGATTTCTCCGTCCTCCGGTCTGGTGGTCTACCTGACGTAAACGGATATTCAGTTTAAATAGTTTGCGGACCGCGACGCCCTTTGCCCACCATGGTCACGCGGGATCGGGTGGCCGACGGACCGATTCAAGGGTTGAAGACGTCAGGTCGACAGCTACCCTCCGCTGTCATAGGAAACGTAAGTGTCCAGACACTTTGGTTATTTGCTAGCTGGGCATTCAACACCTAGCAAACCGGACGGTGCACCAACTGCCCAGTTCTGCCCGATGTATCATCCCGAATCCGCGATTTCTTGATCCCACCCGCCTCTAACTGCAGGATTACAGCCGGGGCAGAAGCTCACAGCGGCCCTGACAGGGTAAGCCCCTCTTCGAGGGGGCTAGCAGATAGGAGTTGAACCGTGAGTTGGGCAGGCCAGATGACATAGACTTTTGGCCAACACCTCCCAAGCTACACGGAACCATTAGGAACGTAAGTATCTGTACAACTAGATCTGTCCACTACAACGGGCTAACCCGTCACCTCAGCAAGCTTTAACGATATTGCTCGTTCTGTCTCCCGTGAGGTGAGCGCAGAAGACTTAGGACGAAACAGTCCACCGTCTAGTTAAGCCACAACCAGCGGGTCGGCACTCGCGCCCTTACTACCAGTTGCAACCAGATTACTCCGGTCTCCCGACTGATTACGGGTTCGAGGTCGCTTGCGCGGTCCTTTCCCTTACGTAGCGATGAAACAGTGTCTACCGAAACTATCGCGGACCACGGTGTTCTTCATCCGGATTTCACCCGGAATCGGGTAGCCGATTTGTAGTTTCAAGAGCAGTCGCCGTAAGGTGAACAGCTATCCCCGCTCTATAAGAGACAGTACTGTTTTCAGACTCCCCCAACTGTCAGTCAGAATGCATAATCGATTGGCTGACGCCGCTCGGTGCGCAACCCGTCCAGGAGCGCCAGAAGATTAACTCCTGGGGGAAACTGGCCCGCAGGCCAGAGTCCTACTCGGGCTCGCACTTCATACGTGGAGGCCGCCGGATGGGCGTTGACCCGTGAGTTTGACCGACCCTGAACATATGAGTCTTAGTAGCATATGCAACAGGGTCCATTAGGATCCCTAGTCTCTGTACAGTTTGTAGTTTTCTTGGAGTCGTTCGAAGGTCATTTCTGGGTTATCATACTATCGCTCTATATAAACAGCATTAGTGTTATTCAGTCACCGTGCATGTCATCATGCATTGCTTTCATGTATTTTATCTCAATGAGTTTTCCCCATCGGGTATTGACACGTTTATTAATATCACCGTTTGAGAGCCACTGTTTTATGACTTCATCCGCGGCGCGGTGCGGCGTCGCGCGCATAGAGGGCGTGAATTTTATATGACCTAGCCAGTCTGGCACAGCACCCCCTTCGGCTGGCTTCATTGGTACAGTATATCGGTCAGTGGCACCCGATTAGGTCGGGCCTTCAGCCATGCCGCGTCACGCGAACTCGCCATCAAACGGTCGATCGAAATCCACACAATTCGTCACCGAAATGTAACCAAAACCGACGCTTAGGCGAAGATGTCCCGACCGTGCAGACGCAGCGCCACCATCTCTCTCGAACCGCGCGCGCGAGAGGGAGACAATGAATAGTTTTCGCCAATTTCGCACGCCGCATTCGAGAAACTTGAAGGAAATGCTCATAGGAATGATATAATGCATGCGGTTCGCCTGCCGCCAATCGTATCGCATATACATCTCCCTTATGATCAGTTCCTCAGAAGAAAAGCAAGAAGGTAGGTGAGGCTACACAAAGAAAGGGTGCTATATTAGCCCCATGCTGCTTTTTTTATTTCAAATTTAATGGGAAAATCACTCACTATTTATAGGGAAATACCTACTAATTAGTTTATATCAATAAAGCCATTGTGCGGTTGCTCGCAATGAACAGGAAGGTGCTATCATCTACAGCGCGGCAGCGGGCAAACCTGTCATTTTAAAGCACGATATATACATTCCTGCAGTATTACAAAAAAATCGTGTTTGGACCAGTAGCAAAAAAAGAAAGCACACTGCAGCATCTTGATCACTACGTCAACGCCACCTAACTAGGCCTAGGCCTGTATCATGAAATATCATTAAGAAGAATAGATTAAAGAAGGAATTAAAATAAAAGAATTAGTTTAAAATAGTCCAGGAAGGTATGTGTGTGATATGTCTTTCAACCTGGAGTGAACGTAGAGAATTTGGGACGAAGACAGTCTTCCATCTAGCTACACTAAATAGTCTGTGAGAGACCGGCATGGCACCGAGAAGTGGAACCAGCGCAGCCTCGCGCCTTTACTACCAAATTTAGCGGGATTTCTTCGTCCTCCTATTTGGTTCCGGGTTCGAAGTTGCTTGCATGGCGTCTACCTAACGTTAGCGATAAATCGGTTTGAATTTATGGCGGGCCGTGGCGTATTTGCCCTTCTATCCCTCAGGATCAAGTGACCAACGGGTCGTTTCAAGAGCGGCTGACATTAGGTGAACAAACACCTCCCGCTGCTTAGGAAACATTATATCGTTCCCAGACTCCTCCAGTTACTCGCAGGAGTGTACAGTCGATCGGCTGACGCCGCGCAGTGCGCAAGCCACCCTGTAGCGTCCGACGCTCATCCCCCAGAGGAAACTGATCCAACATGCATGCAATGAGAGCCTAGGGAAAGAGTCCTAACCGGGGTAGACCCTCTTCGAGGAGGCTACTCGATAGGAGCTGAACCAAGAGTTGACCTGACCCCAAAGGACGAGGTGGGTCTTAAGTGTCTCAACTGCACGAAAACAATTAGCTACCTAGGTGATGAGCACTGCGCTCCGTATTTTGAAGTTTAAGATCCTGACAATGGTATCAGAGTGCATTCTTCGGTGTTTAGTATATGCTAGAACAAATGTCACTGATCAACATACAAATCGCGAACAACACCATCACGAAACTCGTTATCGGGACAATATAGAGTGATTGACCATATTAATGTTTGGTGGTTATATTAACTACACCGTGATTGTTTGTATTATTGTGCACATTTTAAAACCCTATTGTATCCTAAACAATATTGATTTTAAGTGTTTAAAGCTATTGAAATACGGTATTTTGTACCTACGTTTCATGACAAATTATTTAATCCATCATAACAATAAGAAATGGAACTTACCGCATAAAATAGTGAAATTAATATTTTTTTCTTCGAAATTACACTGGTTGTCATGACGACGAGAATAATTACAGTAAGATAGTTTTTCATAATCGTGACGGCAATAATTAGGATGGCTTGTGAATATTCATTAAAATTTGGCTTTATATGCACCCAGTTTTTTGTAAAAAAAAGAATCATTCTGATTATTTCCAGAATTATTTAGTGGAACTTATTTTTTTTTGTTTTAATTTTTAATTGATTTTAGTAATATTGAAATATCAAAAAATACCTAAAGCTCTCTTTTTATGTATACGAAAATACTTTTCTCACAAAAAATATTTCCACAAATATTTCAATATAGGTATGTGAAATTCCGCTGAATATTTCTGACAATATTCCGAATGAGTTTTTTTTTACAAAATAGTGGGGGCATTTAAAGCAAACAATAATGAATATTTACAGGCTGTATTAGTTAATTGTCATCATGATTATGAAAAACGTATCTTACCGTGCTCATTTACTCCGTGATGACAAAAAGTGTAATTTCGAAGAAAAATTTTCAATTTCACTATATTACGCGATAAATTCCATTTGTTATGATTATGATGGCTAAAAGAATTTGTGATGATAGGTAGGTATAACATACAATAATTTAATGACTAAACACGTAACAATAATAATCATTTCAAAAATTACAAAATACGATTGCCCTTACAAAAAGTCAACTGTTGTATTTAGAATAATTAGAAATAAATTGTTCGCGCTGAATAGCACGTTTTGTAAAAAAATAAAGTTCGTCCTGCGCCCTGCCGCAAGTATCTTAAAACGATTGCGCGCCGCTGCGCCGCCGCCGCACTTTCGGTTGCCCTCGGTGCTTAAGTAATAAAAAGGTTTTTTATGAAATATTTGTGGTTTGTGTATTTCTCCGTATATATACATATATATTTCCGAAATTTACTCCATCAGACCTTTCATTAGATACTAAACACGATATGTTTATTGACATTTGGATAATTAGTTAATTAGGTATTTATTTGATATTCGAGCACTCCCCTATGACACTAGGGATGACATAACGATTCCAACATTACCACATACTTCTAAATCGGTCCAAGCGTTTAGAAATTATGGTGCAATAAAAAAACGGAAAACATACATTGTATACATGAATCCTAAACACATACGACTCCTTTTTTTTTGGGCAGTCGTGTAAAAATGAACGTTGTTTAGGATAAGGTTTTGAAATGAAGATTTAGTACCGAAATTCACAAGCGTCCCTATTAGTTTCACCACGCACTGGTTTATTTTTGAAATATTTATTCTATTAAGTTTGAAACTATTTAATTGCCTACCTCTACGAGCCAGACAACTCGACTTAAACATGTTTGAAATATTAATGAAATGAAAATTGACTTCCACTCATGCTTTCTGTAGACTTGATGAGTTCTACAACTGTCCTGAATCGTTTTTTGTATGATAAACACTGTGTGATCCTATCCAAAGATAATTTAATATCCTATCAATTACTTGGTATTAATTTATAGGGTATCTTGTTACCATATGACATATTTAGATTTACATTGTTGTTAATCATAGTTTTATGACTGTTTTACATTTATATTTTATAGGTTTTTTTTCTTCCTTATTACACTAAGTAATGATAATCGATTTGCTATATTTTCTTGTTACTTACTTCATTATAACTAATAAATTATGAGTTTTTCTTAAGTTATTAATATCAATTATTTGACATTATCAAATGCCAGTTTTTATTTTTTAAAGTTTATCTAAAATATTTAGTCTAAAACTGACGAATTTAATAATATTCTATAAGGGCTCTGGTTATCCAATGGTTATTACTGTTTAATGCTATTTTACTCTGAATTTAATAAATTAATTATAGATTATGTGACGAAAAGTGAAGAAAGTGAAAAAAAGAATATTGAAAAAAAAAAGAAAGTGAAAAAAAGAATTAAAGTGAAAAAAAGAATTTTGCAGCAAATTCAAGTTTTTAAAGATAAAAAAGCTTCGACTTACCATTTTCGTGTTATTTCTATTGTTGCAGACGCCATCGTTGTCCACACAATAATGAACCAGAGCCATTGTTCGATGTGGAGAAGACGAGCCACGTCACTACTGCTTACCAGGAGGATTTCGAAGAGAAACACGTGACCAGGCAACAGCTGGTGCATCATGAGGATCATCTGCGCCTTGAAGGTATGTATTCCTACGTTCTATTCTGTTGTATTCATCTTATCAGACAAACCTAATTACATACGAATAAAAGTTGTCAAACTAGAACCATTCTAAAAACTTTTCGTAAATAAGATCTTTCCTCAAGCTCTATAAAACCTACATTCGCCCGCTCCTCGAATACTCCTTCCAGGTATGGAATCCTTACTTTCGGAAATATATAGAGCACCTGGAAAGAGTTCAGAGAAGAGCAACAAAGTTGGTGCTATCGCTGAGGAACAAACCATACGAAGACTGGAAGAACTTCGCCTGACAACATTAGAGAAACGTAGGCAGCGAGGAGACTTAATAGAAAGCTACAAAATGCTTCACGGTTATTAGTGTGCCCAACCTCGAGAGCATGTATGCCCTGAACACCAATAAGCAACTGCGTGGACACTCGTTGAAGCTAAATAAGACGATTGCAGCATCCAACCCCAGAAAATATTTTTTGACAAATCGTGTAGTGGATGCTTGGAATGCGTTGCCAGAGAAAGTGATCAGTGCTATCTCTGTCGATAGCTTTAAAAACAAACTGGACATTTCTCTTAGTGCAAATTAGTCACAAGTTTAAAAACAAGTGCATGTGATATACTCGCATCCGCCCTAAGCTGCTAGTGTATAATATAATAATAAAATAAATAATACTAATAAGAAACAAACTCAACAATAAATGTACTCAAGAAAGATATTTACAGGGCCGGATGACATAATGGTTAGGACGCCTGATCTTACATTATAAGGTTCCGGACTCGATTTCCGGTTTGGTTACCATTTTCCATTGGGATAAAATTAACGGAATCGCATTTCATTTCTGTCAATCGAATGCAATAATAAGCCATACTTTTACGCACATGTAGGGTTGGTTGTAAGAGATTGTCGTATGATAATAAACCCTCCAATGTGAAATATCACAATAAAGAGTATAAACGTTAAAAAAAGAAAGAAGAAACTGGACGCAATAAACTTATATTATAAATTCATAATTCACAACATAGATAGCCAGCTACGTATGGGATGACGAACGTCCTGATTAATTTCTCAAATCTCCCAAAAATTAGTGTAAATCATTCGGTATAAGCTCTGCGATTTCGAAACTTGTAATATACAAGGTGAATAAAACTGATACTGTCAGTACTGATACCTGAGGTGCTCTACTGGATGACCTCACTTGAAATGTTCGTCCACTTGGAAGCATTAAAATTATATAAGCATTATTAAATTGGAAGCATTATATTATAGGAAGCAATTTGGAGCATTAAACTTATATACATAGTAATGAAGATTACCTTAATTATTTGAACAAAGATAGCCAAGCAAGATCTGGGATAAAAAAACATCCTGATTAACTTCTCAAATCTCCTAAAAATCATTGTAAATCATTCGGTAATTGCTCTGCGATTTCGAAACCTTTAAGATACAAGGTTAAAAACACTGGCCCCAATAGTGATACCTGGGATACTCTACTGGAAGAACACTTTAAATGTTTGTTCACTTGAACAGTTCGATAATATCCATTTAAAGATCCTCCCCAGCACTGCTGAATAACAATCACTTTCTCATTTGAAGGTACATTCGAGACTCCGGAGCGCGAGCCCTGGCGCCCGGCTGAACGTCAACAGCCGAAGCGACCTCAGGACAATCTCCGCCCCGAGGGAGACTTCGAAAAGCCCCACAAGGAACAATGGACACCAGGAGAGAGACCGCAGGCAAAGAAACCGCAAGATAATCTGAGGCCGGAGGGCGACTTTGACAGACCAGCGCCCATTAAGTGGTCCCCGGGAGAGCGGGAACCGGTGAAGAAGCCATCTGATAATCTCAAACCCGAGGGAGACTTCGACAGGCCAACACCAACCAAGTGGTCTCCGGGAGAAAGGGAACCTATGAAGAAGCCGTCGGATAATCTTAAACCCGAAGGAGATTTCGACAGGCCGACGCCAACCAAGTGGTCTCCGGGAGAAAGGGAACCGATGAAGAAACCATCCGATAATCTCAAACCCGAGGGAGACTTCGATAGGCCGATGCCAATCAAGTGGTCCCCAGGCGAACGGGAACCGATGAAGAAGCCATCGGATAACCTTAAACCCGAAGGAGACTTTGCGAGACGCGAGCCCCAGAAGTGGAGCCCGGGCAACCGAGCTCCTACGAAGAAACCGGAAGACAATCTCAAACCGGAAGGAACGTTCGACACACCCGTTAAGGAGAAATGGCAGCCAGGCGAAAGACCCAAAGCCAAGAAACCCGAAGACAACCTAAAGCCTGAAGGGGAATTCGAAAGACCTGATAAGCCAAAGTTTACTCCTGGCGAACGTCCTGTAGCGAAACGGCCCACGGACAATCTATTCCCCGAAGGGGAGTTCACAGGGGTGAGAACCGATGAATATAAAGTTGTTCGAGGGGAAAGAGCTGATATCGTAAGAAGATTGGACAATATCATAACCGAAGGAGAATTTATGGGTAATTATATATTTTTTTAGATTTTAGATCAAACCTAGCTGCAACTTCTGAAAAGTTGTCTTCCCCGTGATGTTAGACGCTCCTAAGTGTTAAACCGAGGACAGACCTCTGGGTGCATACTGTGGTTAATATTTTAGATACTGAAGCAGTCTACTATCTATGAAGTATCACCTAATGTTTTTCCGGCACTGTCCAGTAGTTATGCAGCTTAGACGATAGCATAGGCCACTAAGGCACTGACGATATCTTAACAACCCCACAAACTTGCCCATATAGTGCGAAGCCCATTCTATTGCATAGAAGATATTCCCAATTACTTGGCTGAAGACAAATTGGCATTAATTTGGAAGCGAGAGATGCCTCTAACCCATTGAGTATAAGTACCTCCATACACTTCCATTAACTGCGTTATTCTATTCCTACTGCTGCTTTGATGTAATCCAATGTCGCTGCGAATCGAATAGCTGGTCCATTTCTTAAAACTTGGCTATGTGGTCCCCGGAATTCTCTCTCTCTCTCTCTCTTAGCATAATAGCCGTGCATTTTCTAGCTTCATACCCTTAATTTCAGCAAAACCTATTCATCTTTTGACAATCGAAATTGTATATTCGAAAATTCAGTGACCTTATCAATGATAGTGAGGATACAATGCACTTGTGGAATATTATAGTTCTTATACGTATACTATTCAGTTTGCCAAAGTAGGCCCATCACGGATATTCCTATGATTCTTATGCTATTTTTAATCTGTGCTTACTAGTATTGATATAGAAATGTGCTGATCAAAAAGCTTTCATTTTTATCCATATTCAGTTGCTTCCGATCTTGCATGATGATCTCGATGTGATTATATAAATATTTTAATTAAATTTCAGATGTTACGACCTCAAATTCAGTCTTCACCGGTCAACCCACCGAACGACCGAGGCCGGTACGTAGAAACACCTGGACCAAAATCGAAGGAGAAATGATCACCGACACGACAAATCGCACAGAATACATTAACCACACCGAGGATGTTACGTACGAACGCACATCGATCGTCAAAAAGAAAATGGACAACTTGGTAACTGAAGGCACCACAGACTACACGACATCGAATCAAGTTGACTTCATCGAAAAATCCGGACCGATAGAGCGGCCGAGAAAGCGAACCTGGACCAAGGACGACTTTGATAAATTCTACTCCAGAAAAGACACCGTTAGCACGACGACCTCGCAAGACGTCTACAAACAACTCGATCAAACAGATGTCCGTCACACTCAAATCATTCAACGCGATAATCTCTATCCCGAAGGAGAATTCGACCGTCCTAAAAAACCAGAATACAGCCCCGGCGAAAAGCCAAAACAGATCAAACCAAAAGACAACTTGAAGCCAGAAGGGGACTTTGTAAGACCGGAGCAGCCTAAGTATCAGAAATCTGATCGACCGACTCCGACCAAACCTAAAGACAATTTAAAGCCAGAAGGTGACTTCACTCGGCCAGAAAAAACCGAATGGAGCCCAGCTGAAAGACCGAAGCAAAAGAAACCAAAAGATAACCTCTACCCCGAAGGAGAATTTGAAAAACCCGAACATGAAACATGGGAACCGGCTGATCGACCTACACCGAAGAAGCCTCAAGACAATTTATACCCTGAAGGCAATTTTGAAAGACCAGAACAGCCACAATACCAAAAGGGCGAACGTCCCAAACCAAGCAAACCCTTTGATAATCTTAAACCAGAAGGAGATTTTGAAAGACCTGAGAAGGATAAGTTCCTTCCCGCCGATCGCCGCACGCCGACGAAACCCAAAGACAATCTAAAACCGGAGGGAGACTTTGAACGGCCAGACAAACCTGGGTGGAGCCCAGCAGAACGTCCGACCCAAAAGAAGCCCAAGGATAACCTTTACCCAGAAGGTGAATTCGAAAAACCTAAGCATGAGCCATGGACACCAGCTGAAAAACCTAAGCAGAAGAAACCGCAAGATAACTTATATCCGGAGGGTGAATTTGAACGGCCGGAGCACCCGCAATATCAAAAAGGCGAAAGGCCAAAGCCAACTAAACCTTTCGATAATTTGAAGCCTGAAGGTGAATTCGAAAGACCAGAAAAGGAAAAGTTCCGTCCAGGGGATCGTCCTACCCCAACAAAACCGAGGGACAATTTGAAACCGGAAGGTGATTTTGAAAGACCCGAGAAACCTGGATGGAGCCCAGCGGAACGTCCAGTTCAGAAGAAACCTAAGGATAATTTGTATCCTGAAGGAGAATTTGAAAAACCAGAACACGAGCCCTGGACACCAGCAGAACGGCCAAAACAGAAGAAGCCTCAAGACAACTTATACCCAGAGGGTGATTTTGAAAGACCAGAACATCCACAATACCAAAAGGGTGAAAGACCAACACCATCGAGGCCTTTTGACAATCTTAAGCCGGAAGGCGAGTTTGATAGACCTGAAAAAGAGAAGTTCCGTCCTGCAGAACGTCCGACTCCATCAAAGCCTAAAGATAATTTGAAGCCTGAAGGGGACTTTGAGAGACCAGATAAGCCTGAATGGAGCCCAGCTGAAAGACCAGTTCAAAAGAAACCTAAAGACAATCTTTATCCTGAAGGAGACTTCCAAAAACCACAACATGAGCCTTGGTCCCCAGCAGAACGGCCAAAACAAAAGAAGCCCCAGGACAACTTGTACCCAGAGGGTGATTTCGAAAGACCAGAACACCCACAATATCAAAAGGGTGAGAGACCGAAACCAAGTAAACCATTCGACAATCTCAAGCCTGAAGGAGATTTTGAAAGGCCAGAAAAAGAGAAGTTCAGGCCAGGTGAACGTCCTACTCCAACCAAACCAAGGGACAACTTAAAACCAGAAGGTGATTTTGAAAGACCCGATAAACCTGGATGGAGCCCCGCAGAACGACCAGTCCAGAAGAAACCAAAGGATAATCTTTATCCTGAAGGTGAATTCGAAAAGCCGGAACATGAAACATGGACTCCAGCTGAAAGACAGAAACCTAAAAGACCTCAGGATAATCTTTACCCTGAAGGAGAATTTGAAAGGCCTGAACAGCCACAATATCAAAAGAGTGAAAGACCGAAACCATCCAAACCATTGGACAATCTCAAGCCCGAAGGAGATTTTGAAAGGCCAGAAAAAGAGAAATTCAGGCCAGGTGAACGTCCTACTCCAACCAAACCAAGGGACAACTTGAAACCAGAAGGTGACTTTGAAAGGCCCGAAAAACCTGGATGGAGCCCAGCAGAACGTCCAGTTCAAAAGAAACCTAAGGATAATTTGTATCCCGAAGGAGAATTCGAAAAACCAGAGCACGAGCCCTGGGCGCCAGCAGAACGGCCAAAACAAAAGAAGCCTCAAGACAACTTATACCCAGAAGGTGATTTTGAAAGGCCAGAACATCCACAATACCAAAAGGGTGAAAGACCAACACCAACAAAACCTTTTGACAATCTTAAGCCTGAAGGCGACTTTGATAGGCCTGAAAAAGAAAAGTTCCGTCCTGCAGAACGGCCGACTCCATCAAAGCCAAAAGATAATTTGAAGCCAGAAGGGGAATTCGAGAGGCCAGATAAGCCTGAATGGAGTCCAGCTGAAAGGCCAGTTCAAAAGAAACCTAAAGACAATCTTCATCCTGAAGGAGACTTCCAAAAACCACAACATGAGCCTTGGTCCCCAGCAGAACGGCCAAAACAAAAGAAGCCTCAGGACAACTTGTACCCAGAAGGTGATTTTGAGAGACCAGAACACCCACAATATCAAAAGGGTGAGAGACCAAAACCAAGTAAACCATTCGACAATCTCAAGCCCGAAGGAGATTTTGAAAGGCCAGAAAAAGAGAAGTTCAGGCCAGGTGAACGTCCCACTCCAACTAAACCAAGGGACAACTTGAAACCAGAAGGTGATTTTGAAAGACCCAACAAACCTGAATGGAGCCCTGCAGAACGACCAGTCCAGAAGAAGCCAAAGGATAATCTTTACCCTGAAGGTGAATTTGAAAAGCCGGAACATGAACCATGGACTCCAGCTGAAAGACAGAAACCTAAAAGACCTCAGGATAATCTTTACCCTGAAGGAGAATTTGAAAGGCCTGAACAGCCACAATATCAAAAGAGTGAAAGACCACAACCATCCAAACCATTCGACAATCTCAAGCCCGAAGGAGATTTTGAGAGGCCAGAAAAAGAGAAATTCAGGCCAGGTGAACGTCCCACTCCAACCAAACCAAGGGACAACTTGAAACCAGAAGGTGACTTTGAAAGGCCTGAAAAGCCTGGATGGAGTCCAGCAGAACGTCCAGTTCAAAAGAAACCTAAGGATAATTTGTATCCTGAAGGAGAATTTGAAAAACCAGAACACCAGCCCTGGGCACCAGCAGAACGGCCAAAACAGAAGAAGCCTCAAGACAACTTATACCCAGAAGGCGATTTTGAAAGGCCAGAACATCCACAATACCAAAAGGGTGAAAGACCAACACCTACGAGGCCTTTTGACAATCTTAAGCCTGAAGGTGACTTCGATAGGCCTGAAAAAGAAAAGTTCCGACCTGCAGAACGGCCGACTCCATCAAAGCCTAGAGATAACTTGAAACCAGAAGGGGACTTTGATAGGCCGGATAAGCCTGAATGGAGCCCATCTGAAAGGCCAGTTCAAAAGAAACCTAAAGACAATCTTTATCCTGAAGGCGACTTCCAAAAGCCACAACATGAGCCTTGGTCACCAGCAGAACGGCCGAAACAAAAGAAGCCCCAGGACAACTTGTACCCAGAAGGTGATTTTGAGAGACCAGAACACCCACAATATCAAAAGGGTGAGAGACCAAAACCAACTAAACCATTCGACAATCTCAAGCCCGAAGGAGATTTTGAAAGACCAGAAAAAGAGAAATTCAGGCCAGGTGAACGTCCTGCTCCAACCAAACCAAAGGACAACTTGAAACCAGAAGGTGACTTTGAAAGGCCCGATAAACCTGGATGGAGCCCTGCAGAACGACCAGTTCAGAAGAAGCCAAAGGACAATCTTTATCCTGAAGGTGAATTTGAAAAGCCAGAACATGAACCATGGAGTCCAGCTGAAAGACAGAAACCTAAAAGACCCCAAGATAATCTATATCCAGAAGGTAAATTTGACAGACCAGAACACCCTCAATACCAAAAGGGTGAAAGACCAACACCTACAAAACCTGTTGATAATTTAAAGCCAGAAGGAGATTTTGAAAGGCCAGAGAAGGATAAATTCCGACCAGCTGAACGTCCTACTCCAACAAAACCAAGAGACAACTTAAAGCCCGAAGGTGACTTTGATAGGCCGGAAAAGACTGGATGGAGTCCAGCTGAACGCCCAGTTCAAAAGAAGCCTATAGATAACTTGTACCCAGAAGGGGAATTCGAAAAGTCGAAACCTGAACTATGGAAGCCAGCTGAAAAACCGAAGCAGATTAAACCTCATGATAATTTGTACCCAGAAGGTGATTTTGAACGGCCTGAGCATCCGCATTATCAGAGGGGCGAAAGACCCAAACCCACAAGGCCGACTGATAATTTGAAACCGGAAGGTGATTTTGACCGACCTGAAAAGGATAAATTCCGTCCCGGTGAAAGACCGACTCCGACAAAACCAAAGGATAACTTGAAACCAGAAGGCGACTTTGACAGACCGGATAAGCCCGGATGGAGTCCAGCTGAAAGGCCTGTACAAAATAGACCAAAGGACAATCTATATCCGGAAGGAGAGTTTGAAAAGCCGAAACACGAGCCGTGGAGCCCGGCTGAGAAACCCAAACAAAAGAGACCTCAGGATAATTTGTATCCGGAAGGTAATTTTGAACGGCCAGTCACACCTCAATACCATAAAGGTGAACGACCAACAGCGACGAAACCGAAAGATAATCTGAAGCCAGAGGGTGAATTCGAAAGGCCTAAGCATACTCCGATTGGACCTGCTGAAATGAGAACTCCGATCAGGCATCCGGACAATCTCCACCCAGAAGGAGAGTTTGATAAGCCCGTAGTTGAGAAATGGAAACAGGCCGAGAGGGTAGTGCAGAAAAAACCAGAAGATAATTTACATCTTGAAGGAAAAATTGAAACATATCGAAAGACGATTGATGAGTATAATACCACGGTGGTTGATCGGGTTGATATTAGACGGCGGGAGGATAATCTGCGGATTGAAGGAGAGTTTATTGATAATAGATCGCGAGACGATTACAGTGTTAAATCAAAGGTGGAGAGACCGAAGCAAATACGCCATCGGGATAATTTGAAGCCAGAAGGTGAATTTGAGAAGACTACTCCGGCAAAACTAGGACCGGCCGAGCGGCGCACTCTGATTCGACACGAGGATAATTTGAAAATGGAGGGCAGCATGGATGTGGTGGCGAGGAATGACTACAGAATCGTTAAAGGCGAAAGAGCCGATGTGAAGAAACATAAAGATCACCTAAAAATGGAAGGAGAAATCACTACTTACCGCTCGAGAGACGACTATAAGAACATAACCGTTAGGGAAAAGACTGAAGTTAAGAAACATAAAGATAACTTACAGATCGACGGTGAGTTTACAGACATGAGATCTCGCGACGATTACAAAGTGGTTAAAGGCGAAAGAGTGACAATTAAGAAACCGGAGGATAATTTAAAACCGGAGGGGCAGTTCATCGACTGCAAATCGAGGAATGATTACCATCAAACAAAGCGAGGCGAGAGAATGGACATCGTTCGCAGAGAAGATAATTTGAAGCTGGAGGGTGAATTCATTGATATGAAACAACGAACCGATTATAATGTCGTACAAGGACAGAGGATGAATGTCGTGAAACACGCCGATAATCTCAAAGTTGAAGGTAAATTTGAGGATTCGCGAACGTCAAATGAATATCGCAATGTGCGAGCGGAACGAGTTGAAATTAAGAAACGGGAGGATAATCTCAAGATACAAGGACATTTCGAGCACCACACTCGACGGGATGATTACCACGCTGTTAACGGCGAAAGAGCAACGATTGTTAAACATCAAGATAATCTAAAACCAGAAGGTGATTTCGAAAAACGTACACCTGTAAAATTCGGACCTGGTGAGCGAAGGTCGCTAATCAAACACGCTGACAATTTGAAAACAGAAGGAGATTTCGAGCGGCCATTGCCCGATAAATGGTCACCGGCTGAACGATCGGTGATCACCAAACCTAAAGATAATCTATACCCTGAGGGAGAATTCGAAAGACGCACCGTTCACAGTTCGGTGATCACTGGCGAAAGAGCGGAAATCAAAAAACATGAACAATCATTAAGTATCGGAAAAGGACAAATGGAAACGACGACGACGAACAAATCGACTTATCAGAACGTTTCACCGACGAGCACGTCGTTGCAGAAGAAGCACAACGAATCAACTATCAGCCTCGGTGATTACAATGAAAAATCAAGTAATCAGTCTATTTATAATACATATACGAAGCGTACTGGACGACAGCAAGCGCAAATTCTACAGGAGACTAACAAAATAGAGTCGTCGCGGGTGACTCACGGCACGAGCTCGGAATTCCGTCAAGCGATGTCCGGCGAGGCAGTGACGCATGTCTCCCAAACCGAACGATCCGGACACCACAAACACAAATCAGAACTCATAGCAGCTAACGATGCTAGTAATGCTGTCCTTCACCGCAAAGGCGTTACGACGACTACAGAAGCGCCACATTCTTCGAGCTCTGCAGCAGCGATACAAAAGCGCAGCATCAGCAATCTAACCGAACAGCATCATTCGTCGCAGATCCAAGACCGGAAGAGCATCAGCTCAATGCACCGATCAACCCGTGAAAACATTGGCATTATAAGCCAGCATTCCGAGCATTCGGGCACGAGGCAGCAGACGCGCCGCGACGGCCAGAACACCATCAGCGCAACGCATATAATCGAACGACCGCAGAAAATCACCCGAAGAGACAATTTAACAGTCGGCGGAGATTTTTACGGAACGTCCGAGGCGCATTCTTATGGCCACTTCACCAAAAAAATGGAGAAAGTGGAACGAGTGACAAGGCGCTCAAACACATCGCATATAACCCTCGGAGACACGATGATGGCGATCGGAAGCAACTACAAGAGGGAGTACGTGGCTCGACCGTCCGGACCCTGCCCGGCAACTCAACTGGAATCACCAAAAGCACCCTTCAAACACACGAGAGACACAAAAGAGCATAAATTCTATCTACCCAAAGTCTCCAATTGATCGTGACTGAATCCAACTAACATTCCAGGACTAATTCTAGATTTAATAAGCTTGATCTGAATATTTAATAACTGATATTATTATAATAGAAACAACGAGGTGCCCATTATAAATGATTAAATCTGTGATATTTAAAAACGTCCCATTAAAATTTTATACAGTTATTTTGTCAAGTGTCCAAAATGCTCATCTTTTTTGCTTTTTTTTTTGTGTAACCCCGCTTCTAACAAATATTGTGCTAATCTGTTTATTCTTTTTATTATTGTTGCTTGAAAATAAATAAAATATAAATACTGAAGAAAAATAGTTTAAATACTTACCATTTATGTAACCAAAGAGAGAGAATAAATCACACATTTATCGGTATAATATGTACAATAGTTTTTAATTTGAACTATACGTATAATCCAACAATGAATTGTTATTAAAAAGACACAAGAAACAATGATTATAATCCATGGGTGTCAACCCATCCACTTTTTCAAATGGAATCCCAAGAAAGCCGTATGATATTGATATGTGTCGTAAATGAGAACAATCGAGTCGAGACATTCAATTCTATGTAATCAAAGATCAGACGGGTTACAGGTCAAATATCAGTCGCGGGATGGGTTACACCCGGTTGCGGGATACGAGGCGCCGCTCCTCTCCGCTCGGGCGAGGAGGAGCGCTCCGTACGCTCGCAAATCACAAAACATTTTTAATATCAAATACGAATTTACGTCCCTACTTCTGATTCCCACTTTTCCATTTTAACACTAATCGATTAAAGAAAGAGAATCACATTGAAATATCGAGATATTTATAATACATAACAAATTGTGGAAAAAACTTTTACTTTACAAATACAAATGTGAAAATTTCACTACAGAGTTCCCCGACGTACTCTCTAATTGTTATTTATTTAAAATGCAGTCTTTAAGCAATTTTAGGCTTTCGTTTTAGTCATAATAAAAATATTTATAAGAAAAAAAAACTAAAATCTCTACACATACGATCTAAACGACTGCTCAAACTGCAAAAGGTGAATTATGAAGGTAGAATATTCCGGCCTGACAGATCAGGGTAGTTTAACGCCCTACAAGATTGGAATTGATCAAAAAAGAAAAAAAACCTATTTACTTAAAAACGTGGAATATAATTTGACTTTACAATAAATCTACTTACGACTAAAACAGTTTTATTTGGTTTCCTATAATTATCTAAATCGAAAAATGACAATTAAGAGAATTGACTCACATTCTGAAATATCTTGCATAGACACAATGATCATTTAAATATAAAAAATACTCTTTTTTTTAAACCAACAAATATGCAACGTTTTGCCAATATTAATTTTTCTTTTTCTTCTACGTCGAGATCTCTTTGGAGTATTTCTAATATAATAACCGAGCGCAGAGAAATTATTTTTGGCATAAAGTTGTATTTAAATCCATGGTATAAGTATATACTACGCCACGTATGCTTTTCCGCAGTTCTTCCGAGCATGGGCAGTGTAGACCAAGAAGATGGGAAAATTAAGCCAAAATTGGAGAAATCATTCATTTATTTCCTGCAAAGCTGAGCTAAGCTGAACTTTTTCTGTTTGTCCCACTTTCGCTTCTCAAATACAGATGTTACAGTATTTCTTAAAGTTTGATGCGATAAATTGATAAAGTGCAAAATACTTTGTGGATTATCAATTAACAAAATACTTTTTATATTTCACAATTCTATTTGTTAACTTTTCACCATTATTTAGAAGTGATTCATACATAAAATAACCTTTAATTAATCCCAGAATTTGATTGCCGTGCAATTAAAAAACAAAATTAATTTGACTTCTGTTATCTACAGGTATATTTTTTTTCAATCACAAAATTTAAATGTGCGTTCTTAAAATGTTTTTAATTGTTCGTGGTATTGTAATGTACCAGATCGTTCAGTAATTATTTATTTATCTATGTTATGAGGACAAATACTGAGCATGTTCAAAAAGTCTCTTCGTATGTCAGAACAAATGGTCGCAGTTTGAATTTAGTACGAATGTAACATTTTAATCAACAACATAGCGAGTGTCAATGTGTGAGCCTACTAAGAAATTGCTCCATTCGGAGCAGCAATCAATTATTAAATTTCTCACAAAAGGAAAGAAATCGAACAAGATCTATGAACTGTGGTAGTCTGCACCTTCAAATTATAAGGTATAATTTTGGAGTAAGCAATTTATGTGGGGCAGAGAGTCAATTGAAGAAGTTTCTCTCCCTAGGCGACCCGCGTCAACATCTCCAGAAATGCGCAAGAAAGTCGATAGTTTAATTTTGGCAGATGGTAAAATGCTTCCTGCATAGCTGAAGAAATGGGCATCTCAGCAGCTAGTTTGAAAAATAACACGTGAACGTTTAGATATGTCAAAGGATAGTGCGAGGTGGGTTCTGTTATGATGTTAACACCATTTCAAAAGGAAGCCCGGCAGCAGCGTTTACAAGGGAACTTGGAGCTGCTTGATGAGGACACATTGACTTTTTTAGACATATGGTGACTAGGGATGAAATATGGGTGTATCACAAAGACTCAGTCAGTAGAGCCCTTGCCGTGAAAGCACAGAACTCTCTTCCCCCCACTTTTTAGGGAGGGGCCTCTAAAAACTTTAAAGTTGAGAAATCCACTAGCAGTCATGGCAACTGTCTCCTGGGATGGGAAAGGACTAGTGGTTCTGAAAGTCGTGCCACATAAGACGACCTAACATTAGGATAACTTAGTGAGATTCAATTAAGGAGAAAAGACGTGGGAAACTCATACCAATCATGCTGCTATAATTCACAATTGCAGGAACAAGAAGCCATTCAAGGATGCTGGTTTCAGCAGTTTACAATCCTGATCTGACCTCCTCAGCTTATTTCCTGTTTCAAAAGTTGGAGAAAAAAATCCTGGAGGACAGGTTTCTCAAGCGACTATAAAGCCAAGATAGCAGTAACGGCTTGATTTTCAGAGCAAACCAAGATTTTTTTCCAAAGTAAAATATCAAAGGCCCTCGTAGGTATTTGCAATATATTCCTTGATACGCTTGTCTGCTGCTGAACACTACAAAAATGAGTTGATGCTGCTGAACACTACAGGGAAATACTCTCTTAATTTAGACTCGAATAGCAGCTGGATGAATGAACCCGTCAAATGCTAACAGGAAACTAACGTTCTATACTATTTTTGGAGCAGACAAACCTTCAAAATCAGTCCGAGGGTAGAGTAGTAACAGTAGTCAGATGTTATGTACTATCCAGTGGACAGCAGCAGCATGAACATCACACAAACCGTCACAAAAAAAAGGTTAGTGTGTCTGTGACGCGTGCCTGGATAGATGACATGAATAAGTCTATAATGCTCGCCAAGAGATCGTTTTATTTTTGAAGCATAGAAATGTGTTTGTAAAATGCGCCAGTAGCTACCACCCAATGTCTTTCCATGATCGGTGATAGCACAATATTAAAAACGTCCATGTTAAGGAACATACATGGCGAGGATGGTAAGGAACAGATAGCAGTGGGGTCCAATCTCCCCTGTACCACTTGGTGTAATCTTGGATGCCGATCCAATCTCGTCTGCTGGGGCTACACAGAGAATCCAATATGCTACTGTGGATCGCTGCAGGATGAAGACCACATCCTACCCTAATCGCAGATGTCAACCCCCATCACACAAGGACCTACAAGAGGCGAACAAGGCCATCCAGGCTGAATATTTTTGGAAAGACGAGTCCTAATATGGCCCAGGCACATTAACGAACATAATGACGTTAACACAGAAGGAACTTCATTATCTACTTGCATAGCCACCGCCGTGGCAGATGTACTGGTACCATCATTGACACGTGTGGCCACCACCGCAGAGGCTCTCTTTCGCTCCCGACAACACTTAACTCTCTCATAAGGAGTTTGTGGAGCATCACTGAGATGCTCTTTCCAATCGTATACAATTTACGTATTTCAACTTGGTTTTTCTACAAGTGTAATCTACATCGTATATTTGTAACACTAACTTAATGCACATTCACCAGAACAACTCAAAAGTTATGTTTTATACAGTAAATCTGTTGAACACCATCGGAACTATCGATTGAGACAATAACGAGCATCTGAACTTAACTGAGTCAAAAGTGTGGAATTTTCCAGATGCAGGGAAACTGCCACAAAATAGTAAAGTTTGTAATCTCGCAGCAGTGCAAAAAAATGCACGAACAGGGCTTTACTATACTATACTTCGCTCGGAGGACAAAGTACCAGGCTTTGTTGATACACGCTATCTGTTTCCGTCTAGCATGTAAAAAAAGGAGAGCGGTGATGTAGTTGGTACTCTGGTACTATTCTTTAACTATCACATGGTATATCTTGATTTCGATATAAACAATAGTTTTAGAGCTGTAGCATGAAACTGTACCTAATTTCATTATCATTCAATTTCTGTTATGTTCCAAATACAAGAGCAAATTTATAGACATTGTTTTTTACGTTATTTACGTTGAGTCCTTTGAAGATGTGAGTTTATTGCCGCATGCTAAAGATATAATGGCGCAACAATTGAAAATTGCAGTGTTGCAAAATGAAAAAATACACTATTTTCCAAATGCCGGTTGGATGACATTAATGGTTAAATATTTAATCTGCTTGACTGTTTAGCTGCCCTAATGACGAAAACAAAAACGCTCACCAGTTAAGGCTGATTTACATTGAGTCAGTTACTGACTTCAAAACTCAAATCAAGTCAGCGCTTACCCGGTACTGTCATCGTGTAAATTGATTTCTTCAAGTCAGTACAACGCTGTAGCGTCAGTGCTGACCACGAGTGATGCTAGGTTTACACGGGTTTTGTAGCTAATTCTTAGTACTTGTCATCTTCACGAATACCTTGCGTGTAAACATGCTGATTCAGCATGTTAGTGCTTAGTATTAGTGAATTTACTAAGAGACAAGCGGCTACCCCCACCACAAATTACTAAGCACATGTCGCTTGCCGACTCGTGTGAACAACGGTGGCAAGGGCTAGTGACAAATTGAAATAGCAAGTTAACACAGGTGTGTCTGTTTATGTCATATTTGCCAAGTTTATTTTATGATTATGGCAGTAGAAAGATGGAATTCCAAAACTACTTTAAAATGCATCCAGGAATTTCAATCCACAATCGTTTCTCCTTTAACCGCTCGAAAGACAGCCTTCGCGCGCAAAAAACTGCGCTGCAACTTTTTGGTCAATTTTGTAAATAAATACTGAAAATATCGTTTCTTCGGGAATTCCCTCTTGTTACCTAGTAATTAATCTTGTTAGTCGTGTATATTATTTATTTATACAATATATAAGGGGGCCAGCCGAAACAGTTATGTGCCTATCAAGCGATGCAAAGTGCCTATAGGCACTGTTGGCGTCTGACGGGTTAATGCTTCTCTTGTAAGTTCGTCTATCAACGTTGAGAAAATAATGTCTGAATAGTGCTTGAAAACAATGCTCAAAATAGGGCAGCGGTGGTGTTCCACTTCAAACAGATTCGTGCCATTAATACCTTTCTGCTAATACCAACGTGGAAACGGTTACTTCTCACAATCACTCAACAAGTACTACTAAACTCGTGTAAACCTAGCATACACGCCGAAGTCAGTAGCTGGGATAGCGTCGTAGGGTGACATTGCATCGTATGAAAAAAAAATAACTAGCGAAAATGATGCATTTTCCTGAATGATTTCAATAACGTGCGTACACCCTGAAGAAATACCTACGAGTGACTGACTGCATGTAAACAGTATGTCTGTTCTCGATACCAACGCTGATGCATATAACTAACTCAATGTAAATAAACACATGTCATTAATGACCTAATTTGTATAAAAAATGACATAGCACGTTCAAAACAAAAGTGACACTAAAAGGAAAACCCAATTTTTCAGTATACCCATTTAAGGTTTTTGTCACTTTTATGACTTCAATAACTCGTTTATGAATTGGAATATATGTGCTGTTGTTGTTTTAAATAGTACTTCAGTATTTTAACAGAATGGAAGGATTCCTATTAGATCAACAGGTAGGTATGGCAAAACAAAAATCATTTAAAAAAAGGTTCAACATAGTGCCACATCAGCTCTCACATTTGCCAAGTATATTTTTGCTTAGTGCCTTTAAGTTTAAAAAAGTTCAGCATAGTGCCACTTTTGTTTTTAAATGCCAAGTATTTATTTGCTTAGTGCCGTATATTATTATTATTATTATGGCAAATACTGAAATTTTTTCATTCAATTATTTTTTAATTATTTCATGATAAGTTACAACATAACTGACAGACAATAAACAAAATATGATACTTTTTCACTTACCAAATGAACAGTTGTCGCTAACGACCGGACTCGAACTGGCTTAGTGTCGGTTTTTGTTTAACGATCAAGCACAAAACCTCAAAGTATGAAGTGACACAATGGGGCATCAAGCGATATCAACTAGAACTATTAAGAAACGGGTCTTTGGAGATGACATATTTTTTCCTGTAGATTTCAGATTTCGCTGTAACTCAATACCGCCAAATTTCGTTTAGTGTCACTTTTGTTTTCAGTGTGCGATATGTTAACCTATACCTATGTTTTTAAATGCCTATGATGAAATCAAATTATATGCAATGCATGTATTTCAGCAATATTTCCCCAGCTTCGCCACTTTTGGAAATGCTATATCAGGCGTAGTATATATATACTTCTACCATGTTTAAATCCAGGCAAACATTTATTTTGATAAACCTTAAATCGTATCACATTCAGCTAGTTTGGTATTTCGAGAGTAACAGTTCAGTTGTGGCTTTCAACAATATACATATTTTGCAATTGGACTAGAGACCGGTAAATACAATAACGATAAATATAAAAAAGAGCATAATTACATTTATTAAATTGTTGATTTCATAAAAATATTTGCAAACAAATATAACAAATATACACATATAAGACTCATGTCATGTACGATCAATATTCCTACTTACTGGCTAGGGTCGCGCGGGTCGCTCTAAAATAGACTTTATTTACCCTTTCTCAAACGAACATATTTCATTAAATTCTAAAATCGCATCACAAACATATCCTTAGCGTAGCCGTATTTGACACCTGAAAGTGCTTTCTTAAAAATAATGAAAGTTTTCGGAGATTGTCCTCTTCCTTCTCGGATACTGCCTCCGTTAACCGTTCGTCGGCAGACTCGTTTCACTCGTCTTTTGTCTTTTTAATGTCCGGAAGTTAACTGCGCTACAACGTCAGTTGGTCCTCTTATCACTGGCGATATTTCTCATTAAGTAGAAAAACAACTGATTCACATTAGATGCAGGGAACATCTATTGATATTCCTTCGCATATGAACACTTGTCGAACATGCAATTTTGATTTGTGAAGGTATTTTTTTTAAAAGGGCACAATATTAAATAATTAAGTAGAACGCGGACATTGTTACGGAAGGCGTGGATAAATGCATATTAAAATAAAATACACTGGCGAGCGACGACATTAAAATCTTGGCAACACTTTCACCCTGGATTAGCGGTTCCTGAAGATTCTTAATTAGCAACCATTATATTATTAGATAGGTAGCTTATTTAAGTATAGTGAAATATCTATCTATCGTTTTTAAATATAAAAAGAAAAACGGGGGTGGGGTTTTAAAAAAATAGTAATTCCATTACCTAACGGTTTAATGTTCATTTCTTAAAGCTGAAGTTTGTAGCACCTGACGGTTCGGCGATGTTGCAACCACTGTTCAGATTACAGTCCGGACAACAGCGGTTGCAACATCGCCGAAATATCGGATGCTACAAACTTCACGCGGTAAATTCGTTTTTATCTCATTTATAAACTCAAAAATATGTCTTCGAATTCATAGCTACATACATAATTACAGATAAAATTGAAGAAGTAGGTAGGCAAAATTACCACTTCTTTGATAATTAAGCAACAAAAAAGCTTCTAGGGTTTTGAAGGGGGAGTGAATGCATGGTAAGGTGGTAAGGTGCTCACATCTGGAAAGACAGCTGCCCTAAACCTACCACAGCCGATCGTTAGCCCGGAGTCCAAAACTCACCTCCCAGAAATCTAATAATAGTATTATGATGGGTCCAACTCCGATCGGTGAATTCCATGGCAGCTCACAAAAACATAATTGCAATCGTTAAAAGAGCCAACTTTACTCTATATCTGATAAGAAAAGCTCTCAATCATCTGTCGATAGAGGTGTGTATAAAGACCTACAAGGCGTATGTGAGACCTATTGTTGAGTATGGCTATCAGCTCTGGAATCCTTTACTTCTGCAATGATGTAGATGTCATTAGAAGAGTGCAGCGAAGAGCAACCAAAATACCAGTGGGCCTGAAGACTAGGAATAACGAATATCTCTTGGAATTAAAGCTGATTTACATTGAGTCGGTTACTGACTTCAAATTCAAGGCAAGTCAGTGCTGACCCGGTATTTGCAGTGTAAATTGATATTGTCAGTACAGCGCTGTCGCATCAGCACTGTCTTTAATGTTCAGCTATATATTTTAGAGTCAGTCCGCTCCTCACGCGCCAGCGGTAGTACTGACCTTATCTAAAAGCTGAATTCAGCAGTTGGTCAGTCCCTGGAACTGCGTTGTAGGGTGACGTTGCATCAAGCCGAAAATGTTAACTAGCGAAAATGAGATATTTGTTCGATTCTTCTTCTTCCAACATTTCAGTCTTCTCTTTTAGCAGCAGATAGGATTTTTTTCTCAACAAATAATTTGCTCATATTAAATTGTGCCAAATTGTACAAAAAAAAAGAAGAGGAGACCTGATTGAGACGTATACAATTTTCACAAATTATGACACGGAGATGCTGACAGAATCATCGTCATGAACTACAAATTGACCAAATTAGAGTGTTAGTTGCGTAGGGTATTGGCTGCATCTGTATACCGCACAATCGTCGATCGATTTCACAAATCGATCGATCAATTGAGTAAATTAATATGATAAACATTAGCATCAGCAATAAACAATTAACACAATAAACATCAATATTTTAAACGATCTGTACTTGAGGTATCTAACTGATCCACCCAGTCTTGTGCCTGATGACCAGTTTGTGATTTTGGGTCAGCTCAAGTCACGGTTCAACTCCCATCCGGTAGCCTCCTCAAAGAGAGACTAAACTGGAATGGATTCTGTGAGCCCTGCCTCGGATGTGTCGTGGGCAGGTGGGATCAGTTGTTCCAGGCTGGGGGAACACCTTGGGCGATACTGGGCGGTTTGCCTATCGTGCGGTTCTGCTAATCGACTGTGCACTCTGACGGTGCACCAGGGAGTTAATGGGGCTGCTAAGTTGGCCCTTGCTGAGTTGGCCACGAAGACCCATTCTGTTCAGGGTTGGTCACACTGACGGGTCAACACCTATCCGACGGCCTACACGCATGAAGTGCAAGCCTGGGTAGGACTCTGGCCTTATGGTCAGTTTCCCCTAGGAATCAAACTGCTGGTGCTCCTGGACGGTCTGCGCACCGTGCGGCGTAAGCTAATAGACTGTGCACTCTGACTAACAGTCGGGGGAGTCTGGAAGCAGTACTGTTTCCTATAGAGCGGGGGTGGTTGCGGACCTTACGGCGACTGCTCTTGAAACGACCATCGGCCATCCGATCCTGGGTGAACAGCCAGGCAAAGGACGCTGTGGTCCGCGATAGATTCGGTATACACCGTTTCACCGCTTCGTAAGGGAGAGGACCGCGCAAGCGACCTCAAACTCGTAACAAATCGAGAGACCAGAGTAATCTGGTCACAATTGGAAGTAAGGGCGTAAGTGTCGGCCCGCCAGGTAACATTCCTGGCTATCTCGCGGTTAAGGCGTTGGCTTCTTACGGGCTTGTGACGTAGCTAGATGGTGGACTGTTTTGTCCCCAAGTCTTCTACGCTCACTCCAGGGAGATAGAACGACTAATCGTTAAAACTTCCTGAGGTGACGGGCTCGCCCGCTGTAGTGGACAACCCAAGTTGTGCACTCTGACGCATAACCGGGGAGGGGGAAGGGAGGGGGGGTCTGGAGAAGTATGTTTCCTATGTAGCAGGGGTGGTTGTTGACCTGATGACAGCTACCTTTGAAACGATTCATTGGCCACCTGATCCAGTGTGATATTGACTAGTAAAGGGCACCAAGGTCCGTGATAAATTCAATCTGACCAGACTCGAGAATGAAAAAATCCGTCCAAATCTGGTAGTGAGGACGTGACGTCGGCCCGCTGAGTTCACTTCCCAGCGCTTCACGGTAGGGCATTGGACTCTCTAGGGCTTGTTAGTGTAAATAGACGGTGGACTGTGTTGTTCATAAGTCTCTGCATTCATACCAAGGTCTAAAGATGATTTTAATATCGATATAACTTCCTGGGGTGGCGGATTTGCCCTTACCAATTGATAACTCTAGTATACTGAGGAATAATGAATGCAATAATCTGTTTCTGCATGCGACTATACTAAATAAACTATAATGTGGGAAAACAAATATTTAGGGAAAGATTGATCAAGATTTCACTGTAGTCATTTTTATTGTTTATTTATTATCGAAGAAACAATGTGAAACAAATAGTTTCATATGAACACGACTTAAATAAGCTATCTAGTAATATAATAGTTGCCAAATAAAAATGTTCAACAAACATTAAATTCATAGTGAAAGTGTTGTTGCTCGCCAGCTATGTACGTTCTTCGTACGAATAATTATTGTGCGATTTGAAGCTTATTCGTTCGGTCTGATGTCGCAACGATAACACAGAGAGATGGGAACTTCGAGACGATTGATAAAAGAGACGTACGAAAAAAGCTAAAATGGATATCGTCGAAAGGAGCGGACTCAAATAGACGAGTATCCGTTCCTTTCTTTCGTTCCGTAATTAATTTAATGGTCGATATTATCTTTTTTACCTTACTTTACTAATTAGGTTTAATCGTTTTTGTGCGTTAACTTCGTGCCTCGTTTCGGCGCGAGTAGGGTAAACTTTCATTCGGGCGGACGAACATTCCCGATACAGGGTTAGCTTTTATTCGCGGGTACCATAAAAGGAGGTTATTCCAAAAGGACCTATTTGCGATTGTTAAAAAAAATCTACAGGTATCAAAAAATATATAATGAGTAGTCGCATTTCTTTAGCGGTAAACGGCCATCGAGAAAACGACAAGATAGCGGTTCTGAAGAGTTATTTTAGAGGTGATCAGTTATCGAATAATCAACGATGTCAGTTGAAGATACGGCGATGATACCGTATTGATATCGACCGATTCAATCGATCGATGATCATCATCATCGCGTCGATCTGGAAATGTTTAACCGCGCTAGCGTTTATACTATTTCCTGTAACGTCTTACAATTCAACGCTTACGTCATAGCTGGCTTTCCGAGGACACAAACTTGAATCCGCAATCGTTTACGTTTTTTATCATTTATTCATCCCGGCTGTATTATATACGCTTCCTCGCGAAATAAATTGTAATTTTTTAGCGCAGGCACATATTCGACGGCAAAGAAGAATGCAACGTCGACGAGATGCCGAAGCGCGAGAAGCCAGACGGAGGACCTCCGCCCTCCGTCTGGCTTCCCGCTAGGACATATAGGCTCATTTAACCGCTAAAAGAAAGGATGTATCTCGATAACTGGACCTCGGTCGTCTCGTAAATGTAATAAAACGAGATTACGGTCACCGCCACATCGCCGAGGACATATTTTCAGATTTCAAAATAATCCAAGAAGAGCCCAAATTACTCAGATAATCGGAACGTACGGCTGTCGTTTGCAGCCGCATCGTCGACGATTCTACGCTGTCGCATAGGGTGACGGTAAAATAAAATATATATAAGAAAAATGGCGTAGATTAGGCGTCAGTTAAACGGGAAAGACCTCCTCGGGGGCGCCGGCCAATGAAAGCTAACCCCCGGGGGCCACTAGAGGCGGTCGAGGCGGAAGGCGTCCTCGGCGGCCGGGTCCACGGCGCTGGCCTCGGGGTCGCTCAGCATGTGCAGGCCGTCCAGGTCGAGCGGGCCGAGCCCCGAGCGCAGCTCCTCCTCGAACAGCCCGCAGCCCCCGCACCCGCCCGACGAGAAGTCTGCAACAAACGCCACCGTCACTCTCCCAAAACCGGAATAGCGCCCCCTTCCCACCAATATTTTACAACGGCTCCTTCCAAGCTGCAAACTTGATCTCTAATTGTTTTGCACGCGTCTAAACCTCATTACAAAAAAAACAACTATGCCGAGTAGGTTGCGAGGTCTATAATCGGCCGGGTCGGACGTATAAACCGATCGAGCTACCGTTTTATCTTCCGCATAATATGTATATCGACGAATGTAATTCGCTTCGTTTTCCACTTGTCATTATATTGTGCTATATAGCACATTATAATGACAAGTGGAATTATGTATTATAGCCTTAATTATAAGATTATGTATTATAACTTATGTATATAGTTTATTATGTATTATAGCCTTATTACATAGCATAGCTCAAAAATATTCCAGAAAGATTATTACTATTGTTTTTAACTATTTTAATCTGCTTAAAAAGAGTTTTTTTTGTGGGATCCATATATTAAGAGATATTGAGCGAAAAACGCAAAAATTGCATAATTGTTGCGGCTTCTTAAGCATTATGCAGATTGCACGGCTCTTCTAAAGGCTGTGTGCAAACTTGAAATTTCATTATTGAGATAGATCCCATCAATATATAAAAAAAATAGTGAAGGTATTTTTTGTGTACAAATTGACTGGCCTAAAATGCTTTCAGGAGACTAGATAAATGAACGAGTGTATAAGATTTAATGCTTAAAAGGGCTTCACATGGAAGGCTAAGTACAAGTATCTGACTACTGACAAATAATCCCTATATAATCAATTTTAGTTAGACAACGTAGAGGGTCAGGAAGAGGATAGACAATGTCATCTTTACTGGAGTGCGATACAATTTAACGATTTACTATTGTGAAACAGTCGAGATTAAATTTTACTTTGAACTATATTTTAAATCACGGGTATTATCTCTATCTATAAACGTAATGAAATAAATGAAAATGTATCAATGGGGTACTTTTATTATTCTCCGAAAATATATATTGCATCATGTACGGTGGAGCGGAGCAATACAGAAGAGGAATATTGCATTTTGTTACTATTTATTATCATTAGCTATGTATTTATATAATACTGAAACGAATATTATGTAGTACGATCTTCTTGAAGACTTTATATTTGTATTAAATATATTCTAATATATTTAATATATTACAGTGGCAATTTGACATTTATGTAGGCGCGGGCGGGTTACGGTTTCCAGGAACGTTACTGTGAAATTGTACAGTAAGTAGTCTAAAAAGTTGCAAGTGTTCATCTATTTCGATGTATTTTGGAAATATTTAAAGAAATAAAACGGTATGAGACTAATTTTGTAGAATGTATAATCCGATTGGGGATCTTTCGATTGTATCTCTTAGGATTGCTAAAATAATCTCAGGAATAGGATTTAAACGGTACGTACGAGCGGCGCAAGTGTAAAAATGAACTCAAGGTATGGTATTGGGGAGGGTAAAAGCTGGCTCACCTGTGAGTACGATGTCGGGGATGGCGGCAGGGGTGGGGGGGTGGTGGTTGCGCTCCAGGCAGGCGGGGCAGCCCGCACAGGCGCCCCCCGCGCAGCGCCCCCGGCCCCCCAGCAGCGCGCCCCCCGGGCCCCCCTCGCACCCCGCACCCCCCTCGCGCAGCGGCGACTGAGGACAGAACCGCATCGTCAATGCCACCCGCCTTTTGCAAACCGTCATTTCCGCCTTTTTATTATAACTAGCGTCGACGAAAACCTCCACCCGAGATAACATTCAGCCATATCCATAACATTCATTCCTGGACAGAAACGTCCGCACACCGCGGTCGTTTTACTTCCGTCCGAAGAGGACTCAGCGGATCTCTGAGAATAGGTTTTGGAAGAATTTCTATCCCCTATATAAAAAGCAGCTCCGGGACATAATAATTGACTCCTCGAAACGTCAGCGAAGTATCGCAAAAAAACACATGCGACGTCTCGTTCGTCCAGTGAGCCCCAATTTTAAATAAAGTCATGAGATCCATTTTTTAAATATTTGGTTATTTAATTGAAATTAAAATTCCAATTGTGTAAATCAAAAGTCTACATCGAAAGTCTCCTTTGATATAGGCGCCTCGGGAATCCACGCAGCGTCGGAGACAGATTGTCCATTCTTCACAGTGGTACTAAAACTCGGATACTGAAATCACCTTCAATTGGGCGGTTACGACCTTTCCAATATTCCCTAATGTCTCAAAATAGTGTCCTAAAGTAAATACTTAACCCCTTGAGTATGATACGACCAAATCTGGTTCTGAAACAATTATCCGTTGAGTATGATACGACCAGATCTGGTTCCGCGTTTTTTTCACTTCTTTGACGTTCTCATATTTATTCATAATTATCTAATTGTTTTACAAAATGATATTTCAATATTCTATATTCGAAATTTCAATGCAATCATTGTGCAGTTGTTCTTTTTATGATTGGTGTAGTAGTTTCGTAGTTATAGTACTTTAAGGTCGATGTCGCCGAAAATCCTGCAAAAGAGACAAATGCATCCATGAAAATACCCATTTACTCCAAGGGTTAATCTTGAAAATAGGAAAAAGCGGACCGGGTCAGAGCATCTAAAGCTCAGAACATCTAAAATTATACGATCTGAGCCTCACACGATATTTTCGTGTTTTCGGGTCATAGCATCTAAAATGAAGTAAATGCAGTGCTTTGCAATTTTAGACGCACTGAGCTTTAGATGTTCTGCCCCTCCGTTATAATAAATTACATTTCAGTAAAAACGGGCAGAATATCTAAAGTAGCAACTAGGGTCAGAACATCTAAAATGTAGCAACCTGTGAATTATAACGGTCTGTCTGCTACCGAAAAATAGCGCTTTAGGGAACGTCAATTGTTGCCAGGTTTCCTCTGTTTTGAGATAATACGTAAATATAAATATAATATTAATTATTGTCCTGCAACCGAATATACTTGAATTTTCAAGGTGAGAGACGTTAAAAAACTAAATTATAATTAACGTATGGTCCTTCCTTCGATGTAGGAGCCTACTCTGCGATAGTTTTCATAGTTTCGGAAACCTAACACCAGATAAGATATCGGAAAACTTTCCGATACGCCTGGTAACACAACATCCATCTATGACTGCTATTTATCAAATATCATTTAACCGTAAAAAGTAGCAGGAGCTATGTCACAGTCGTGATTTTTTAGATGTTCTGACCTGTTAAATGAAATCGATGTATTTATTTCATTTCGAAGGCGGCTCAGTACATCTAAAGGCCAGAGCATCTAATTTAGATGTTCTGCACCTCATCCGATATTATCGCGGTTTACGGGCCAGAGTATCTAAAATGCGTGCGTTTCGATTTTAGAAGCTCTGCGCTTTAGATGTTATGACCCGGACTCGCAAAAAGGACTTATGTCAAGACATTCCATTTTTAATCCACCTCAAAGAGTCGTTGCCCTCTTGGTCTCGCAACAAGTTTTATGGAACCGAATTTGCTCAAATTTTTCATCCAAAATTTGTTGCTCAAACTCTGATGGACGGAAGTCAAATTCGACTCCCCTCAATTTTATATTTTATATTCAAATATAATAAAGATAATAATAACTGGAACAAAATAACTGTACCTCTCGAAACAAGCTTTTGAATAAGTAAACCTACATTATAGCATAAAAAACCTCTTTGAAATTTTGTCTTTTTTGTCTCATTTAATCATTTAACAGATTGAATCTAATAAATAGCATATTATACTTAATTACCTGGGTATAATGCGATTGACTGGGCGATCCGTTATTAACATAATTATAATTCGATGCAGGCGTATCCATCTGAAAACAAACAAACGATCGATCTAGAGAAAGCTCTTCAAAATCGACACGATACTATGTGAAAATAAGCGCCATGCTAAAAGGTCCAAAAGTATACATCATGAAAACTCTAAAACACCGATAATATAGAAAGAAAATGAATCGATGAGAATGAATCGGATGCAAAAAAGGAAACGACAAAACACTCGGAAGCCGTGCAAAGCAGGAAACGACTGCCTAAATACAGATAAAGCTATCGTAATGGAAAAAAGTAAATTTCAATTGCAACAATCGCTATAAAAATAAACGTTGAGATTTAAAAATACGTAGAAAAATTTAGAATAGTAATGTAGCAAATAAACTGCCGAAATAAACAATTATTTTTGAATAAATTACGTAAATAAAGTAAATATCTCACTGGATACTGAATCGTAAATAAAAGTGTATGCCAAAATGATAATCCATGCGTTACAGCGAGTTTCTTTAGGAGCTTGTGGACATCAGAACATCAAAATGGAAAAATCTGCCTTCGTTAGTAAAATAAAAAAGAAATGGAGCTGCCACGGAATACACTGACCAGAGTCAGGCCCATCATAATACTATTTTTACACTTCTGGGGGGTGAGCGGTGGATTCCCGATTAACTACCAGCTGTGGTTGGTTTAGGACAGCTGTCTTGCCACATGTGAGTGTCTACCTTAACACCCATCCACTCCCCCTTCGAAGCCATAAAATTTTGAGATGCAGAAATTGCAGTTTTACATATTTTCTCTAGGAAGGAGTTGATTATTTTCCTGGAGAGACCAAGATGTTTAGAGGTGAAACAGAGATTTGGCTGGCAGGCCACGAGCGCCATCTCATACTGCAAAAGGTGAACATTGAAGCTGTTTGGGGTGATGGCATTTGCGAGATCATGGTATTTATTTAATTTGTCTTTTGAGATATTTGATTCCCATGGAACAGTTAAGGAAATTATATTATTTTTAACGATGTTACCTCCAAAATATGTTAGTTATGGAGTCTTGGATATATGCTGCACCGTACACACTGGGGTAGCAAATTATTGAATTTTTATCACTAAAATATCAAAAAGGTCTCAGGAAATATAATACTCGAAACTCATTATTCTAATTGGATATTTTTTTTTGTGTTATATAAATGAAGAGCTTTCCGAGGAATGATTTGATCCCACAAGTTCAAAACTTCCTAGTATTCGACTATAGCGGTATACAAATATGGCCATTGCATATACTTTCAGGAGCAATGACTCTGGGTCACTAACATAGCCATAATATCTCGGAAACTAAGAATGCTAGTTTATTCAAATAAAAAGTATTTTATAGACTATTTAATACTAATCAATAAACTTAACCCCTCGCGTACCAGACGGCCCGAAACGTCCAGAATTGATATTTACCGTCGAACCCCAGACGGCCCGAAATGGCCAGGCGAGGCCGACCGCTAATTATGTTAGTACAACTTTGACTAATAATTATGAATAATCTTTATTGCTTTACATAACGACGTTACAAATATCTAATAGCAAATTTCAATAGGAACATAAAACAGGTCTTTTTTAGACGATCGGTGTGACAGTTTCGGAGTAATCGTTTTTTTTCTGAAACGCCATCTTTTTTTTGAGACTCGCGAATTTCTTACGGGCCGTAAGGCACACATTAAAATTCAAACCGCGGGCCGCGAGGGGTTAATAAAACTTCTTGGTTGCTGTAAATTAATGCCATCAAAAAGGTTAAAAACCAAATGAATGATTTTTTTGGTTTTAATAAATCAAACTACGAATTCACTGCATTTGTTTTTGCTTTTATTTTATTTTATTCTGGAACAAAAACAGAATTGCATACAATGCAATAAAAATGTATTTAAAAGTAACAAAAATCCATTAATGTGATTCCGAATATTAAGTAAACAAAATGAACACAATATATTTTATATTGTTTATCGGGAGGGAATAGGAGACAAAATAGATCAAAAATTAGTATGTATGTAATGTTTCTATTCTGTCACAAAAAAATACAAGAAGCGTTCCTGGTATGTAATATTTAATATTACTGTGGTAATAATTGAATAAGCTAACAATATTATTCTCCCAGATATTAAGGCTTATTTAGTAAGCCGGATTCATTGCTTCCGAGTGTAATACCAAAGCATTCCTCCATTCGCTCTTATTTGTCAAGAATGAAAAATAAAATACTTAAAAACATAACAGGCGGCTTAGCAAATAGGTATGGGCCAATGGTTGCTCTGTAGTGGACAGAAGAGAATATTACATTTAAAAATATTAGTTTGCGCTCAGCTCGCTGTAGCAAATGGATAATCTGAAGAATAGTAATAATATAATAATGTTATAGTGGCTCAGATTCAGCGGAAATCACCTGGACCTGCGCCGTCCAAGTGACGCCCGAGTCCACTAAGCTCTGCACCAGTTGCGTCCAGTCCTTTCAAACGATAGGCACGGGGAGTGGAACAACACCATTAACAACTACACCATTTAACAACACACGCACGCTTTCAATCAAATTGTGTTTAATGCGGGGAAGACCCTATTCTGGATAAATTATAGATGATTTGATCTCACAAATATTTTTTAGTTTTACTGAAGTAAATTGTGGGTTTGATGCGGTGGCAAGGCAAGAATGGTAGATAAGGTAGACGGAGAAGAAAATGTTGCAGCTGCCTCTTCACTCTAATTTTAATCTGTGTGATCATCTTTCCAATGCTTTCCATTTTGTATTACTTGACTATTTTTGATTCATGATTTTGATTATTTATTTCCTTTACAGGTAATTGAATTTAATTTTCGTTGTTTCGATTTTGACTGTTGCTCATGTATTATTACTATTATGTTTAATTGTAATAATTTATTTGATAATAAATTTAACTGTTATATTTTATTTTAATTAAGTAAATAATATTAGAGTGGGTGAATTGTTATTGACGGGGATTTATGTTATATTATACGGACTTTCTGGACTTTTTCTTATGGGTATATCTGAAATCCAGAGTGTACGTCAATAATCCGACTTCTCTGGCACAGTTGAGAGAAAAGTGTATACATTACAAAAGTGCAGCTGTGAATTTTGTAGCACCCGACGTTTCGGCGATGTTGCAACCGCCGTTGTCCAGGGTAGATGTTTTGAGAAGTTTGCCGTTCATCTAAATGATGCTGTTAAGAATGATCAATATCAATTTCATTTTTTAAGATGAGATACTTCTTTTATGAGGTATAAATTAAAGTAAAACATATGAAATCGAAGACTATTGCAGTTGTTTGACATTATAAATAGGTTTAAAAACGAATTTAACGCATACATTTTTTAGATGACGTCAACCTTTCTTTTAAAGTAAGTGATACATCAAATATATACTTTCTTTTAAGACACCTGTATAGAAGGTATACCATTTCTGTTGCGAGTAAATTATAAATATATCTAATTATGTTTCATAATTATTTAATCAAGACTCTGAAAAATATGGCAAGAAATTCAACATTAGTGCCCAACCACCGCATAAACAACTCAAGAATATGAAAAGAAAACAATACATTAATTATTGGAGTATTCGATATTGGGCTCGATTGCGTTTCTTTTGAACAAAAATTGAAAAATAGTTCATGTGAACGAGACAAAGCAGTACGACAGAGCGGAATGTGAAATAAACGGTTGTCACTTTTACGCATTAAATCTACCCGCTGAAGATAAAGCAGCTAAATCTAACACCGCACGAAATGATTTCAAACTTATTTGGGCATCTATAAGTTCGACAGGCAGTTTTGGTGTGGGAAAATCAACAACAGTTCATTCCATATTCCGCTCTAACGTATTGCTCTGTCTCGTTTGGTTGAACTAAGTTCCTAATTTCATCATGAAGAAACGCAATCGGGCCCATTATCAAATGAAATAAAATCAGTTATGAGCGCAACTTCCATGATGACGATGATAAAGCAACATGGACGGTAATGCACTTTGCACACACGCACACACATCTATTAACACCAAACATGAAATGATAGCTTAATAACTATAAAAGGTATATATTAGTAATTGTTAACGTATCCATCGTTAAAAAACATGTGCTGAAAATAAAATAAACTTTAATATTTTCGGGGATTTGCAAAACATAGTGGTGCACGCTGCTCTTTCCTAACTGACAGGGGGTTTTAATAAGAGAATATGTAAATGAAGTGAGATCTTAAGATGATTTTTCTGGATTTAAGACAGTGTGTTAATCGATATACTAAAGTGAGTTACGGATTTCTTCCACTTTATTCAAAAACTTTTTTTTACAATTTAGTAATATAAAGTATAGAAATGAACAAATGTTTGAACATTGTTTGCAAAGCAAAGAAAGTATAGAATTGTTAGATTTTATAAACTCCACTAGACCACAGTCTGTCCTGGAGTGATACCTGTATCAAATGTATCACATAGTACACCTATTCTCGTTTCACATTTCAGTTCAAGATAAAAAGAGAAAAAAATATAGTTAGTTTTGAAAATAGGGATAATAAAAGGGTACTTATTTACAAAGGTTTTATTATAATGTATTCTTATAAGTTTATTGTGTAAACAAAGTTTTTTAATAAAATGAAAAAATCCAAGATGACAGGTTAATCATCCCCTTAATAATATGTGGGACATTGGATAAATTCGACTAAGTTGAAAAAAATATCAGTTGTGTCACCCCAAGACTTTCCCAGCAAGTAATCAAGGACTGATTTTATCTGTTTATTAATTTAATAAATAAAATTGATGAGCGTTCTCTGTCGGCGGACAAAGCCGGTTGGGTTCGGTTCCATCTGTTGGCCATTCGCCGAGAAACGAACCGCGCCGCCCAAGGCATTATATTTGATTAGAATGTATGGCGGAATTTAAATATTATTAGTGTAGCTTGTATATGAGATATTCCAACCAAAATTTCGCAATGGGATTTCGGCCCAACAAGGCATTTGTGTACCAAATTTTAAGTCTATAAGTCTAATATTTCGAGATTGAAATATGACTAGTGCGACCTCTGGTGGACCGATTTCAACAACAAACTTTTTGACTCTTGCCATGACCATTTGATGCCAAATTTCATGTCAATCATATTAAGGTTTTGGGCGCTATCATGGATGAATACACACACTCAGACAGACTTCCATCTGGAAATCTTAAGCGTCTCAGGGAGGCTCAAAATAGAAATTTCCATCTCGGAAATTTTGCATATGTACAATACTTAGGAATCTTATCGGTTGATGGGCCGGAAAAGTAATAATAAGAAGTTAGCATCCGTTACGCAACCGTTTGTCGAATTTGTCCAAAATCCTTTTCAAACTACAAACTCTCTTTCGTTAAAAAAACTTCTAAATCAGTTTTATTAAAATTGATAAATCGCTTCGTCACCATAATCTTTAAAAAAAAATAACTAAAGGAACGACATAGAAATGGCTACTTAGAAATATTCAAAGTGACTCACCACCCCCTAGAACAATGATAATCGGCGATAGTGTGCGGTAAGTGACAAAAGAAACCTTTATTTAAAAAATGTACGAATGATTAGCAATAATTGCAATCTGATGGCTCTGATTGATTCGAAACTTCGATCTGTAAGTTATTTGCTTCATAAGTCAACACAGGATATACCAAAAGTATGATTTTACGGAGGCTATGATATGATAAGCGGATGACTTGTGTAATGGTACAGTAAGAGTATTATTTTGACTGGAAAGATGTATAACTATAAATGGCGGTTCCACTGGAGGCGTTGCGAGGGAGGAAAACACAGAGTAGTTGTGTGGCGGACGGTTTATTTCAGACAGTTGAGCGGGATAGATTGTTCAACCTGCTCGCGTTTACTTGATGATGTTACAAATCATAGATCCCACCGCAAACATTGTCATCAATTCTCAAAATGGAGCACACAACCCCGAAGGGTACATTGAAAGAGCCATTTTTACTACTTTTACCAAATTTTCTGTTATATTGAACATATTGCGTCATAAATCATAAATGTGGGTGCGACGACGTGAAACGCTTTAGGCTGCGTTTCGAAAAATGTATATCAATGCCTTCTAGGCCCTATATGTACATATAACGAGTAAACGAAAAATAAAAGTAGGTACAATACAGTACCTACCTATATACGTCTGTATAATTTTGTAATTATTTTGTATTGTTGTATTTTTTGAATTATTAATAAAAATGCGAACCATGGAAAATTGCTCAAAATGCTGCTGTAGCGCGTGACTTATGTAGTAGGCGTCGCTGTTCGCTGCGTCGGAGAGATTGGCATTTTGCGGCTGTGACTGCGACTGCGGCTGCGGACTGTCGCCAGGACTGCCGCCCGCCGGACTCCGCGAGTTTGGCGAACCGCAGATCTGGCTCGGAGGAACACTCATCTGCAAACAAAAACAGTAAATTATTTATCACTTTTGCTGAATGAGTAAAAAGTTAAAAACGATCTACCTTACTGCCCATCGAACTAACTCCTTCACCATACACCAACAATAACAAAAGCACAAATACGTAGATATATGTAGGGTCGATACTTATGTACTCATTAACCCTTAGAGCCCCAATTGGCCGATATCGGCCACATTTTTTTTATTCTCATAACAGATGAGACTTGCCTTCTTGACAGGAATTAACTATATCTACGATATTAATACCACGTCAACACAGGTTAATTCCTAGTGAGGTGATAAACCACAATATTTCAAAGAGATGAATCTCCTTTCTGAGCAAGGTCGAGAATATATATACTCAGTGAAAAATGTTTTTGCATTAGGGAAAGGAACTATTGTATCATGTATTTTGTATTTTGAATCATGGATAAACAAATAAATAAATAAAATAATAGAAACAAAAAATAAAATTTCAAAAAAAAATGTTACAGAATCTTGACATGAGCTCTGTGATCACCACTCGCATCATCAAAATACTCTTCCAATTTTCTGAAACACATCCCAACCCAGATCTAGCCCCCCTGATACATTTGGTCCCCCCCCCCCCCCCCCCACCTAAATTTGCCCTAGTAAATTAGACTGGATTAGGCTGACAGACAACGAAATCTCACCCGACACAGACAATGAAGGTTCCATTCGTATACGGAGCTCTAAAAATGAATTATACAATGTAACACTTTTATGTAATACTATTACAAATTTGAAAGGAAAAAAATCATTTTTGAAAAACAAAAATTTAAGGACAGCGTGATGGCATTCGGTCTGCTGCTTTAATTGAACTGACAATTTGTAATCTGCCGAAACCTATCTCAGGTAGCAATTTGCCCAGTAACAGTAAATCCTTCATTTTTACAAGCTTTTATTTACCTTGTGATGTATGTTAGTATGTATGTTTGTTTAGGTCAAATCTTGTAAGCTGAATTAGAACCACTTCCTCTTATTCTATGAAGTTGAAATTGTACACGTTGGTTCAGTACCGATGACAATGCATTTTTATGGTGAGCATGACCTGATTCTATAACCAGGATCTGCTCCTGACGAGGCTACTTTTCCACGACCAACAGCACAGACGCACAATTTTGTATACGCATTCAATTATGATAGCCCGTTTTAAATTTCACCATGACATGGCTGCTGCACCCAGGACTGTCTCCCGACGAGGGGACTCCTCAAGGGTCAACAGCACAGAAACGAAATTTTGCATATGCATTCAATTACGATAGCCCGTTATAAGTTTCACCTACTGCACCCAGGGTTGGCTTCCAACGAGGGGACTCCTCAACGGTCGACAGCACAGAAACAAAATTTTGTATACGCATCCAATTATGATAGCCCTTTCTAAGTTTAACTATGACATGGCTGCTGCACCCAGGGTTGGCTCGAGACAGAGCATTTTAATAAAAGCTTGTTTTTAAAAATGTGTTTTTACTACAACCTATTTAAATTTCTCCTTTATCGTGGCCCTAACTTTAGATTGCAAATCAACCTCAAGAATTCATACATAAAAGCTATATTGAACCCACAAAAAAAATATCTGATATTTCTGATATCTACGATATTTATAAAAATATCGTATCCGCATATGGTACTTGTCTAAGTAAAATGTATACTTACGGTTGGTGAGGAAACATTGATATTTGAATGAGACGAGTGTAATGAAGGCGGACTGCATTGCTGCTGATAACCAGCCTGTATCCAACCTTGTTCTAAACTTATACCCTGAAAAAATAAGAGCAAATAACTTTAGTCAGTATTTTCAAGACCACAAATTAAAACAAAAAAATATCAAGCCGCACTCAAAACTACTGACATATTAATAAAATCATGCATCTACAACGCCGCTACGAATGATATTCGGCAAACAACCATCACCAGAATTGCTTCTCGGAGTTATTATCGATCCTATGAATTAGTCAATGTACTTTCTCACATGTATCAACTGCATAGAAAGTCATGACAGCTAGGTTAAAAAAATCACACCGCTCGACTGAACATGAATATCTCTTTTTCCCATTGACGCATGGCGCTTCTTGCAATCAAAGGGATCATTGGGACAGAATATTGCTTTTTTTAAGAAAGCAAAGGGTTACATTAAAAAATATCAACATCAACTTAATAAAATTATCAGTAATTCCATTTATAAAATTTACTAACTTAAAATAGCATTTTAGCAAGGGTCTGAATGAGGAAAAAAATATTTTGTCTGTAAACCAAATATATTTAAGTTTTTAAAAATATATATTTTACTTAAATCACACAGAAAAAAGCAAAAACTATAAGAATAATATAATAATAAGAATATTTGAGTTTCTAAAAAAATATATACATTTTACTGAAATTATACATCAGAAAAAAAGCAAAAACCTGGAAGTCATTGGCTTTGATCAGTATTTTTCAATACATTGACCATTTTCCCCCGTAACCCTTCAATTTTCATATGTCTTAAATGTCACATGACATGACTCTGGAATGAAACAATAATATCAAAACGATAAGTGAAAAAGTCACAGCCAGAGAAAAAGACAAAGAAACTACTTTCACTCTAAACTAAACTACATACGCCATTTAACGACAAATGCGAAAACACAAAAGTTCTAGCGGACTATCGCCATAAAGTTAGATAAAAGGGGTTTAAAAAAGGGGTTTAGAACATTTTTCAGAGACAAAGTTAATTATTTGTTAGGCGTATTGGTTTATTTTTTGCTAAGAGGAGAGAAGGTTAAAAGGGCGCCAAAAAACTGACGGTGAAAAGGCGCTGGGCGATGTGGTTCATAGAGTTCTATACTAATGTCCCAAAAAGCGGTATCAAGCCGAAGTGCCTCAAGGCCTATCCGAAATACCCTCAGTGATTTTTTTATAGTTTCGGAGATAAGATTTTTAAAAATTTTTTTCATTGTCCCAGTTGGACAAGTTTTTTTGCAGTTACATAAATAACTGTGAGACTTTTTTTTAAATTAGATAACTGCCCAATCTGGCATAATTGCATTTACTTTCTAAGATCTTAGCACGGTCTCAAAAAAAAAACGAAAAACAAAAATGTTTAAAAAGATTGCTTTTTTTATAAACTTTTTTATCGATACATACTTCAAAAACTTTCTCATTTTGTCTGTAATCATACTGCTAATTACATAGCGGTGTTATTCCGTTGGCATCATTCTAAATATTTATTCTAAATGTTATAAGTAAAAATTTGAAAATTTTCAGAATAAGTGAAAAATTAATAAAACAAAATAAAACTGATTATAATAAATCAAAATGGCGATCCCCTTCGTTACTGAGAATAGGACATCGCCAGAAGAAATTCTCCCTAGAAATCTGAACGCCAGTCATTTGGTTTTGTTTTTATTTGTTTCTTTTACGTTTCTCATTCTCTTTTTTTTTACAGCCCTCTCTGTACACCCGTCCATTTATCACATTCGCGCCTCTTGTGTTTTGGCACTATAGACCTCTGCCACTCGATCAGTTTGCCGCTGCAAGCCTTTGCGACTTGGATTAGCTCGCCTACAGCGTGGGTGGCACCCTGGGTGGCTCCTTAAGTCAGTTTGCCTCTAGGATTCTTTAGAACCTTCATTAGTTTGCTTCAAGTGCTATTTGAAATCTTGGACCTCTATTGTCTTAATTAGTTCGGCTCTGAGAACCTTTGGTGGCATCTTGATCAGTTCGCTTCTGGTGTAATTTGAGGCCTTAGATATCTGGCGCCTTCGCCTTCGGCAGACTAAACTAACCTAACCCAACCGGATCGTAGCCGTTGCTGCCCTGCACTCTCTCTCTCTCTCTGATTCTCCAGCCAAGGACGTATCGGGGGGGGGGGGGAGGGGCACAGGGGACGCGTCCCCCCGGATATTTTTTGAGTTAAAAATAATGAGAATCAAGAAAAAAATGAGAATCAGGGAAAATTCGTGACTTATGTACCTTATCAAGTACGTACTGGGAGGGAGGGGGGGATGAGGGGGAAGAGTTTGGATTTAACCCCCTGAAATCCGGCATATTTTTGTTTAATTGTATGGACGATTAAATAAAAATATTTGTAATTCAATGACAAGTTTGGCGCATAGTTTCAATGTATGTCCCCCTTTCTGAAACTGAATTCTGGATACGTGGCTGTCTCCAGCCTCATGATTATTGCCACTAAGTTTAATATCATTTGTCTGTGTATCATCACTATGAAATGGTTGATAGTTAGATAATAAATACAGACCTAATCCTATTGGTTGCAAAGAGGTAGGTAGTTCGCATGGGGTGCCCATCGACCAAAGGACTGGCTGGCCTGTACTTGCCCAGTGTGCTGGGCAAGATTTTATATACATTTACCCGTATAAAGATTTTATATACATTTACCCGTATAAAGATTTTATATACATTTACCCGTATAATGATTTATTTTTTAGTTATAGTGTTTGAAGGAGTTAATCAATAAAATTAGAAAGGAAATTGTATAATCAATGGTTCCATGTACCTAACCTATTTGATTCACATTATTATTTCGTTTCAAAAAAAATCTCCACAAGTTCATATAAATTAATCAAGAAAAATGCAATTAAATTGCCGTTACAAAATTTTCACCTGCAGCACCTAGGAGCTCTCCCCTCAACACCCAGCTTAGCTTTACTAGCGGTTTTAGTCCCCTTGCCCCCCTTCTCGAGAATATGCACACCCTAGCAGTTCGGAAGGCTTTATTATTTCCAAAATCCCTTCCTAAATGTCAAATCTAAGTGCATCACTGTATTATACCTTGGGTGTCCTTCATTAAAAAGAGTTTCAGCTGTAATTTAAATAAAATGTATAAAACAAAACAAACCTGGTGATTATTATGCTGGAGATATCTATTTGAATTTGGCACAGACAAGTGATTCTGAAATAAACACAACATAAACACAACAAATCAACAAGCAAAATAAAAGAAAAAAAGCGTAAAAGTAGAAATGATAAAATTATTAAATAAATTGTCACATCGATTTTGGTACAACTTTCATTAGAGAAGCACTTGGGTAAGACTTTTATAGAATTTATTAGCACAGACCAGGACTGTAGATAGAGAGTAACAGTGGCGTATCGACCGTTTATTAACAGATATGCCCGCAGAGTAACAGATATGCCCGTATCGACCGTTTATTCATTCTGATATTTGACTGTAACTGAACACATCCATTTCTTTTATTAAAGAGATACTTGTTACTATATTAAGCTGGCAGGAGTTCGATGTATAGAAATTGCAATAACTAATGAATTAGGTAAGTGAAGGTTATTTTTGTTATTCTATCTATTCTTGGTATTTCATAACACCTGTTAGCTTGCACTTTTTAGTGAAAAGCTTTTTTGCTAACAACGCAGAAAAGCACAAGGGCAAAAGCAACAAGCATTTAACCCCTAGAGCCCCGATTGGCCGATATCGGTCAAAACACGATTCAGCGTCACGGCCCCGTTTTAATTTAATTTAATTTGTTTTATTTTATTATGTTTTATTATGTTAATATGTTTTATTTTAATTATGGGTACAGTGGTTTGGCAGTAATTAATGTTTTGGTGAGACAGTGTCATAATTAAATTTTTTTACTAATTTTTACAATAATTTTTTGGGACATCAATTTGTCAATCGGCTGAGGGGCCGAGACCTGAAGGGTTAAGGTCACCTACGACCTTTTTTAACTAAATCAGAAAATAGTTTTTAAAAAATCATGTCAACTAGCTCGGAGGAAAATTGTGGATAGGTCGTAGGTAGACATCACCTTCAGCCCGTGGATGCAAGAAGCGCCCCTTCCAGGAAATATTTTTGCCGCTCCTAAACTTACTTTCTGGCTAGGTTCCTGGGGCACACTAATTAAATAAACTGCTTGACATGACTAACATATAGCATATCAATATGCCTATATTGATATGCTATACAGAAACTGCTACTGCGCTGATGAATTATATTTTAATAGACATATATTATTTAATGAAAAGGGGATTACCCTGCGGACAGTTCCTTGAAAACCCCAATGAAATTTGTACCAAAGAAAAGAAAGCGAAAATAAAATAAATAGGCTTAAGCGATGCTTAAACTACAGCTGGCAGCACCGCAACCTTTTCTTGGTCAGTCCAAATTACTCTACATTCTAACATTACGCGTGTTAATAAGAGAAGACTGCTTGAGAAGAGGACATTCAGTTTTAGTTGTGGTTCAAGCATGCGATTCGTTCTTAATGAGTATTCACTAAGGAATTTAACAAACATTAACCGCTGTTTCGTCCTCTTCAATGCCAAATCTATTTTTCATTTCTTCAAGAAGCATAGCTCTATCCATAGCTCTTTGTCTGTTTAGGGTTTCGTACTAAAAAGTAAAAAAAAAGGAACCCCTAATAGTTTCAATCAACTAGAAACTTACACATATAAACTTGACATATTCATGCAACTAAAAAAATACTAAACGAGACAATATTGGATTACAACAAATCATGGCAATCGTGAATGATAAACATTGGCTCAGAGTGACGCAGCAATAAGTATTACAAGTCGCTCTGATTCTATGGAAGCAGAGATTTCAATGAAATATTTCAAATACTAATCGGTTTTTAACCTATTGCTGGGTTCGGTGCCGCAATCGGGGACACTGTTTAAAATACAAATCAAAGCTTAATTCTTTATCAAACAATGATAGGTCCAGGACTATTACAAAAGTAGAGGAACAGGGAAGACAGCAGACTCACCAATACTGGCAAAAAGGAAAGGACAAAAAGTTGTAGAAAAACTACTTAACCCCTTGAGTATGATACGACCAAATCTGGTTCTGAAACAATTATCCGTTGAGTATGATACGACCAGATCTGGTTCCGCGTTTTTTTCACTTCTTTGACGTTCTCATATTTATTCATAACTAGCGACCTGCCCCGGCTTCGCACGGGTGCAATTTATTTAATGAATAAAATGAGGAGTGCGCTTAGTAAGGAAATATGTAGTACATTTATTTTATAACGTTTATTTATTTATTTATAAGTTTTTAATTATGTCACAAATGAGAAATACGAATAATGTCAAAATTGGTTAGTCGTAATTTTATCGTGAAACATACTCGTAGATCGAAATTTGTCTACGGCTTATAGATTCAAATTTGGATAATTTTATCTGTCAACGTCAAAATGTTATTTTTACTGCCAGTTATTAATGTTTTTATATAGAAATGGTTTTGGTGGTGGGACCAATGGTGTCAGTCTCATTTTAACCACTTCGCAATACAAAGTTCGTGGCGGTACTTCAAGGCATTGTAATATTGGCACAAATGGTCCGATTCTCCAATTTGCACGCATCCATAATCACTGTATTGTATCGCCAGATCATAATAGAATGCCTCTATGTATGTGTTTTGTCTAAAATTCAATCGTCTTCGCACTGCAACATTACGTATCCGTGCCGCTTCATTCAATTCTTGGCGATGCTCATCGCTTTCAGTTGCTCCTGTCTCTGTCGTTTTGTCGTCTTGCTCGAGGTCACCTTGCTGATAATGGAGCGTCTGCGCAAGGGCATAACTGTAAAAAATGTTTGCAAAGCCTGGAGAAACATTCACGAATTACACAAATTCAGTTAATTCAGTTGATTTACCTTCAGAATCACGAAAACGATATGAAAAAATCGTAAAATTCGGCTGTCAAATGTCAGTTTTCACGCCGTGCCGCCATCTTGATTTTCGAATTTTTCGTATTTTTATTCTTGTCAAACAACGCCATCTATGATCAAGCTCGGTACTAAAATATTTTTTGGTTTTTCTCATTTTTCTCACTTTTCCGAGAGATTTTCCAATTTTTTTTATATCCTATAGCAACACCGAAATGATTACGAACAAAACAAAAAAAGAATCGTTCAAATCGGGCCAGGCGCTCGTGAGTTATTAGGTAACATACATAAAACCCGACTCATTTTTATTATATAGATTATCTAATTGTTTTACAAAATGATATTTCAATATTCTATATTCGAAATTTCAATGCAATCATTGTGCAGTTGTTCTTTTTATGATTGGTGTAGTAGTTTCGTAGTTATAGTACTTTAAGGTCGATGTCGCCGAAAATCCTGCAAAAGAGACAGATGCATCCATGAAAATACCCATTTACTCCAAGGGTTAAAAAGCACTTGAATAAAGAGTCTGACTTTGTGGTCTAGTCGGGCCTAAATGGTATTTTTAAAAAATTTAAATACTAAAATATTAATAATAAATTTCTCTTTATAATAAATAACTCTATAACCAAAGCGTTGCATAAAGAGTGTCTACATGAAAAAAAATATTGGGTAAAACATTAATATGAAATTGAAGGCCATCGCGGTTGTTTGACATTATAAATACGATAAAAACGAATTTACGGCATGTATTTTTAGCACCCCACATTTCGGCGATGTTGCAACCGCCCTTGTCCAGGGCAAAATCCTTGTAGTCTGAGCCCTGTCTACATTGGGAAAACATCGCCGACAAAATTCAAAGGTAAATTCGTTTTTATTATTTATGCAATATACATTATGACCAATTATATATTTTGATATTTATGCCAAAAGAAAAGAAAGGTAGTTGGAAGCGGCAAAAAAAAAGGAAGAATAGGTTATAAGTTAGCGCAATAGTAATTCTTGAGGTGAATCTCGAATTATGTTATCGAGGCTGTTTTTTACATTAATCAGGAGAGCATTCTAAAGCGTCACTGTGTAAATGGTAGAAGAGCGGCTGAAGAAATCAGAGCAATGGCGAGAAATTTCAATAAGATACCCAAGACTGATCGGAGCGAAAGACAGTGGGAGCTTAACGGTGCACAGATATAATAAAAATAATAATAATAATAAACTCTGCATTTGCACTTAAAAAAATAAAATACAAAGAGACGAGTTTATTATGGCAATATCTTACTCAACAAACTTATCACAGTGCAGTGGTACACGCACGCATTGTGGAAATAAAAATTATTAAACAAATGAAAACTAAGAATTTAAATCTAAGAATGCCCAAAGAGAGGAAATTGGGAGAGGGAGAAGAGACAAGGAAAGCACTGGTTACTTTTTTATTTATAAAGTAGTACTTTTCAGGTGTCTTGAATGATTCTAACAAAGGTGAGTTTAGTATATTTGCTGAGATATTGTTTCATAGTCTAGCACCAGTCTTCCAGAGTCTTGGTATATCGAGTTACATTCAACACAATACATATTGCGATCTCAATCGGAGCTAATGTTTAATTCATTCAGGTATATCTTTATTGTGTGTAAAAAAGGTAGAAGGAGGAAAGAGTATGCTATTAGTTACCTGTCCGGTAGGAGAGTAAGGCCCGGATAAGGTGGGTCCGCCCACTTGGCTGCCGGGCGAAGGTGGACCGTAAGACCTGGCCGACGGCTGCCGCAAAGGAGGAAGTTGCGTCGGAGAAAGCGTCGCCGGCGATGCACTTATTGGACTCTAAAACACATATATTTTATTTCGATAAAGACAGTACATATAATTTACTGTTGGGTGTATTTTAAGTCATAGAAAACATCGGCTTTTTTAGGATTTGTGTATACTTATTACAAACAATTTGGTTAAAGTTAGGTAATATTTCGTATTAGAGCCAATGACTATTCGTGTGTTTCTTTTAACCGCCCACCTTTGGGTTATCTTTAGTTTTTTGTCATTAGATTTCTGAATAATAATACTTGTATAAAATATACCAGACAAAATATATAGCAGTTTATATAAGCGGTTTTTATATATCGGTTTTATATAAACTTATATATTTTATATAAATTTTTCGATATGATAATATAGCGAATGTATCATGTACATTCGTATAGGTAGGGCGGTTAAAAACCTACACAGAGTGTCCTCTAGAGATTGAGCGTGAGTAATGTGACTAGATTTGAATTGAATGGTAATTAAATTGTAAGAAAATGAAACCAAACGGTCATTGTATTTAATATTATAGCATTTCTCCGCCTTTTTATTGCCGTTCTTTTTATTTTGTCGTCTGTTAGTTAGCTTTTACAACACTAACTCGCAACATCTTTGGGAGGAATACAAAAACGCCCGAAACGAATACAACAAGGCCATTGTTAAAGCCAAACGAAGAAGCTGGAGGGACTTTTGTGAGAGCGTGGAAACAGCTTCCGAAGCCTCCAGGCTCAACAAGATCCTCAGCTCTAACAACCGCCCCCAGCTGGGATAACGACCAGAGGGGGGACACACAAGCGACACCAAGGAAACCTTGAAGCTCCTAATGGAAACACACTTTCCGGGCTTCCAGGAATCCTCACACCCAATTGCCGCAGGGGAGAACTCCAAGAGGCTCCACAAGCCCAGGGAGTGGGCCCTTGCAGCCAAGATAGTTAATCCAAAAGCAGTAGAATGGGCCGTGAGCACCTTCGACCCCTACAAATCACCTGGACCGGATGGAATATACCCAGTCCTACTACAAAAAGGGTTAAGCCAGCTGCTGGGCCCTCTAACAAAGGTACTCAGAGCGAGCATAGCCCTCAGACACGTCCCTCATGCCTGGAGCAGCGCAAGAGTCACGTTCATTCCAAAGGCAGGCAGGAACGGCCACATCTTTGCCAAAGACTACAGACCCATTAGCCTCACCTCCTTTCTCCTGAAATCACTGGAGAGACTAGTTGACGGCTACTTGAAAAACAACCACCTAGCTCTTCAACCGCTTGCGGATGCTCAGTATGCCTACAGGGAGGGCAGATCTATGGACACTGCCCTACATCACCTGGTGAGCACAATAGAGACACAGTTAGCGGCGAAAGGTTACGCTCTGGGAGTATTCCTGGACATCGAAGGAGCATTTGACACCACATCATATGCAACTATAAAAAACGCTATGCACAGACGAGGAATACCAGAGACCATTATTGACTGGACATTGAGTATGCTATCAAATAGGAATCTGACCGTCTATCAAGGCGACACCTCCATCACGGGAATCCCTGCTAAGGGCTGTCCACAGGGTGGAGTCATCTCCCCCCTCTTGTGGAGCATCGTTGTAGACGAACTCCTAATAGATCTACAAAACCTAGGCCTCTCTGTCTACGGCTACGCTGATGACGTGGCCATAGTAGTCAGAGGAAACTTCCTATCAATACTTAAGGAGCTCATGGACAAAGCACTTAAGACCACCCAAGACTGGTGCCAGGCCAGAGGTCTATCCGCTAATCCAAGCAAGACTAAGGCCATGATTTTCACCAGAAAATACAAACCCGAACCCGTTGAGTGTCTCAAGCTCTGGGATAAGGAGATAGAATACGCTACAGTAGTTAAATACCTTGGAGTCTATCTAGACCCAAAGCTCAATTGGAAGCACCACCTCGAGCGCAAGAGAACAACCTTCTATGCCTCGTTGTGGACGTGCAAAAGAGTCATGGGAAAAACCTGGGGGTTCAAACCCAGGGTCGCTTTATGGCTCTACAGGGCAGTACTGCTGCCTAGACTAACCTATGCTGCAATAGTCTGGTGGTCCAGGGTGAAAAAGCTTGAGACAGTAAAAATGCTTAAAAGCCTTCAAGGTAACTGAAGCCTTCAAGGTAACCTGAGGGCTGCAACTGGCGTCATGAAGACCACCCCAACAGCGGGATTAGAGGTGGCACTCTGCTGCCCGCCTCTGGACAAGCTCATCATCCACTCCGCCAGACTTACAGCATACAGACTGAAGTGTTTGGGCGAGTGGAAGCGTGGAGGGCACAATCATCCTGAGCTAAACCTCCTCCACAAAAACCCTATTCACTCTGACCCAGGATCGACTACGGAAAAAAAATTCGGTAGAGAAATCCTATAAAATCCTAATCCCCACCAGGGAAGAATGGAAAAATCCGCAGTGGCTTCAAAGCCACAACGCAGACGCCTGGTTCACCGACGGCTCAGGAACAAATGGACGTTTTGGGGCAGGCGTGTACGGACCCAAAACCAACCACAGAATCAGCATCCCCCTTGGACAATACGCTACGGTTTTCCAAGCCGAGGTACTTGCCATATTGGAATGCATAAAACTACAAAGTCGACTTGAGGTAAAAAACAGACAAATCCTCACCTGCTCTGACAGCAGAGCAGCACTGGACGCTCTGGCTAAAGCCACCACAGAATCTTCTGTGGTCTGGGACTGCATGCAGGAGCTCAACAAATTGGGAAAATCCAACAAAATCACCCTAATATGGATACCGGGTCACCAAGGCATACCCGGAAACGAAGAGGCCGATAGACTGGCAAAACTGGGCACACTGGATTGCCCAGTGGAGCCAGCTGTAGGGGTCCCCTTCGCTACAGGTAAGAAAATCATCAGGGACTGCTTGGAGCAGGAACATCGGGCTTCCTGGAAACAGAGTCAGGGATGTCGCCAGGCAAAAGCCATGATGGAGCAACCACTACAGAAGAAAACCAAGGCCCTACTTGACATGAGCAAGAAGAACCTTAGAACCACTATCGGTCTCCTCACCGGACACACGACCCTTAGAGCTCATCTATTCAACCTTGGCTTGACTGAGAGCAAGGATTGCCGAATATGTGGCGAGGAACCTGAAGACAGCATACACATTGTTGGCCGCTGTCCAGGGCTCGCCGCCAAAAGACACAGTTTACTGGGACGAGCCTTTCTCGAACCCAGCGATCTGCCCAACTTGAAGGTCAGTGACCTACTTAGTCTGGTAAGAAGTACCGGGCTACTAGCTGACAATTGACCTAACCACACAGTGGGTAGTTACAAAAGACCTTACAGATCTAGGTGACATCAAGGGCTGGAAACAAGCCCCCCACTCCATCTACTACTACTACTACTACTAGTTAGCTTATTCAATATATTATCACAATTTCGGTCAACTTAATATAGGCACGGTTTGAAGCAGTGGACATTTGTTAATTTTAGGTTTTTTGACATAAAAAAAGGTCAATCTAATTTTTAAATAAACAGTTGTAAACGGGGTTTTCGCACGAGCCCGATGTTCATTCTGAAGGTTTTTCATTTCATTTTCTTGTTCGGTTTTGAATACGGGTTACTCCCCGAAAAGTTTGTTGCGCAGTCGCAAAAGTTAAATCTGTCCACCGTAAAAGTCGCGAGATGCGAAAAGCGACGAGTGCAACGGAGCATTCGTCGATGAGCATCTTCGACGATCGAGGCGGCCGATCTGCGGCCGAAGCGCATTTCCACCAATGGGGACGCTTCATCGGGGCGGGGGCCGATGGAAGTGGGGCGAGATGAAAGAGGCAGGGCACTCACGGAGCTGTAGGGACTGCTGCTGTGGTCGTCGAGGTAGGCGTTGTCCGCGTGGCGCGGCGAGTGCTGCTGTTGGTGCTGTTGGTGCGGCTGGTGCTGCGGCAGGCCGTGGTAGTGCAGGCTGGTGAGGTCGGGCAGGCTGCCCGTGCCGGGGCCGGGCGGCACGGCCAGCTGCGGGCCCTCCGCGCCCGGCCCCGGCCCCGGCGGCCCCGCCCCGCCGCCCGCCTCCTGCGACGGGTAAACGCTGCAAAACGACCGCACCGTCATCCTCCGCCCTCTCTCGCCCGCCGCCGCCTCCTTCCTTGGGTTTACAAGCCCGATCGGCCCCGGCACACGGTGGCTCCGAACGCCACTTTGGCAGACGTAGGAAACCGAACGGCGCTTTGGCCGTCTTGTAAATTATCTATATCGATATAGTTGAACTCCGGTTCTGTTGGAAAATACAGCAGAAGCTCTGCGGCTCCCGCGAGGCTGAAGACCCGCGATCTACGGATCGGACGGCGAAAGAAGATTACGTAAACTATTCTCATATGTTGCTATCCTACTCCTTTTTCTGGCATGGCTCTCTATCTATATCTCCAAAAGTCTTCAGCGGCTTCTTCCGACAGTTTACCGATAGATATGATACCATAATATTGAATTATACCAGCTCCATGCACCAACTCCAGCTCCAGCTCCAGGTATATTATATATACCAGCTCATATATAATATACTAGAAGGCATATAATACTTTAGATAATTTACAAGATAGTCATAGTGATATTGAATAAGTTTATTACTAATAATGTAGTGGTTATTATTTATCATTTAACCCGCTCAGCACGTAACATCCCTTTGGGGACATGTATGGCGGCCGCCTAAAATCCGAAACATCCGCTACTGGATATCGCGCTCGCCGCTGCGAAAAATGCAATTTACGATTCGAAACGTCGTACTTAATGCTTTCTGACGACGGAACATATGGCCAAATAATCTTTAATTCGGCGGCCACCGGCGATAAAATCGAACTGCGATTTAAAAAGTCAGCATAGACGTCAAAACGGCAGTCTCGATCGGCCAGCGCCTCGGCCGCGTAGTTCCGCGAAATGTTGGTTTTGTGCAGTGTTTTGTGGATAAAAGTGCAGTGTTTACTGGATAAAAGTGAGTAATTTGCATTTTTAATTAGTTTAGGCATAAGGATTAGTCAATTGAGATAGTCCATTTGCTGTTTTTCACGAATTTTTAAAGAAAACACTTCTGCGACAACAAACGGCTCGCGAAAAAATGGTTGTTATTATTTTGTAATGTTTATGAAATATCCCGATATATTGCGAAATATGACGTAATGTCGCTTTAATTTACTAACAAAATAAGTATTGTTTCATTTACATCCTAAGTTATCACATAATTAGGCGTATTTTGAAAATTATATCTTGTTTTGTAAAATGAATCGCGCAAATAAACTTGTTTTGATAATTACTATGAGAGAATAAAGTGCGATTTTCCATAGTTTTTCGATGAAATGTGACTCTTTGGAGTATAGTAATTAGTTATTAGACATATAATAAGTCTATGATAAGACAATATAATTGAAAAAATCTAACGAATTTAATATTATGAGCATTCAAAGTTTATTATTAAGTTCGGACGCGGAAACTCTCAAAACTTTAGATTTTTCTATAATATCAGACAAAGCTCAAAGTTCTGGTGTGATTTCTAAGAAGTGTGATGTAGTAATAAAGTTATTTTGAAAGAATTTCATATAAAAAAATACCATAAGTAGTCACAAATTAAAAATAAAAAAAATTTTTTTTTACGAGAATACATAAAATTGTTCTTGGCTGAATAAATAAATATTTTTGTATGCAAATAAGTGAAAAAAAATATCGTTTTGGTAAAGCATTTAATAAAGAACATAACTGTATTTACAATTTTTGCATATTTTACGTATTTTGTGACAAAAAAATCGAAATGATTTTATAGGCGAGTTTTTTCAGTTTGCCAATTTTGTAATATTTATTCATTATTATCTTAATTGTTTTACGAGATAAGGTTATAATGTTTTATATGTCAAATTTCAATGCGATCATTTTTCTCTTTATCTTTTTTTAATCCGTTTAGTGGTTTATAAGTTATGATCGTTTTTCTCAAGGCCGTTGACTCGCGTCGATTTTTTGCCCGAATATGTCGCGCGCAAAAGTGATAGGTGAGTTTTTACCTCGCAACAGGAGGGGTTAAGAATGTTTTGTATCTAATCTAATCTAAGTAGTTTGTTAGTTTTAAGTTACTATTTGTCTTATTGCGTAGTTTTACTTACTATTCCGTGTAAAATTTGGATTTCAACCTAACATAATAAAAAAATATGCTTTGAAATATGGCAAGGTGGCATTTTTGTATTTTTTTTTAATATGCAGAATAGTAGTAGAGGAGACAAGGATTAAGTTTTTAAAAAAGGTTTCGAAGCGGTATGTATCAGGATAAAGCGGACATTCAGTTTTTTTTGATCCGTCCCGTACGAACAATCTGAAAATATTTTTTTATACCCAAAGTATAAAGTTTAGGAAAAAAACACATAGGTCTACTATCGTTATGAATAATAAGGTCTATCCATCGCCATAAAGAAAAACCAAAGTTGATTCCTAAGTCAACCAAAGTGCCGTTTTGACCTACCTTGCGGCAGAACCAGACGCTATAAAAGGGGAGATCCGGTGGGTCCTTTACAAAACCCTCCGGGAAACTCGCAATGCGACGAGATTTGAACTACCCATTTTTTTTTTTAATTACAAATCTTACATCTATATATAAGAGACATACTACATTTTTACGAAATTTTTTGTATTTTTTAATAAAACACCATGATCAAGATTGTTAAAGTATCAATATGTATACGCAACTAATTTTCCGTTTTCGTGCGTCCCTTATTTATGAGAAAACTAGTTGATTTTTTTAGTAAGCGCATTGTTTGCATACACGCATGCATACATGCATATATACATACATATATACATATATATACAAAATATATACATACACACATACATACATACATACAATACATACATACATACAATACATACATACATACATGCATATATACATACATACATACATACATACAATACATATACATACATACATACATACATACATACAATACATATACATACATACAATACATATACATACATACATACATACCATACATACATACATACATATATACATGCATATATGAATACATGAATACATACATCCATTGTATATGCATTATATACATACATCTATGATAATAAATGACATTTAATATAACAAAATCAATTAATAACTCACCTAATTCCAGGTACTCTTGGCATTTCACATGAAGATCTTGGTCTATTTGGATTTGTGATCATTGCTAACATATTTTCTAGGTGATTACTATCAGTCACTGAAAAAGAAAAAAAATAATTAGAATAGAAAAAAAATAGAAAAAAAACCAAAACGAATCATGAGTCAGTCTTCTTAATTCAATCATTGAATAGATTACTACCAGTCACTGATCACTGATAGATTACTAGGTGTCACTGAAATCAGTCACTGATTATCAGTCACTGTTAGGTTAAATCAATATAGGAAAAAATCAAAAACGAATCATGAGTCAGTCTCCTTAATTCTATCGTTGAATAGAGATTGAGGTTGGGTTTTCAGTTAAATGTGCGCAAATGCTCCTGCAAAATCTTCGTTATTGTGAAATCGCTGCACACCCATTAATGATTTTCTTTTAAGGGTCAAACATAAATGATGGTAATAGAAAGGCATAAGAAACAGGCTTGCGAGAAAAAACTGTTTCCCGCGAGTCTCTACTTATTTTATATTTGATTTATCTTCGTATTATTGCTGAAAGGAATATAATGTAATAAAGTAAGTAAAGAATTGTATTCACCTCCTCTCCGATGGTCTTGCTGCGATTGTGCGTTATGTTGATGATGTGACATATGGAGAGATTGCTGTGAATGAGAATGGTGCTGTTGAAGGCCAGGACCAAGTGCATTATGGAACTGAAACAGAACACAACATTAGACTATCTGTAGTAGTGACGCATGGCGACATTCTTTCCTATGTATTTTAAATACTGCAGTACTGGGTATTTTAACAATATTTTAAAACACTTTGAAAATAATATCGTCCTTACCAAGTAATTTAATGTAATAATTTTTATTGTCATTTGTAATTTGTAGTATTTTTTTCGTTATTTGAAATAATTTTGTAGTAATTTGCTGTATTTCAAAAAAATAAATATTGAGTAACTATTTTAGGATTAATTTAACTTGGTCATTCCTGTACAATTGTGAAGTCAAAATGGAAATAAATAAATAAAAAAATAAATAAGTATTGTTTTGAAGATGGCAAAAATCAGAATACTGAATGCTACAAAATAAACTTTTGGCAGAAAAGTTATGTCAATTCTGTCCTTCGGCAGCTTTGTGATATTCATCAGTATTACACATTAGTGAAGTATACACTAAGAAGTGTAAACTTGGGGACATACGCCTCCATATTCCAAGCGGAGGTATACACCATTATTAAATGTGCGGATATTACACTCCATAAGAACTACGCCAACCACCGTATCTATATCCACTCGGACAGCAAGGCAGCTGTTATGGCACTAGCCTCGAATACTATTAATTCAAAGCTGGTGAAAAACTGCGTATCACTACTGAATTCCCTGGGCGAAAAGAACAGAGTAATTCTAAGATGGCTTCCCGGCCATGCAGGAATCGAGGTAAATGAAAAAGCCGACGAACTTGCTAAGACGGGAGCAAAGGAAACATTATACGGCCCTGAACCTTGCTGTGGCGTACCAAAAAGCCTTGCAAACCAAATTTTCAAAAAAATATGTTTAAAACAATCCGTCAACCACTGGAACAGAACAACACGCCAGGTTTGAATCAATCCAAAGCGATAATTAAGGCTTACGACTGTAAGACTGCCTGTGAGGCCCTATCGCTAAATAGGAAAAATCTACGCATACTGGTGAGGGCGCTCACGGGGCATTGTGGCCTGAACAAACATATGTACAACCTCAAGCTCCAGGACACGAAAATGTGCAGGTTCTGCCAAGGGGCTGAGAAAATTCCCCTGAACTGATACTGATGCGTAAAAGAGACACCCAAAAGCCGGTTGCGGTTCTTAAATGACACGAGGCTTAGCGCAGAACTATGGTAGGTGGCGAACAGTGATCAGCAATGGTCGCAGTGTTACAAGGCTCATAAAGACCTTAGAAAAGCAACAAACATCAAAACCGGATATTCGCAGAAAGAAGCTAAAACAAAAACAATCATTTTGAAAGGATGTAAAATAAGCTTAAAATATATGAATGCGTGTTTCACACCACTTAGTTTTACCTGTTTATCAGTTTACCATGAAATGTGCCAAACAGAAGACAACGAGACTGGCTCATCTCATAGAAAGCCGGGTATAATAACTCCTTTACAACGTCAAGCGAGCATGTGGCGAGTGGGAGGGTCATACCAGTTATGGGAGAAAAAAATCTTATCACTTAGTAAAGTGATTTTTTAAATGAAGAGTAAAATTTAGAGGATATAATTTTTCAAATCATCACTCAAACAAACTACTTTAATTTTAACTAAACCAACAACGTTTTTTCTCGATTTGTGAAATATGTAGTCACAGTGCCGAAGGAAGTGATCGAGGGTGTAAATTTTTCACATTTTCAAAATTTTGCCAATGATCACTTTACTAAGTGATAAGGAATTTTTATTTTATTTTTTCTAGATATTTCCGTTTGACTTACGGGTCACCTGTATAGATGCAAAAACGTGCTTTTATTTAAAAACACGTATGCTGAGCCACAGCAATGCGTGGTCGGGTACAGCTATTCATCAATAGAAGTATTGGAAGTAGTTCATGGCGGTCGGGTTAATATCACCATCGGCAGGTTAAGAATAAATGATACCTATGTATATCGATAAGGAAAATATCATAATATTTTTTCCAAGCATTCACACTTTTCGAGAATTGAACCTCCTTGACTTTTATTTTCGTAGATTTAAGCCTCTTGTACACTGCCAGTTACATACACAGTTGGAGCTTTGTTTATGTAATTTTTTATATATTTCAGTCTCTATTCAAAATGAGTTTAGTTCTATTAAAACACTTCTATTGGTGCACCGGTCAAATCTATCTATGTACTGTACATGTAAATGTAAATGCACTTCACACTTTCTACAATACATATTCACTGACTGCCAGGTATACCTTTCAAATTAAAAAAAAGATATTAGCAACAACTGCAGCTCTTTAACAAAAAAATTGGTCGTGCTACCCCAAAATTTTTCCGGCAAGTAACCAAGGACTGTTTTCATCTGAATAATAAATTCATAAATAAAATCGATGAGCGCCTTTTCTCGACCGGCGGGAGAACCCAATTAGATTCCATTGCGACACCTCGGACGGAGCAGTTCGTTGTATGTGACATATTCCAACCAGAACTTCACAATGTGGTTTCGGCTTAACGAAGAATATATGTATCAAATTTCAAAAGTCCAGTGTTCAGAGATTGAAATATGACTGGTGGACCGATTTCAACCGCAACCTTTTTTAACTCTTGCCATGACCAAATCATGCCTGAATGCCAAATTTCAGCTCAATCGGATTAAGCTTTTGAGAGCTATCTGGAGGAATACAAACAGACACACAGAATGGTAGACATACACACAGATTTCCATCTGAAAATAGTCTTAGTCCTCTAAGAGGACTGGTGAACCGATTTCAACCGCAACCTTTTCAACTCTTGCCATGACTAAATAATGCCTGCATGTCAAATTTCAGCTCTGACTGTCTGTACAAACAGACACACAGACAGATTTCCATCTGGAAATGGTCTTAGTCCTCTAAGGGATGCTCAAAATACACATTTCCATCTTTATCTAGAAAATAAAATTATGCATTCATAATACTTCTCCCTCTTCTTCCGTTGGTCGGCCGGGTAAGTAATAAAATCAAACATCTGTCACACAATATTGTTTATTTACTTTGTAATGCAAACTAATGTTGTTAAAATTTATAAGTATTCATGAAATAATACACAATCCCAATCTTAGATTGCTCAAGAGAGCCAATGAGTCAATAGCAAAGTCAGGAAGGTTGTTTCGACGCCGCAAGACTGATGTAGGCACAAATAAATAACAATATACTCACCGGATATGCATTGAGGGTATTGTTGTGATGAGGATGATGATGAGGCGATGAAGGTTGAGCTGTTAACGATGATGACTGATGGAGTGCACTGTCTGAATTTGTTCTTCTCCAGCTGCTGTCCGGGGGAGGGCTGCAAATAAACAATGAATAGCAGTCAATAACCTAAATAATAATTGGCATTGGTCTGCCATTCCGCTAAAATAATGTATTTGTTTGTTACAAGATTATTTTTTTCCTTTAGTATTGTATGCATATTAACAATACCTCTTGCATATTTTAAAATTTTACATGAAGTATTTGATGCGTAGTTATTTTTGTGTGTATGCGTTTATCAATGATAAGAGTCTTATATTTGAAACCATATTATAAGCTCTAGTAGTTCGAGGGCCACAATGAAAGATTCCGGTATGAATAGAAAAAAAACAATAAAATTCGAGAATCAATTTATTGTTTCTCAGAATATTCTCCATGAACATTAACCCGTCGGCGACGCAGTGCATATAAGCATTTTGCAGATCCATACGTAACCAGTTTGGCCGGCCCCTATATATATATTGTATATATATACTTGACTAACAAGATTAATTACTAGGTAACAAACAAGAGGGAATTCATGAAAAAACGATATTATTAGTATTTATTCACAAAAATCGACCAAAAGGCTGCAGCGCAGTTAATACACTTTTTCATATTTATGAAGTAATTTTAACATTTATTTTACTCCTACATGGTGACCTTCATCAAAAGACGCTATAATGAACAGTGAAACCACCATCGAAATCCGCTCAGCGGTTCTCGAGTTTATTGCGATCAAATAGACGGACATACGCTTTGTTCAGATATGATTGTTTTGCTAAATCTGCCCAGTAGTTCTTTCGTATATTGCGATCAAACGAACAGAGCTTTTAGGACTATGTTTTATAATTTTTAGATACATTGCTTATTTTATAAATATACAGGATGAGTTTTTAATTAGTGACACCTTGAAGTGGGTGACACCTTAATTTTTTTTTCCTAAATATTTTTTTTGTGGTATATTTGTTTTTTTTTATTGATAAATAAAAGTTTAACAAGCGTTGAGCGCGCTGCGCCATCTAGCAATAGGTAAAATATCGCAACAAAAAAAACACGATATTATACTACCGCTAGATGGCGCAACGCGCTTAACCATTTTTACACAATCTTTCAAAACATAAACTTTTCAAATTTTAAAAACAATATTTTTTTTCCAAAAAATGTTTTTTTTTAAATTTTTGTTTTGATTTAAAATTTGTATATAACCGCCTATTTTTTTCGGAAGGTAATTGTTTACTTGTACTGATTCACCCACATCCAGGATGTCACTAATTAAAAACTCACCTGTATACTTTTTAGTATAGAATAGAATAGAATAACTTTATTGTGCTATAAAAACATAACCTAATGAATATTACACTGGTTTTATAAAAAAGAAAATATGCACAAATGAAGACTTATCGATATAGCGATATCTTACAGTCAACCAGTCAAAACTTTTAAATGCCAAAAGTTTTTTTCTTTTTAAAATTTGCTACAGAGCATAATGAGCTGTTAAGAAAAGACATTAAAATTTTCATTCTATTTTATCAATTAATTCTGGAGATATTTATATACAGGTGAATTTTTAATTAGTGGTGACCCCCACTATTGGAAGTGGCCTGGTCTCCCGTTCCTGATGCTGTGTGTAGACCAGGTTTCCAATCTTGAGTCGATTTTACCTTAGTCGGACAGAGAGCAAATAAACACAAATATTAGTAATTAAACAATTTATTAATTAGTATACAGAGACGGCTTACCATAGTAGGTAGTTGATGCGAGTGAAGAGAGTGACTAAAGAGTGATTTTATACATAAAACATCGGCGTTGTTATACCCACATTATGACGTCGAAATGTTCGAAAGTGTATGAAAGGCGCTTAATTATTGCTGATGGCGAGACACAATTTAATTTCTTGTTAATTATACTGTTAATGACATAAGACGAAAATTCGTGTGAAAAACATTACACGTGTTATATTAAAAACTGTCATTGGATTATATTCTTGCTAAGCTGCTACAACATCCTTGAAATGGGTGAATCAGTACGAGCAAATAATCAACTTGTTGAATCAAATAATATACTTAATAAAATTATTTTCAAATTACATTTTATTCCAAATGATGTAGAAAAGTTTGAGAATCGATCGGCTGATTTATTTGACCTTGCTAATGGATCGAGGTCGTTGAACTCGGCGGCATTGAATGGCGTTCAATAACACAATAGACGCGAAGCAAGGCCACAGATGGCTCTGCACTGTTATTTCTGATCGATGCATTTTGAATATTTGAGACATTTACCACCACTCATTGAACCATTTTTAAAACGGAATATATATTACAAATGAAACAGTGCCTAAAATATACCTAATATTCAAAAAACTGTTTTTATATTCTATTTTACTATTGCCAGCTATCGGTTATAGTCGCGTGAATAACCGATAGATGGCATTAGTAAAATATACTTTAAAAAAACTGTTTTTCAACCATTAGGTATATTTTAGGCACTGTATTTAGAATATCCAATCTGTTTTAAAAAAGGTTCAATATGTGGATGGTAAATGTCTCAAATATTCCAAATATTTGTGGCCTGTGGCCTTGCTTCGCGACTATTGTGTTATTAAACGCCATTTTATGTCGCCGAGTTCAACGACCTCGATTTATTATCAAGGTCAAATAAAACAGCTGATTGATTCTCAAACTGTTGTAAATCATTTGGAATAAAATGTAATTTTAAAATAATTTTATTATATTATATGATTCAACAATTTGTTGTCAAAAGTTGCTTATTTGCTTGTACTGATTCAAGTATTTCAAGGTGGTCATTAATTAAAAACTCACCCTGTAGATTAACGTTTTGCATGAAAAACGAGCAATATGCGCGCCGAAATGCCGCAATATCGGTTACGAAACGATCATTGGTGATCGGGGGCGCGGGCGCGGGCGCGGGCGGGTCACGCGACGGCAATGGCAATGGCAATGGCGATACCCACCTGAGGTAGACGCTGCTGCCGTAGGGGCTGGTGTCGTGCTTGCGGTCGGCGGGGCGCGCGCGCATGGGGCCCACGGACGACGAGGCGGGCGCGCGGCCGCGGTGCGCCGTGCGGCCGCCGCCCGCGCCGCCCGGCGACGCCGCCCCCGCGCCGCCCGCGCCCACGGGCGACGCCCCGCCGCCCAGGTACCCGCCCAAAGGACAATCTTCCGGCTGAAACGCGATAAACGGAAACGTCACTACGATCCGACACGGACGCCGTACGACTATGAAACCTACAAACCGCATTGTCATATCGTGAAATAAAGAAATAATAATAAAAACCAGTCGGTAGTGAGTTGGAACGTCTTACGAGCATTATAAATAGGATTATCCTGTCCAAAGCAGGTTACCCTAGACTACGACGGTTGCAACATCGCCAAACGACGGTGCTACAAAATTCACGCGGTAAATTCGTTTTTTATCTTATTTACAAACAACGTCAGTTTCCAAGATAGTTTTAAAAAACAGCATTACATTTCAAACTCCGTTACATCCATGGCCAACGGTTTTCCAACGCCGCCATATTCGTACCGACCAATCAATCATAAGAAATCATCGAAAAACTGTCAAAGCGATTAATCGAGAACTATTCGCTGCCCTGTGATTTTCGTGACCTCACAGTCTGAAGTTAGTAACAAAATCAGTCAGATTTTAGACTTCATTAACAAAACCCGCCAGATCTACATTTGAATATCAAAACCATCTGTATCCTATTTTCCGACACAATAATGTGCTTTACTACGAAAGTTAATATATTTTTTAAATATGCACTAGTAATTTTCCATTTCAAATATTGCATATAATTATGAATTTGCGTTTTTTTTTATTATTGGTGTAAAATAAAGCGCCGGATCGTTCTGCCCATATCCCGAGGGCTCAAATTGCATACTTTTCTTGTAATTCTCATTGCAGTGGCTCCTCGTAGTTATTGTTGTTGCATTGGCTCCTCGTTAGAGTTGATGGTTTTATCCGGTAATACCTCTTTAGTGCTTAGTAGTAATTACTACATCGCAAACAACTTAACTTTTTGACAGTTTTAATCGTTAGTACAGGAAACTATTTTTTTTTTGTCATTTACACGAAAAAAAAACACCTCGGGAACTGTTATTCAGTTTTTTCACGCCCTGAAAAGTTTAATTGTTTCCATGTACGAGGTCTCACATATAGAGCAACGATATTTATTTTTTCTTGCTATTTATTCAGGTGCGAATAAATAAACGAAAATTAAAACAAATAGGAACTTGAGTCTCTATCGTACCTAACAGTTAAAAGCCAAACAAATAAAATCCGGTTTTTATAGTCGTAAACATTCATTCTGTCTAATTTTAACTAACAGCTGCTACCATATATTCTCGCTGCCTTACACTTTTATTGCATTTTAAAAAGGCCCTAAAGCAATGTAAACAGCAATTAGTTTAATAAAAATGTAACTCGTGTAATAACCACAAGTCGAGTTTTACAATTCGCTGGACAAACCGTTTCGCAAAATACACAGAAGGTCACTTGTACGCGGAATGACGAATTGTAGAAGCAATAAATCACTCTGATTTATTGAGGTTAGCTGGGCGTCAAACGAACTGCCGAAAGAGCTGTAAAACTTAATTTATTTGTTGGGTATAATATAATTTAAGACTTAAGTGGCCAAAGGGAATAAGCCACTAAATATCAGTCATCTTCACTGACCGCTAAAAACGTTGTTTGCGCAGAAAATACGCCTTACAACATTCTGTTATGACGAAAACAACGATTACATTCGTAGTAAAAAAATCGGCTGTCACCCCAAGACTTTCCCGGCAAGTAGCCAAAAAATGATTTACATCCTTATAACAATTTCATAAATAGAAATCGACAAGCGCCATATCTCGGCCGGCGGTTGAACCCCGTTGGGTTCCATTGTGACGCTTTAGGCGGCGCGACTCATTTCTCGGCTATCCTCGGGCGGTTCGGTGTCCATATTTTATTAAAATATATGGCGGAATTTAAGTATAATTAGTGTAGCTTGTATATGAGATATTCCAACCAAAATTTCACAACTAGAGCTGTCGACTACAAAGCAAGAACTCGTCACCGTTTTTTCGATATTGATCGTTCTGTCTCCCGTGAGGTGAGCGCAGAAAACTTAGGACAAAACAGTCCACCGTCAAGTTCCGCCACATGCCCGTAAGAGGCCAACACCTTACTGCGAGATAACCGGGTTAGTCACCCAGCGGGCCGGCACTCGCGCCCTTACTACCAGCTGCAACCAGATTACTCCGGTCTCTCGAACGGTTACGGTTCGAGGTCGCTTGCGCAGTCCTCTCCCTTACGAAGCGGTAATACGGCGGCGTTTGCCGAATTTATCGCAGACCACGGCGTCCTTTATCCGGCTCTCACCCAGAATCGGTTCAAGAGCAGTCGCCGTAAGGTGAACAACTACCCCCGCTCTATAGGAGACAGTACTGCTTCCAGACTCCCCCGACTGTCAGTCAGATTGCACAATCGATTGGCTGGCGCCGCACGGCGCACAAACCGTCCAGGAGCGCCAGAAGATTGACTCCTGGGGGAAACTGGCCCGCAGGCCAGAGTCCTACCCGGACTCGCACTTCATACGTGGAGGCCGCCGGATGGGCGTTGACCCGTGAGTTTGACCGACCCTGAACATATGGGTCTTAGTGGCCAACTGCAACAGGGCCCATTAGCTCCCAAAATTAGCTCCCAATTAGCTCCAAACCAAAATTTCACAATGTGATTTCGGTCGAACGAGGCATCTGTGTACCAAATATCAAGTATTTAAGTCCAATATTTCGAGAATAATGACTAGTGCGTGGACCGATTTCAACCATAACTCTTGCCGTGGCCAAATATTGCCTGCATACTAAATTTCTGCTCAATCGGACAGACACAGACTTCAATCTGGAAATGGTCTAAATCGTCCCAGGGGGGATATTTCCGTCTTCATTTTGATATTTTTAGCGCGATCACAATACTTTTCCTCCTTGTCGATCAGTGAGCCGGGAAAATAAAATGACCAAGTTGAGAGTGTGAGTCTAAGGATAATAATATAAAAGTTTTGAGAGATAGCCTTTTTGATCAAATTTCATATATTACATTTATTTAGTACATGCTATGTATATAAAGCAAAAATACCGCAAGTTACGTAAACCACTGGACATTCTTTTAATTTAAGCCTTCTTAGTACATGAACAGTAGACCAGACAGTAGCTTCTCTTAGAACCAAATTGAAATCGAAGCGAATACGTCACGAGTCGTAAGGGCTCGTATATCGCAGCCAGATGTCGGCTACTCGGCTCCAAACGTTCGAAAAAGTCGCCAACCTTTACCTGCGCGTAACGCTAACCAAAGGCATTCGTCGAGACGTACTCCTCTGGCCACATTCCTCGCACCCTCTTCCCGCAATGCTCTGTAGCTCGAGAGTAAAGCTACTGTTTGGTATACTGTGGTACAGGCGAGGCCTAGTTTGGATGGCTTTGAAACTATAATAAGTGTAACCTCATAGATTAATTTAGGAAATTTAAATTTGATTATTTTGTTTCCATACGCCGAAATAACTTACGATATTTCGATCCATAAAAAATCGTCATTTTAGGTACCTAGCAAATCGGTAAAACTAACAAAAAACAAGTGTTTCATCTGTTCACATTATCAACGTGGTTGCCATGTCTAATATCACCTGAGACGGAAGCACTAAAAATCCACAAAAACCAGGACATATACACACTCAAATGAAAGTAAGTATATATAGAAACGTTAAAAAGACTTGAAAAACATTTTCCTTTAAGCTATTTGTTGTGTTAAAATTACCTAGTAGTACCTAAGTAATTATAAATAAAAATGAAATGATCTATTTTTACACGACGGCCCAACAAAAAAGGACTATTGTGTTCAGGGTTAATCTATGTATGTTTTCCGTTTATTTATTCCACTATAACTTCTAAACGCTCGCACAGATTTGAAAGTATGTGGTATTGTTAGAATAGTTGTCATCCCAACTGTAAAAATATCAAGTAAGTAGTTGTCTAAATGCCCAAATGTCAAGAAATTAACATAAATATATAGTGTTTAGTATCAAATGAAAGGTCTAATTGAGTCGATCCCATAAACCAGAAATGGAAATATACATAAAACACAAATGTTTCATAAAAGGACCGTAATTAAAATAATTATAAATACAATAGTTCACTTTCTGTAACGGTAATCGTGTTTTTTATTCTTTTTATTATATTTACTTGTTTAATTATAATTTCCTAAAGTCTCAGCTCCAACATTATTAGTATTTTAGCAACCGTTTTCCTTACTCGTGATATGTAATTTGACATCAACCATTATTTAGTATAAAAAGCAGCTAGACGTCCGCTATGCGGAGACGGCGCGGCGCGGATGCTAAAAACAGGCATTAAAATTATATTTGTTTGACGTATCCGGGGGGGAGGGGGGCAGGATTAGTAAAGATGTACCCCCCCCCCCCCCGAAATCCGGCGTATGCTATGACATTTTTCAATGACAATCAGAAATTATGAGATGCGTGATGACGTTAACCCAGTAATCTGAGGTGTAAGAAATACAGGGTTATGAAGAATATACATACTGCAAAATAGCAGAAGACGTATTGCCTCCTCGTAGGCGTAACTAATAAATTAATAGTTTAAAAAAACACTAAAAACACGCTTTTGGGCTATGAAACGATATTCACATACACAAGGCTATGATACGATATTCCATCATGGAATGCCAGTGCCTATCTTCCGGCTTCATCATCAGACCTTGAAACCTAATCGTGGTCAAAGTTCATTCCAAGACACTTCTAACAAGTCCAAACACAGCTATGATACGATGTTCCATCATGAAGTTCCAGTTCATATCTTCCGACTCCATCATCAGATCAGTTCGACAGTAGGTACCATATTATTGTATTGTCATCAGAACTACATACAGCTGCTAATTTTTATGACGCTAAGATCCTTGGAAGATGGTTAAATTAGTTACCTTAGATTCCATTACATAGTTACATACAGGTCGACCTAATAAAAGCGTGTTAAAAAAGATAGGCCCCGGTGCAAAATTGAACAAAAGGCCTCTGCCCCTATTTACTTACATTCATTACAGCATATATGTAGAATGTAATGACTGTATACCTAGCTACACTACATATTTATATAGTAGTTAAATCTTTATATTGTAGCTACTTGTTTCTACTCTTTATTGTGAAAATGTTACAATGGGCAGGTTTATTACTTATTATTAGATGTGTTACTACTAAATAAATAAATAAAAATAAATTGTCATATGACAATCTCTTACAACCAACCCTACTATGACGCGTTGTATGTATGTATGTGTGCGTGTAACATGTCTGTAAGTATGTGTCTTGTTATTGCAACCGATCGACACAATTGAAAATGCAATTCCGTTAATTTGATCCCAACGGAAAATGGTGACCCAGCCGGGAATCGAACCCGGGACCTTACAATTTAAGTTCAGGCGACCTAACCACTATGCCACCGGGCCGTGTACTACTTTACATTATAAATCGGCTTAATCATTTGGGGCCATTGCCTCGAACATGTTGCGAACAAGTTCCCAAGAAGTTCAGCGGGACACGTGGGATCACATTGAAACTTTTTGCGGGAGAATGCTCGAAATAATTGTTCCTATATTATACGACGCTTTACTGTTACATTTATTTATAAATTATGTTTCTCTCCACCTTTAAATGTTGGTGAGAAAAAAAAATATTTTTATACTTCATTTTGAGCGAAACTACCTACTTCATTAAGTGCGAAACTGGTAAGATTTAAAAAACCCGATACGATTTTTGCTTATCTACATATTTAAATTAACTAACTATGTACGTAATGTATTGTAAAAAGTATGAACAAATACACTTCTAGAATGGTTTTCGTCTAGATTTCTTCGTCTAGATTCTCTGCGAAATCATTGATGTTTTAAGACGTCCTTTAGTATCTTTAGCTTTCTAGTAGAGTTGGATGGTACGACGATCGTAATAGGGCATTTACACTCTCGCGCGAGGCGCGAGGCGAGACGCGAAACCATATATGTAAACAAACGGAACAGAGGCAAAGCTTCTAGCAAAGTAGGTAAACATTTTGTACGCTCGTTAGAGCTTTGCCTCTGTTCCGTTTGTTTACTGATATGGTCCCGCGTCTCGCCTCGCGCCTCGCGCGAGAGTGTAAACGCCCTATAACGGAAGTGCGTCGCACCGGCTTAGTTACGCCACTGCCTCCTAGAGTTACTGGACGCCCAGCGAATCTTCCTAAGATAGGTATTTTTGTTTTCGAAGAAACTCAAATATTTTTGTATTATACACTATCCTTATATTAAAGTTAAGGTGAAATTTACGAAAAATGTATTGTATTTAAAAACCTAAATTTACTTTGTTTTCGGACAAAATATATTTTTCTCACCCAAACCTATGCTAAAATGTCCTTTTTTAAGTTAATATTTTTAAAAATGGAATTACCAAAAGTTGGAAAAACTTGGCATTGATCGTTTTCCCCGTAACCCTTCAATTGTTATCGACAAAATAATTACTACGCGCCGCCAAATGGATTTATTTGTGTATCGATGCATTCGACTTCATGCATGCATAGGCGTATAGGAGTAAGATAGTCATATTCGGAATTTGTTAAACTTCCTACGGTTTTTATTGACTTTTAAAAGTGCCGAAAATACAAGGAAATCCGCCGTCCATCGCCACGTACAAAGGCGTATTTTATTGGTGATTTCGAATTTTCGAAGGCCGCGCCGAGCGGTTTGTGTTGACAGAACCGCCGCAGCTGCTCGAAGCGTTCGATAACATCCGACGATTTGACCCGAAGATTGCCGAGGAGTTGACAGATGGCAAATAAGAGACACGCAAAATAAACGAAAAATCAGACACATTGTGATGTCATCAAAAGACGAGGACAAGCCAAGATACCACCACAGATTATACGTCGTTTTCGCAGTAACGGATTTATACTTTTCTTAAGTATAGGTCACTTGACTTTGTGCCGCCCCTCCCTTATATCTATCTATCTTAAGTATTAGTTAACCTTCTTGATTTGAAAATCTTTAATTGGCTATGCACGTTGATAAAAAGTTCTCTTTATAATAATAACATTGTTGGATATGAATTTACTGTGTTCTTCATTTTATATTTGCAACATTTTCTGCCATATTTTTGTTATGCCCAATCCTCCCTATAGGTATGCCCATTAGTCCCTCACGATGGGAGGATTCGACACTTTTGCCGATGTTTCGACACTTTTCTCTGAACTGAACACCTTTCTGTTATTGTGATAATTTTTAAAAGAAGCCAGATGTATAGGCTATTGAAAAATAATATAAACATGGCGCTATTTTTATTAAGTATTAACGATTTACTGAAAAGATTCCTGAAAAAGTGCCCAATGGTCCCCACTCTCCCCTATTGGACATAAATGAAAAGGGTCATTTAAAATTTCTGGGAAGAATTTATTCATTTTATTGCAATTATAACGTGGCTTTCTATTGGTAAAAGAATTTTCAAAATCGGTTTTACTCAAATTACTCCCTACAACCTCACAAACGTTACCTCTTTATACTATTATAAAATTTAAGCATCGCGCACCGTAGACGGGTGTCAATCTGGCATCAGTTCAGTCCGTGACCTTGATCATGAACTGACTGATGGTATACTGAGGAATTGTGTGAAATTATCAAAATGTTTAAAAATCCATCAGTTCAGTCCATCAGTCAACTCAATAAACGATCAGTTTCCCGTCAGTCTGACCAACGTCACGGACTGAACTGATGCCAGATTGAACGTGTAACACCCGTCGTATGATGACGTGTATCCGAGAAGCTCTTCGAAAATTGACAATGGTTGTCATTATATGATACGCGCCATCCTTCAAATCATCCAGTGGCTCCTCGAATCTTCAAACGATTTGTTTTTTGTTTGTTGTGAACTGTTCCACTTTTTGAAATCTGATTAAAAAAAGAAATAAATTACTTTTTCTGTAAGACGCATACCTTATGAAATGTTAGGCAAAAACCAAAAAAAGACAAAAAAACGTATTTCGAAGCTGCAAACTTGGTCACTTACTATTTACGCAGATCCTACCAATGTAATATAAAAATTGAAATACAGGATCTTCATAGTCGAGGACTTCATCTTTTACAATTGATGTACCTAAACTATGTTTACAATTTATGTAAAGAATGACTTTGACTGATCTAAAAAACGCTTTCATTATCTAAAACTCTGGGTCGCAACTGTCGCTGCGTGGAAACTGGTTTGCACCAAGAACAGGGTCGCAGACTTGAGTTTGCCCGTCCCATTCGACACTTTATTAAACAAAAATATTGTAAAAGCGGATTGGTAAGTTCCTCGAAACAGAGAAATAGATTCAATCCGTATTAACATCGTCGTTTAGTGTCATTACTTTATTTCATTTGGCTTACCAAAGCCTTGAAATAACCCTTAGGTAGAGACTATGCCCTACCTACCATCTAACATCATACAACTTTGTGCGAGATTATGTCTATGGATGAAACATTGGCACGATCGATAATTGTATGATTTTAGAAGAGTCCTTGGAAAAAGTTTTGTTCGAACAAGGGAGTAGGTATTTGGTTTTATCACGTATTTGTCGTAAAAGTAACCGGAGGATTCAATTCTATTCAATTTATAAATCAAAACACAATTACAGTGATTCACTATTAATGTGTTTACATGATCTTTTATAAATTATGATGATACATACTAGATAACACACTAGACGATGTGCCCTAAGGTAGACCTTTAGAAAATTATCTAGGTTAGCAAATTGTTCCAGATTCCGCTGTCGCAGCTAATGGGCCCTTACAGTTGGCCACGAAGACCCATTTGTTCAGGGTAGGTCACACTCACGGGTCAACACCCATCCGGCGGCCTCCACGCATGAAGCGCGAGCCCGGGTAGGACTCTGGCCTTAGGGCTAGTTTCCCCTAGGAGTCAATCTTCTGGCGCGCCTGGGCGGTCTGCGCACCGTGTGGCGTAAGCCAATCGATTGTGCATTCTGACTAACAGTCGAAGGAGTCTGGAAGCAGTACTGGAAGTAGAGCGGGCGTGGTTACGGCGACTGCTCTTTAAACGACCATCGGCTACCCGATTCCGGGTGAACAGCCGGGAAAAGGATGCCGTGGTCCGCATTCGATTCGGTTTACACCGTTTCCCCGCTTCGTAAGGGAGAGGACCGCGCAAGCGACCTTAAACTCGTAACCAGTCGAGAGACCGGGGTAGGCTAGTCGCAACTGGAAGTAAGGGCGTGAGTGTAAGCCCGCTGGGTAACATACCTGGTTGGGCTCTTACGGGAATGTCGTGGAGCTCGGCGGTGGACTGTTTTGTCCTCACTTCACGGGAGATAGAACGATCATATTTCGTTAAATCTTCCTTAGGTGACGGGTTCGCCCGTTGTAAATGACAGCTCTAGTTGTCCGCAGCTAATGGAACCTGTGCAGTTGGACCACTAATACCCGCTCGTTATCTTGGGTCGGCTTAGCTCACGGTTCAACCCATCCAGTAGCCTTTTCGAAGAGGGTCGAACATGGAATGGACTCTGTTTCCCCTATCGCGGCAGGGGTTTCAGGTCAGAACGGTTTCGTGCAGCTTGGGCCACAAGATCCATTGTGTACTCGCGGACCGGTCTAAATCACGATTTAACTCCTATTCAGTAGCCTCCTCGTGTGAATGGCTACCCCGGGTAACACTCTCGCGTCTCAGGCCTCACAGCTGGTGGATCGGATTCTCCTGGGGGATTGCCCCCCGGCGCTACTGTACGGTTTGAGCACAGTTCGGCGGTGTCAATCAGATGTGCACTCTGACTAATTGCTGAAGGAGTCTGGGGACTACGGAAATACACTGTCTTCTAAGCAGCGGGTGGATGCTGACCTGTCGTCAACCACTCTTGAAATTACCATTAGGCTACCTGATCCTGAATTCAGAACCGGGCAAAGATGCCTTTGGTCCGCGATGTATTCAAACTGAATCACCGCTGAATTTACGGCAGGTAGAGGCTGCGTAAGCGACTTCGGTACCGTAACCAATCGGGAGGAAGGAGGTACCCTGAAGGTTAATTCCAGACGGAGATATCCTGCCAAAACTACCAGCCAGGGGGCGAGGTGGCCCCAGTGGGTTACCTTCCTAGTGCCTCGCTGTAAGGCGTTGGACTCTGGCGGGTTCGTGACTTAAATGGACGGTAGTTTTGTGCTGTCCCAAAGTCTTCTACGCTCACCTCACAGGAGACAGAACGATGACATATCGTTAAAACTTCCTGAGGTTACGGCTTCACCCGTTGTAGTTGACAAGTGGTCGTAGAAATGGGATCGCATCATCTGGGGGATGACCTTCGGGCGGTTTGCGCATCGGCGATCAATCGATTGTGTACTCCGGCGAATAACCAAGGAAATTGTATAACACTATTTTTCCTAAAGCAGCGGAGATTGTTGTTGACCTGATGTCAGTCACATTTGAAAAGATCCGTTGGCCACCCGATTCCGTGTTATATTAACGGGCAAAGGGCGCCACGGTCCGCGCTTATATGAAAGCAAGGGGTCGCGGCGCGTATCCTATGACACTCGGGAGGACAAAACTATTCTAACAATACGACACACGTCTAAATCGGTTAAAGCGTTTCTCCCTTACAAAATTTAAACAGCTGGAGGACATAAAATTAAAAAAAAACATCAAGGAGATGCTGATAGGTCACCCTTTCTATAATCTGGCCGAATTTGAGGGCCATGATTTTTCAAATATTGTGCCCATTTAAATTACTTAAAAAGTAGAGCCTTATTGTCTGATTATTTTATATCGTCTTATATCTGTACTTTTAGTTTAAAATGCATAACGTAGATTTAATTTGATTATTTAACATTTTACTGACAATTTCAATATTACGATGAAAAATTTTACTTTTTCTAATATTAGGCTTCTAATTTGATTATTTATATTTATAGTTTGACAATCTAGTAGTTAATTCTTGACTACCTATGTATGTTCAGTAAAGAGTAGTAACGAGACTTACTACCTAACCCAATTATTTTGACACGTCCAAGAGCGGTCTTTAGCCGTCAATTGGACACGTCGAAAATGTAAATGAAAATGTAAATGAAGTTATGGTGGAATAAAGAAACAAAGAACATACATAGATGAATCCTGAACACATAACACTCTTTTTTTTGGGCAGTCGTGTAAAAAACGCAAATTCGATTTTTTGGCGCGTACGAGATCACATCTACGAGTATGTGTGATCACATCTCGATCTATATCGACGATATGTGAACTTCACTGTTAAAGCACCCTGCTGCGCTGGGTGCTTTTCCACTAGCGAATATGGGAATGAATGTTTATGAAGCTGATAAGAAGCAGCTACGATGGCTTTACCGAACAGCCAAATTATAAAGAATATTTCCTTAATTAGGCCTTTTCGCCTTTATACACTTCCTCGTCGTTAACCTTCAACCGGAGAACCGTATATAATTATATTTATGATGCTTTACGACATAAATGCGCCGAAAACCCGCTTTACATTTCATTCACAAACAAGACAATAATTATAGGAGCGAGTTTTTTTTTCTTCATTTGACTAGCTAAATATTAGTTTTTTTTTTGTTTATTTAACTAGCAAAATATTAAATACTTGGGTAGTCAAATAAAAAAAACTGCCCGAACGCTATGCATAGGAGTCGGATTTTAATTTCAAGTTTATCCCAAAAGAAACTCTTCATGTGGAGAGTGGGAAAATCTAGAAGACTACAAATCACCAATTTTATTTAATTTTTACTTTCCTATTGCTACTTTTCGAAGGGAAAGTATGGTAACGCGCTAAAAAATAATTTTCGAGACGAAGATGGAATATCCATTTTGAGCCCCCCTGAGACGATTAACGCCGTTTCCAGATTAAAGTCCGTCTTTGTGTCTGTGTGTCTGCCTGCTGTCTGTATCTGTGCCCACGATAGCGCCCAGCTGAAATTCGGCATGCATGCACCATTTGGTAATGGCAAGAGTCGAAGAGGTGGTTAAAATCGGTCCACCTGGGGAGCGCCAATAGTCATATTTTAATATCGAAATATTGGACTTAAATGCTAAATATTGGTTTAAAATTTAGCTGAAATCAGTTCAACAACAATTCCCGCTGCTTAGGAAATGTATGCATTGCTAGTCCCCCCCCCCCCCTCACGCCTTCCGGTTATCAGCCGGAGTGCACAGTCGATAGGCTGATGCGCAAACCGCAAAGCCGCGCCCGAAGGACATTCTGTGAGATCGATGATGGCCGTGAGAGGGAGTCTTACCAGGTTCGACCCTCTTCGAGGAGGTTACCGGATGGGGGTCGAACCGTGAGTTGAACCGACCACAGATAACGAGCAGTTCTTAATGGCCCAATTGCAGAGGAACCGTTAGTTGCCTCATCTCGGCCACACTCGACAGGCAGTGCCTCGAGTGCCGGCGCCGGCTCCCGAAAAATATCACATGGAAGCCGACAGTCCAAAAAATACATAGTGCTTATCGCTATCTACTGGCGGATGCCTGGACGAAATAATTAAATTTCAAATGGCTTCGGGCCGACATGTGGTCGCCGCAACCCCGTATGAGAGGTGTGGGGGGTAGCAAGCCGGGGTACTTGCCTCGGGCGGCAATTCAAGAGAGCGCCAAATTAATGTGCTTGGAAAAGTACATGTTTCACTAAAGCTGATTTTTGAACGCGTGCTAAGTGTGTGTGATGTCTCTGCCAACAGAATTAATTGCTATCGCGCCTAGAAAAAATATTTACTTCTTACACACAACTAGAGCTGTCATCAACTACAACGGGCGAACCCGTCGCCTCAGGAAATTGTAATGAAATTTATCGTTCCGTCTCCCGTGAGGTGAGCGCAGAAAACTAAGGACGAAACAGTCCACCGTCAAGCTCCGCAACCTGGGAAAGGTACACAGCGGGCAGCCTCACCCCCTGACTACCAGTTTGGAAGGATATCTCCGTCTGGAATAAACCTTCAGGATACCTCCGTCCTCCCGACTGGTTACGGATCCGAAGTCACTTACGCGACCTCTACATGTTGTATTACAGCGGTAATTCAGTTAGAATTTATCGCGGACCCGGACGTTCTTTCCCCGTAGTGCCACACGGGATCGAAGATCATTTCAAGAGTGGCATGACAACAGGTCAACATCCACCCCCGCTACTTAGGAGACAGTGTATTTCCATAGTCTCCAGAGCCCTTCAGCAATTAGTCAGAATGCAAAACCGATTGGCTTCGCCGACCGGTGCGCAAAACCATCCAGTGGCGCCGGGATGCAATCCCGCCGGGAGAAATCGGTCCACCAGATTGTGAGCCTTCGACCGAGAGTCTTACACGGGGTAGCCTTCCACACGAGGAGGCTACTGAATAGGAGCTGAATCATGAGTTGAGCCGATCCGAGAACAAAGGGGATCTTGTGGCTTAAGCTGCACGAAACCTTTCACCACCAAAGCACTACTTACACACAGAAGGGAACGGGACTACAAAAACCCTAACAACCGAATGTCGAACGTCAAGCGACGGTCAGTATTTTTGTGGCTGGTTGGTTAGGTGTGCGTGTAATTCGCGTTGTTTTCTTTGTTATTTTTTTTTTCTTTAAAACGTGTCACTAAAATTATTAGTTGATACGGTAATATATTCTTTCGCGGAAAGGAAAGCTCGGCATGTCAAGCTGTAGCAAGATTAGGTATTAAAATTTGCTAGGACCTATAAATGAAGGTATGTGTACATTCTGGAGTGTGCGTTGTCTACGGTTAAATTTAGTAAAATTTGGCAATTGATGTCCAAGACACGATAACATTAGGGGCACATTGTCGCAGATGTGCCCCTAATGTTATCGTGACCAAAATGTCTGTCGCCGTGGCCTTCACACACTACATGAGCTCCGATTTCAAATTACATTCTCTAGATCTCAGTGCGATCATTATCAATACAATGATGCACCGTCCAAATCATCCGCGTTCACAGAGATGTCGCGTATATTTTATTCATTGTGAGTTTATCACGACCGGTTACTACGAAAATGGATAAATCGGCTGCTTTAAAGGCAAAAAATAAAGCAGCCTCGATGCTAACATAGCGCCAGTAAAATGATCACATTCGATAATAAACTAACCGTCCGTTAGACTATGATCAAAAATCATGTGTGTATTTGGCCTAAACTCTTTAATAACCTTCCAAAGACAACACGAGATTTAGAAACAAAAATTTTCGAATATAGAGTTAAACACCGGCTCATCACGTATACTATTCATAAGATAGACTACCGCGAAAGAATATTACAATATCTTTAATATAGGTACTTCCATATTTATTATCAAAAATAATATCATATCTCTACGATACATCTATTATTCTTATGTTAAAACATACGAGGTAAACCTCGTAGCAATTAGCTGATAATATGTGATAATTCATTATAATTATTGTCGTTTTACGTATGTGATTATTGAACATGTATCTATTATTACACGACTACCCGACAAAAAAGGAGTGTAATGTGTTCAGGGTTCATCTATGTATGTTTTCCGTTTTTGTTATTCAACTATAACAACAACGCTTGAACCGATTTAGAAGTGTGTGGTATTGTTAGAATCGTTGTCATCCCGACTATCATAGGGTAACTGTCCAAAGATCAAGTAAATAGTTGTCTAAATGTCTATAACTCCAAATGTCAATAAAAACATAAAAATATCGTGTTTAGTGACTGATTAGTATCTAGTTTAGTCTGATTGAGTACATTCCTAAAATATCTTTGTATCTATATGGATAAATACAAATACCCACAAATATTTTATAAGAAACCGTAATAAAAATAATTATAAATACAGTAGTTCACTTTTTGTAATGGCAGTCGTGTTTTTTATTCGTTTTGATGTATTAACTTGTTTATTCTTTTCAATATATTTACTTGTTTTGTCTGACATTGGTTATTTTTAGTAATATTTTTACTGATTATTCGTTGCATTACTTTTAAGCTATTAATTTCTCAGACTTTAAAAAAATATATATTTGATACATTTATATTTTGATTATATAATTGTGTTTTAAACAATTAGGATTATGACATATCCAACTGTATTTGCAATGTTACCTAGTTGAATAAAAGTCTATTGACTATATTGACTGAAACGTATCCGATAGTTTAGGGGAAACCGGGGCTGGTAAGCGCACGGGTAGGTTGGCGCAAATCAAATATCTCACAAGACAGTATGTTGACAACGTGTACCTGGTCGTGCAGCATTCGACGACGCTCTATTGGCTAATGTCAGGGTATGGATTGCGGCTGTATCCCTGCGATGACATGGGAAATTTTGTGTTTTTACTACGTTGAAATAAATGTTGTTATCGCAGGTTCGCCGTTTTTATTGTGCTATGGTCGTTAGTAATACCAATGGACATTTGGGGTAGGTTGGCGCATTCGCGTCGGGGCTAGCAGACGCAAGCGACTATCGATACCAGTGGTTTTAAACCGGTAGGTCGCGACCCTCCGGGGGCTCGCGAAGAGTGTGACACTCCTTCGAAGTGGTCACACGATTTCGCTTGTTGTCCACAATCAGCAAACGCAGCACCCAACGCGACGACATAGCTTCCTCAGACCCAAATGTTCGTGCACGATATTTTGCACACGTTCATATGTGATGCCCGTGGCCTCTACTATTTCGCGCAACTTTACTCGACGATCGGCAAACACGAGATCATGGACTTTGTCGACCATTTCCTCATTTGTAGCCGTTTTTGGACGTCCGTTCGTACGGTCACGTTTAAACTCGCTCACTCAGCAACTGATAGTCGAAAATGAAGGTGTGGCCATGAACTTTCTGCAAAATATCTCGTATCTCTGACAGCGTTTTCCCATCCATCCAGAAATGTTTAATCACTGCAATAAATTCGATTTTTCCCATTTTTGCAAAAGTGCCTGACTTGGTTCACAAAACTGCCCGGTAAACAAGAACTGTGCAACGTATATGTCCGAAAATTTTAATAAAATAGGTTGGTGTTGCCAATCATCACAAACATTTCGCGATACGCGCGCCATCTCTTGCCCATTCCGAAAACTTTTCAATCTACCCTCGTACATATAAGAATTACTGCATACATCTTATTTTTGTCCCGAAGTTGAAACAAAACTTTTAAAAAATCAACACTACAAATTACGCCTATCATCCCCGGTCTCCCCTGCCATCTTCCGCGGGGGATTTAAATTATATCATTATCACGGTATACGAGAAGAATAATAATTAAACAGCTACGTTTTATACAGCTGATTAAACAAAAAAATAATATAAAGGTACACGAATTCTTCAACAAAAAATGGTATAAAACCGATCGCAAGTCTTCTATATTATATATACTACTCGAAGATAAGCCCACACAGGCTGATTGATTTAAGTTTATTGGCCGACCCAAAACGGTTCTGAACCACTATCTTTTGGATTAGTCTGAGAGACGAAAACTCATCAGTAGCTGAACATGATAGTAGACGCCTTCACGAATTTAAGAGTTCAAAGGCCTACAGGAAACCGATTTTAGGGCAGTTTAATCAATAAAATATTTAAACAAATTCACGACTAAAATTGCATCCAGCAAAGGGTACTACAAAACGTAAGCAACTAGGGTTTCGTATCTTAATAAAATTGGGAGCCACTGGCATCGAGCGCGCTTCAGTAAATAAACCCACCCTGTTTTCGAATACCTTAAAGATCTCTAACGGGCTACAAAATGTACAAAATCAGCACACATGCGGACTGCGCTTCGCAAAACTGCATTTACCACCTACAATGCAGATTTTGTGATGCATTTTATGTAGGTGAAACTACCAATAGACTCAATCTTCGCATGAATAATCATCGTTGCTCAGCCAAAGGAGGCGTATCAAGTCTTCCAATCCCCACCCACGCGCGATCGCATGGCAAAAGCTTCGATGAGTGTTTCACTGTGAAAGTTATTAGGGCATTCCCGGAAAATACACCGGAAATAAAACTTAGAACGTGGGAACTCGGACATATATGGGTACTAGGAGCTTGCCAGGGGTGCGGACTAAACGTCCAACACTGAGTGTTCCATTATTAATACATATCAAAACGAAATTAACATATTCATCGCATACACACACCCACACAATCCAACACACATACTCACACACATTCACCTCCCCACACATATGTAGTTCAAACACTTTTAACACACATGCGCTACAACTATTTTATATATATATTTTTAATAAAATTTTAAAAAATATGTAATTTTTTTAATTCAAAATTAAACCATTTTAATTTAAATTCACATTATCATCCCGCCAAATCACCATTCTCCCAGTACCACAGAAGAAAAGCGGGTAGCCGTTGGTGACAGCAGCGGATGCCAGTATTCTTCTCGCCGCTGAGGAAGGAGCCACGGACTCCGAAACGTTCGGCTAAGGTACTCAACTCTATCCCTTTTACTAACCAAAAACCCTAAAGTGTATAAAAATACAAAATTTTCAATAAAAAAGTTAAAGATCTCTAAGATATTCTTCAATAATTATCGAACTAACGAACGGCCGACACGTGTCAATTTTAATCAAAGACTTTTACCCAATAATTTTATTCAAATGTGTCATGCCGTGTGTCATGTTTTGTTTAGAACATAAAAAAGTTTTCACTGCAATTTGATTATCATTCATGTTGATTACGTAATATCTAGGTAAGAGGTCAACCCACCATAACTAGTACATATCTAAAGAGTCCCGAGGGTCAAACAAATACCTAATATTTATTTTGTTGTTTTAAATTGTACAATGTCCACATTTTTTTTTAAAGATCCCTTCCTATAGCTATGAAGCAAACTTTGGTTTTTGAGAGATCGTAAAATATACGATTTTATAAATATTTTTTTACCAAATATTGACGTAAATTGTGTCGGTTATGCATACTTTCGGCTCGGTGATATCGGAAACAACACTAAAATATATGTTAGGAGTGTAGGAGTAATAAAAACGCTATTCATGGCACTAGTATTTATTATAGTACTAGTTTTTGCCGGCGGCTACATCCGCGTTAAAGAGAATTTTCGCCAGTGCTGTGATATTTTCCCTCGGAATCCTAAAAAGTACCCAATGCCTTTGTGCTAATCCAAGATATAGTTTATCTAAACTGGATGACCTCCACAGACTATGGATGAACTCCACAGACCTATACTACATTTCTGCCTCTTCGACCGACTAAACTGTCATTAATGACTGCAGTCTGTTGTTCTTGGGGGTCACAATGGCTCGCTCGCATAGCCAGTATATGGATTTCGGCCTAATACCAGTGATATCAGGGTATGATATCTGTCTATCCATTATATCCACGATGTCTATCCATTATATCGTGATATTAGCTAGACCACCATGAGCTGGCTTCTGATATTCAGCAATTTTTATCCGTCCTTGGAAGTCTTTAGATATACCTGCGAGACCTTTGGTTGTTTCTTAATGCGTGTAACTTTTCTGTTACTGCTGTCTGTTTTGAGGAGACGAGGCGTATGGTACATGATTCCTCTCATGTTATGGAATGTACATTGACCGTCCAAGATTCGAATATTGATATCTGCATTATCAAACGCGAACTGTACAACAGATACACCAGAATGTTCCTCTTCGTCAACAGTCATTGGTGAGAACTCGCATTTTTTCACTTCATCGTAGGATACAGAAAAGCCAAAATTTATAGAAGATATCTATAGGCTGTCGTGACTCGTAATGCCGATGAAGATACACGCCAAGATTCAGCAAGATGGGAGATAGAAAGGAATTCGGGCGGCAAAAACGATATGATAAAATCGCATAACGTATCTCGTCTTCTGTTCATCATTGCAGTTTCCTTCTTTGATGTAGTTACTGCATTATTGAAAAAACGTAAGGGTTCAGGTATCCTGTCTTGGTTAATAATGTTTTCCCATCCGCACAGTAACTATCTAGATCATATGGAACTGACCGTATTTCCTCACGAAGTATCATGGCGGCGGCGGTCTCTACCAATAACGAACGTTCGTCCGGTTTCTCTTTTTTTTCTCTCTAAGTGCTCCACAGATTATAAATATGTTATCTGCAGTTTATCAAAAACATATGACCATATTCATACTAGGTATAATCAGTGAACTCTCTGAAATTTCAGTGAAATCAGTGAAGTCTCATAACGATCACAAAAAAACATTGTCACGATCATCATCACATATCACATCATCACATAACATCATCACGATCACATTAATTAAAACCCTAATTTATTGAAACACTCTTTGTAGGATTTGAGTGGCATATAGAAAAAAAATCTCTGAATACACTTCTAGTATCATTGTTCCAGTGTCATTGTTGGGGGAAAATCGACCAATTAGATTCTATTTGTCCTACATAAAAAACACGTATCTGAGCCAGCGTTTCCCAAATAAAGTTGGTATAAAGGGTTCCGCGAAAAATCGAGAAAAAAATATTAAGCAGGACTAGGATACATTTTAAACCAAATGCCGACGAACTTCGCCAAAGCGAAAACCTTGCCATTAGCTTCTTCGCGTGTGTGAGGCGGTTTCACTCTAGAATACCAAGCAACGACCACTGGGTACACCGACCACTGGGTACACCACTGGGTACACCACTGTACACCGGCGACGTCACAGCGTGTCTATGCGGCGGACAGAGCGCGGACTAGGAGTACGCAGGCGGACGGACCTACGTCAGTCACAATTTTGGATCCATACGTATCTACTCATTTATGAGAAATGTTGAGGACGACTTTTTACTTGGAGTTTCTATTTTGTGTAAGTATTTTAGCCCTCCAAAAGCCCGCCTTCAGAAGACTCACATCCCGGTGTTTCCGATTCCCCACCGGTTTTTAAAACGCAGCGGTCCTGATACCGGTTGGGTTATCGCTGGGTTCCATTCAATTTTAGACATATAAAAAGGTTTCCGCCGCAGATTTAAATTGGGAACCGCTGATCGAAGCTGTTAAAGCTAATAAAGATGGAAGTTTCCGTGCAGTTTCTCCTATTATTCTGCAGTTGTATGGAATCGGCTGGGAATGGCATCGAGATCTAGATCAATTGGAATATTTAAGAACTACTAAAGAATATGTTATTTAAGAAAGATATTTAAAAACCAAAGATATTACTTTAGAATGATTAGGTTAATTGGATTATTATTGTTGTTCATAAATTTTTATCGTGATTATTTGATGTTGTTTATTTTGATGCCCCTAATTTGCTACGTTTGTAGTTTTAGCAGTCTTTGTCAATTTTCAGTTATTTATTTTAGTTTTGTGCTTTTTTTTTATTGACAGCTGCAAATAAATATTTTGAATTAAAATGAAATAAAAGTTGGAGCCTGCAAGAGGGTTTAAATTTTTGCCAAATTTTTAATGTTGTCCCTTGACCTCCTCAGTGACGTGCGTTAGATCGTTCATACCGCCATGAAATTAAAATTGTAGTTTTGTTGGTTTTATAAATATGTTGTCGTTTATCTCCATCCGAAAAGCAAGTGAGTCTGAAGTGAACGTCAGTTCGTAGGCCAGCCTACGCGTCTGGTCGATTTTGCCAATCCTTGCTTTTGATTTGACGCTGTAAATATTTCATACGTGATTCATTTTTACCTCTTACGTGTATACATCGGCACTAAGAAACTCATCCGTTAATGCGGCGCGGCAGCGTATCCAGGGGTTCTAATTGTCTTACCCATGCCTCTAGATTACCATTGTGCTAGAAAGAGGACACATACCAATCGTAGTTTACTAGCTCTTTAAAATGTGGGTCTGCGCCAATAAAAAAATCATACGTCTTAAACGCTAAAAAGAGAACACTCACCTATTTATTCACAGTTTTAATAATCAAGTTTAAAAACTTGTGCCTTAACTGGAACCCTTTTATTTCTTTTTTTAATCTGCAGTATCATGTGTGGTAAACCTCTGACAATAAATACAAAACTAGCAGTTTACGGAGACGTACTGTTTATTCACAGTTTTTATAATCTGTTTTAAAATGTCTGACTCAACTTGAAACCAACTTGAAAACTAGGATAGAAACGAATTTGCCGCGTAAAATTTATAGCACCGGACGTTTCGGTGACGTTGCAGCCGCCGTTGTCCAGGGTAGACTGAAAGAGCTGTCAATCCGTTGTTTTGCGGATAGGCCGCATACCGCTGCCGCCACTGCGTAGGTTATAACTGTGGTGGAGGCCGGGCTCGGAGCGTGCGAATTTCGAAAATCCGTCTTGCACACAACACTCACTGTATCCTGTCTTACGTCCTTGCGTTCGGCGTTCGGCGGCGGGAACATTTTAAGAAGAGGGTTCCACGTAGAAGAGAGTTTGTAACCGTCGTCTCTATTGAAGTTCGGGGTTCTTCTTATTTCAATGGCTTACCGGATCATGCGAGCAAAGTAGAATTGTTCCTTGGATAGCACAATGGGATTTTAAAACTGCATCCAGTAGTTAATTCCGCTATCCAATATATGTTCGCAGATCGCCGATTTAGCTTTGATGTGTTCTGTCTGCATTCGAATTTATACACGTACCTACTGTATATTCACAGTTTGTATAACCTGTTTAAAAACTTCTGCCTCAACCGGAACCCTTGTATTCACTTTTTTTAATCTGCGGCATGGTAAACCTCTGACACGAAATACAAAACCAGCAGTACACTGATACGTACTTGTTATTCACAGTTTGTTTAATCTGTTTAAACATTCTGCCTCAACTGGAACCCTTTTATTTCCTTTTTTAATCTGCGGCGTGGCAAATCTCTGTCAAGAAATACCAAACTAGCAGTAAATTGAGATGTACGAATTATTTTTTTGTAATACAGACAACTGCCTGCATTATATTTTCTGCTGACAATAAAATAATTATCGTGTACCCAAAGCGGTAATTCAAGAAAAGAATAGCTCAAATTGTTTTCATGGTACCCCACCATTTGCATTTCAGAAATAAAATCCGATTTGTGTTTTTAGAATACAATCTATATATATATATAAATGAATGTTTGTCTGTATGTCCGCTATGGACTACCAAACCGCTCGACCGATTTTGATCAAATTTTGAGGGAAACTTTAGATAAGTTTGGAGATGGATCCTGTGAAGTTTGGTGCCGATCGGACCAAAGGAAATTTTTTAGTGTCCTTAATAAACCCAAATTTCTTTTTGTTTTAAGTGGCGAATTTGAATTTCGAATGCGACCGCGAAGACAGGAGTGAGTTTGATGTTTTCAAGATAGGTTGGTTTTTATATAAATTTTTAAAATAATACGTGCTAGCGTAATAATACGTGTAATACACACAACTAAACTATCTTTGGACACCTCATCTGTCAGAAATACAGAAAAGAGAGAGAAAATTTTATCTGTACAGCCGTAACTTTTATGGTGGCAGTCGTTCCCGTACAATTATGCCTCCAAAGCAATTGGCCGATCTACACCTCAAGCACGGAACAAAAGAGCAGGGTACAGCTAGTAATCAATAAAAATATGATTAACTAAACGCTGTAAATAATCATTCTATGGTGGGTCTGAGTGAAAGCCAAAAAAAAATCGTGCCGAAATTCTTACTGAAAAAATATCTAAGCCATAAAAATCTTTGACGTAACAGCAAAACTTTTCTAATAAGATTTATCATTATTTATTATATTATTATCATTGCTCTCAATGTTTATCACATAATATCGCAGCTGACCGCCAGAAGCCAATAAGTACCTAATATTTATTTCAAATAATATTATTCAGTAGCCTTAAGGCTGATTTACATTGAGTCAGTTACTTCTTCAAGACTACTAGTCAGCTACTTCTACAAATCAGTCTTATACTGGCTTCAAACTCAAAACATGTCAGTGCTGACCCAGTACCGTCATCGTGTAAATTGATTTCAAGTCAGTACAGAGCTGTCGCGTCAGTGCTGGCCGATTCCCTTCACCACACGCGCCAGTGTACTGACCACGTGTAATGTAAACACCAAAGTCAGTCGCTGGCATTGCGTTGTCGGGTGAGGTCGCGTCTTATGGAAAATCACATCTACAAACCTACACAGTATCTAAATATAATTAGGGAAATATATCATCGCGTTACAAGAGTATTGTATCCTACCATTCCTAGAACAAAACCGACGGTAATATAGATAAATGCTGTATTTTCTGTAATAAATATATCTTTAAAAAATTACTTCAATACGCTCAATCATTTGGATGTATGTTTTTTTCACGTATACACCAGAGAGAATGTGAGAATTACAGTGTTTCAAGTACCGTCTTGTACAACTGCAGTCCTGCCTACCTATCGAAAACAAATGGTCAAGGTTGTAAAAACAATTATACAATGATTTTCGTCGTGTAAAAGAAACAGGTCGGAATGACCCAGTCTTCAGAAACACCACATTACTTCATACATCGACAATAGTAATGGTTCCTATGGTACCTAATTATGGGGAAACACTAAACTAAAACACCTATTCCGAATCTACATGCAATCCACTAGAGCAAAAATACGTATCTTAAATTAAAACACACATTTAAAATGCGGTTACACATTAAAAATGTGGTCTAACTACGGAGAAAAATCTATGTATGTATGTATATCCAAAATCAAAGGGACTAGAAAATTCTAAATATCTAAGAAAGAAAACTAAATACTCTAATATTGCTATGATAATAAAAACTATAGAATCAACTAGTACATCTGGAAGTTAATGACTAGGTTAATAAAGTTAGAAATAAGAACCGAAGATGGTATGGTGATCATTAGGCAAGAGACGATAGATAAATTATTAAACGGATGGATGTGCTGGTGCAAGAGAGTTGTTTAAAATTCATCATCGTCATTTTGGTTTCGTCGCGACTCCGACTACCAGAAGTTCGTTGAGAATTTGACCACCAGAAGTTTGTCGATAATCTGACCACCAGGAGTTTGTTGAGAATCTGATCACCACAAGTTTGTTGAGAATCTGACCACCAGAAGTTCGTTGATAATCTGACCACCAGAAGTTTGTCGAGAATCTGACCACCAGAAGTTCGTTGAGAATCTGATCACCAGGAGTTTGTCGAGAATCTGACCACCAGAAGTTCGTTGAGAATCTGACCACCAGGAGTTTGTCGATAATCTGACCACCAGGAGTTTGTTGAGAATCTGATCACCACAAGTTTGTTGAGAATCTGACCACCAGAAGTTCGTTGATAATCTGACCACCAGAAGTTTGTCGAGAATCTGACCACCAGAAGTTCGTTGAGAATCTGATCACCAGGAGTTTGTCGAGAATCTGACCACCAGAAGTTCGTTGAGAATCTGACCACCAGGAGTTTGTCGAGAATCTGACTCAGGCTTCGTCGAGAACTTCTCAAACGGGAGTTTGCATCAGAAGATTTGCAGTATTCTACGTTATTATAGCCAAATTTCAAAGGCTTGAAGCCTTTTTTGTACGATTGCTCGGGTTTATGATTCCATTCACGATTAAAATCCACGATTCCATGCCATACTTAAGCAATCAGACTCAAGTGCAAGTCTATGTTCGGGTCTCTATTACAAAGTAATTATATAGTAAGTGTTCTAAAGAAACTCTGTAGTAATTCTATAGTAACATATTGTGCTATCATTTCCCGTCTGATCCTTTGCTGAATTCAATTCATCTCAATCATTTATCATTAGTGCGGCGACTCTTTATGAGCCTTGGCTTCATCGAGACCCTTCTTCCGTTGTACTCTATAGTACTTTGCTTTTCTAGTTGTTTGCTCCAAATTCATTTATGTTTTTGAACCATTGCAGTTTTGGTCATCTTACTTGATGACGCCACAAAGTAAGCATTTCAATGGCTATTCATTTTCCATCCTTTCTACGCGCGCTAACCACCTGAGCCTTCCGATTTTAAAAATGTCACAACATTTATAAATCAAAAACTTTTTTGTTTATTGGTCCTCTCCGGGCACCATCCTCCTGAAAAGCACCGAAGATTCTGCAGAGTACTGCATTTTCAGGAGCTAAAGTGGGGTCCAAGCTTCTGTCAAGCGTAGGTTAAGACTGGTTTAGTGTTTTGTAAAGGAATTTTATTTGAGACTGAAGTATGAAGTAAAGCCCACATTTGCAACCAATAATGGGCTTTTACCTCTTCACTAGTGTTGATGTCGCTGGTAACTACTGAGCTGAGATATGTGAATTTCTTAACAGCTTCAAAGGTCAGCTGTGATGTCATACATGTATACCAATTTTCGACAGTTCCTTGATGTTAGGCTCTGCGATTTCAGTAAAATTGAGGAATGTTTTCTACTTCTTTTTTCTCAGTATATAATATCCCACTACTGGAGTACTATAGACTGAGTCCATCGTCTATCCATCAGGGCGGTGGTCTACCCGAGCTTCGTCTCTCCGCCTCAAGCTTAGCGGGCAGTCTGATGCGCACTGTCTCGTCGCGATATCTTAAGCATGATATAGCTTTTTGAGCATCTGTCACGGCTTCCACTGTTAGGGTTTAAGTCTCACAACATAGTTGAACACAAACGTTTGTCTCCAGGCTTTGAGGAACAATGATTATTTATTGGGGTTGTTTTTTCAGTGTGTATGTTTAAGCCCTTTTTTTCCTTGAAAGGTGTGAAGTGAGTGATGCACCATGCGAGCAAGCATCCTGTAGAAATGGTAGAAGCCAGCGCAGTTGGAAAAGACTGCCGCAGATGACTGAGACATACTTCAGCTGTAACGGTGTTAAAAAAAAAATTGTTAAAATATCGAACACCTTCAATATTGTATCTAATATTATTGATTATAAGAAAAGATCTAGGAAATTGCGATTTTTACGTATTTAACAGTATTATGGCTATTAAATATGCTAGCCATTTGGCAACACTGCCTGTCCGTCAATCAGCCATGTTTTCTCTCTTCTTTCTCAGGTACATTATAGTAATTCATCTATGTTCTCCCTAACTCCTCACGCATCGAGCTTCACACCTTTTGGTAACTAAGTCGCCGCTGGAGCCACCTACAATTTTTTTATGGGTAGTATCCACACTTTTGACACTCCTCGCAGATGACATGCTCCCCTGTCTCCTCCATTCAACGACCATAGCAAGCCGGCAAGAATACTGCAGTTCTTTCGAGGGTCTCGTCCACAATATGATGATGATGATGATAAGCGACTGACAGTTCGCTGACCATATGGGTTCATCGATTATCCCCAGCATATGAAAGTGTCTGTTGAGTCGGCAGTGCCCCTTTAGCAGTCCCACCTTTACCGTGGTTATCACCGGAGATAGCCAGAGAGTGGGTTTCCTTTGCTTGCCTTATATTATGCTTGCATAAATTCTCTGGTTCTACTGGCAGTATGGTTCTTATGTATCCCTCCACCGATGGTATTATCGGCTCCGGCCCAAGTGGCAAATTAACTGATCCATGCCGGCCTCGTCAATACCCCTGACTCCATTATAGTGTATTCCAAATCAGTTAAGAATGTTTGTCAGCAAACCCAGGTACATTTTTATACTTGCATGACCGACGCTGAGTCAACTTTAGGGTGCAGCGGGTAAGAAAGGAAGGCAATCAGAGGTTGTCAATATAAGTACCGCTGCTTAAATTATGTTACATGTATCTTATTATTATAATGATTCTATTTTCAGTTATTAATCTATTGATCTATTAAGTGTACAGAGTATTGACGTTTCCGTTGTGCTGGAAGGATCAACAGATTTTCACCATTTGTGAAAGTTGTAAAACCTTATGCATGATCTTCAGAACCTAAAATCTTATTTTTTCAATGGAGATTCGGAGAGTTAGAGGGGTAATCATGGTACCTGGGAGCCTAGAAAAAGGTCTAACGATAAACTCTGATTATCGCATTGATGCCCTACTTGCATATGAAAAAAAAGAGTAAAAGACTGAGGAAAAACAGTGTCGTTCCTCACGATAATGCCTGTGCGGGAACATTGGTCCAAACAATGGATGACCTTTTTAAATGTAGCTTCAAATTGCTGACGTATCCTCCATATTCACTCGATTTGGCTCCGAACCTTAAAAGACACCGATGACAAGGTGAAATCTGTTGTTGACACCTAATCTAAGAACTTCGAGAAATATTTTTTTAAAAGTGGCATTATTATGTTGGAATCGTGGTAATAAAATGTTTTAAAAACAAAAATATTTGTTATATTTATGTTTATATTTCCTTTCTTGGTTAGACAGCGAACTTCCAATCCACCCTCATACCTGCGGACCGCGTAATGATTGCAAACTCCTGCCGGCCGATGAAAGTAAAAGCAAAACGTTTGTTGCCATGGACCTGGGTTTGTTGACAAATATTCTTAACGAATTTGGAATACACAATATGCCCGTTTGCCCATTTCACACTTAAATGTCGTTATCCTGCGAGATAGATCTTTTTGAGGGCCTCATTGCACTCGTCCACCAGTTTGGTAGTCTGCCTGTGGGTCTCGAGTCCCAAAGGCTTCAGTAAAATTGCAAATGTCTTTACCTACAGTGTTTCTGTATTTAACTCTCTTATATTCATGATTATACCATCTAAATATCACGATAACCAGGCGAAATAAAAAAGGGTCAAGGACTACACGGCAGGCGGGGTAAGAAGCGAGCAGGCATCTAAGGGCTAGACCTTGATTTGAGCGAGGGCCGAGGTGTCGCAGGGAGCCACGGCGGCCACGTTAGGTAGCGACCCACCGCGGAACGCGCCCAGACCCGGCATGAGCCGCATCGAGACGCCGTCTCCGGGGCTCGTGTCGGCGGAAACCGCCTCCGCCCTTATCTGTCCGCCGTCTTCCAATTGACGGTCGCATCGCGGGGCACACACCTGAAAAGGTCGCACACCATCCCATTCTAATATTAACTTAATAATGAAAAAACATTCAAGTAAACAAAAATATTATCTCATTTCAAATTTTGTTTTGCTATGTGGAGTCTAAGCAATATCGACGTTGACGTTTTTTAAGAAGGGGGGTTAAAGGATTCGAACCCACCCTCATTACCAGTACGCAGAGGCGATTTGTTTAAAATCTGTTGATTGTTGCCTGTTTAATGTGATTCTACGTTTGGTGACCATAAATGAATCGTATGAATCATTCACACGGCTTGAAACCATCGAGGTTTGCAGCATCTGTGAGTCGTCGGCGCTGTGATGACTAAACTCACAGATAACGCAAACCCTGATGCTTAAAAAGATTTTTTTTTAATCCCCTTCTTGTTATTGTCATTTGTCTTCTTGGTATGACATTCAGCAACCTCAGCCGCTTGACTTGACTTGGCCAATGGCATATTATGTCCAATGGTATGTATCCAATGGCACATCGATAATCATGGGTGCTGGCACATTATTATGCTAGCAAGCCTTAGGGCACTCTCCTCTTCAATCTGCGGAAAGCCCGGTTTTATAGCAGCTTTGAAGTTAGTTGAAGTCAGCTAGAATAAAGAACACTTTACTTCGATGCACCCTTGCCTGACAATAATAAAACCCACTGACCGTCGGACCTTCACGCCTCATTAGGGACATCTTTCTTATTTTCGTTTAAGTGATAAATATTATCCTTCACATACGCCAATAATTCTACGGAACGTAGGATTTTGACACATATGGCCATTGCGAAAACAAGGTCGTCGCAGTAGCTGCACTGGCTTGCTTGTTCGCATAGATGGTAACTATTTTGCAACTATCTAACGACAGCTATCTGGGAAGTGTCTAATCAGTGTTGCAAAAAATATCAATTTTTCGGGATTCCTCCCGAGTTTGGAAGTACTCTATCGAAACACCAAATTCAGGGTGTGATCTCATGATTTTTGTATAAATCCAGGCAGCTGGGCAAGTCACAATTTCAACTGACAGTCGAATGTTAACTGATCTAGATCTTTTTAGATCTTTTTCAATTCAGCAGACACAAAAGAGTTAGAACTGTTGAATACAGTGCCATCTAACGAACGGATGCCAACCATTGTCAAGATTTATTATTATTAGCATAGTTATGAAAAAGAACTATAGAGACAGTTTATTTAAACTTAATATTTTAATTAATGCAAAATAACTCGATGGACCTCCCCCTACCCCCACAATGTATATCAATGTATATAAATGTAAACAGTAACTCAGGCCCGTCGCAGAAATTAATTCCTAGGTACTGTTGCGGTGCGCAACTCCCGGGACGATAAAGTTAGTTAAAGGAAAAAAAAATATATCAGTGCCGGCAATACATGGTGTCATCCTATCCCCGACAATCCTTCAAGGAGAAACAATTGTAAGTGGAAAGCAAGAACATTTAAAAAATAGGTTAGGCTGCCAGGTGACTAGCGGCACTTCAGCACCCCCACCAATAATGCTGTTAAAAAAAACTTTACCCAATATTATTGAATATTTTATAAATAAAATACAAACGGAGCTGCCATGGAATTCACGAACCAGAGTCGGGCCCATCATAATACTATTTTTACACTGGTGATACAATACCCGAGGACAAATTTAATATCAATGTTGCTAAATGACGACTATTGATCAACAGCTGTATGTGCATTGGGACTGTCTTCATAATAATTTGCTCTACAACCCATTGTAAGCAGGGTTGGCTTGATTTTCCCCGACCCGAAAAAACCCACTGGGTTAAATTGGGTAAAACCCACCTTAAAAAACCCGAGGGTTTTTGACGAATGTGGGTTTTTGAAAAAATACTTGTTTATAATAATTAAATCAATGAACGGATATAGCATTTATATTATATTTTATCAACAAGAAAAAAAAGGATGTATTTGTTGAGAAAAGTCTTTTAATTGATGCAGAACTGGCCGGACAAGTGTGTAATGCGAAGAAAAATGAGCAAAATCCATTGGGCAATTTGCTTTGGTCAATCACCACCTCCATCTTTTCCGTTTTTTGGCCGATGATTTTCCACAATTTACTGGCTAAAATTTTCGAGACTACATTTTCATGGAATAAAGTAGACGGGTATACAACAGTGTCCTTGATTGAGAATGCCAAAACACTAGCCATGAACTCAGGGTAATGCTTCGTTACCCATTCTTCGGCCATTGTCTCATCATCTGGTTTCAGGCGCCGACCGTAGTATCCCGAATCCATCATATTCCCCAAGAAGTGAAAAGGTTGCATCGCATCATTGAACCTCGCACTTATGGCCGTCCTGTAGGGCTCAAGTTCATGACTTTCCATCAGATCAAGCGATACTTCAACTGCATCAGATATAGTTGTATCGTCAGCCTGTAGTTTGTCCAGCGCCACGGAAACCCTTCAATTGCTTCTAAAGATGGATGGCTTGTGTATGAAGCCCAACATTGTCAAGCACTCCCTTCATGGTAGTTACAACTTTATTGAGTAGTAAATATATTTGAATTGGGAGAAAAAATGCAATAAAATGGTAATAAAATTAAATGTAAGATTAAAATATATTCATTTAAAATTCTCAGTAACTCCGAAAAAACCCGAAATTCCCCGAAAAAGCCCGAAAATCCCCGAAAAAACCCGAAATAACCCAGTGGGCAGATATTTTTTGATAAAACCCGGGTTTTTGCCAACCCTGATTGTAAGTCTTGGCATACTGTGAATTTTTCGGTGTTTTCCATAATGAGTCTTTATTAACAACGGCATGGAGTAGCTCTTTCATATAATGGGGGTCTCAAAACAAGACTTTCTTTATTTTTGCGGGTAGCAGATCATCACGAAGAGCACCAGGATTTCACCAATTGGATATCGGTTATTAAAAAAATATAAGGTTAACCAGGTTTTGAGATACTCTTATAATATATCTCTATAATACATATATTGAATTCATAGAGAATAGACATGTCTGTACTTATGTCTCTAAAAGAGTATTCTGATATAAATTGAAATGGGAGCTGTAGGAAGAACACACAGAACCAGCACAACTCAACTGAACAGCTGACTGCACCACTGACATATAAATATACAGACTTGGCATCGGCTGTCAGCAGCTATGCCACAAAAAAAGTGGCAAGCTGGCTTATTTGTGAAAGGCCTGTAGAAAACATTTTATGTATGTTGTTAACATGGATGTTATCTATCAGTTCGTTCCCGCACTAATAAACGACTAATCACACTTTAAAAATCCATAGAGAACAGACCTGTGCTATACTTATAGAAAATCTCAAAAAGAGTATTCTTATACAAAAAGCAAATGGAAGCTGTAGGGAGTAGAAGTAAAATGGCAGTAACTACACAACTCGACTGAACAGTTGACTGAAATATATAGACTGGAAATCGTCCATCGAAAGCTATTCTGCGACAAGTATGTTGTTAATATTTTCTATAATTGTGTTGGCAACATTGATGTTATCTGTCAGTTTGTCCCGTCTGAAGGGCGGCGGTGTATCTTATAGAATGCCGAGATGAGATTGTGTGTTTAATTAGTCCCAAATAAACCAATAAACCATACTATATTCAATCCATTGTTATTATTTTACGAGGCTGCGATCTCAAAAAGGCCGCTAATCAGTCGGCAGTTCACAGTAGCACGATTGCAATCTCAGATTTTTTGTTTTTCCTCGCTGCTCTAGGACTTAACCTGAACATAAGATCCACTGTGTTTACGGATCAGTCCAACTCACAAATCAGCTCCTATTCAGCTCATCCCCCTCGTGTGGAAGACCACCCCGGGTAAGACTTTCGCATCTCAGGCCTAACGGCTGGTGGATCAGTTTCCCCTGGGGGATTATTTCCCGGTGCTACTGGACGGTTTTCGCACCATGCGGTGACAGCCAATCGGTATGTGCACTCTGACTACTGGAGTCGGGAGGCAATGGAAATATATTGTTTCCTAAGCAGGGGGATGTTGACCTGTCATCAACCACTCTTGATATGACCAATTGGCTACCAGATCCTGAATTCAGAGCTGGGCAAAAGATGCGAATGGCCCGCAATAGATTTAAAATGAATCACCGCTAAATATTACACACTCTTTAAATTAAAATGCTTTCTAGTGTATCGAGCAATTGTAAGAATACTTCTAGCAAGCAGCCGAAAACAGTTAAAATTATTTTTCAAAAGTTTTAATATTACTCAGCTAACATACTTGATAATCCGAATGCCTCTAATCCGAATGCCTCTATAATCCGACCGCCCTGCACTTCCGCTCACTCATCAGTCGCGCACCGTGCATTGTAGGTGTCTTCCCAAATACCGTCCAGCAAACAATTGAGGTTTTTTTTTAAATGTAATATCAGTGTAACAGTTACGTTTTTGATTTATGTCATTATGTTCTTATTAAAACACATCCCTAATTCTGCAAAGCCTTTGTATTATTTTTTTAAAAATGGCTTGGTAAAGATCTCCCCATACTATAATTCAAACGCTTCGTGGATCCGAACAGGATACAAATTTTTGGTGTTCGGATTATCAAGGCTCTACTGTACATATTTTCACTTTAATGATTCAGTGGTATTTTGCATCATTGGTTTTGGCTCGCAGTTCGTATTGAATGCCAGGTTTATATATTTATATGCAGTGTTGGGGACTGACCTAAATGTAAGCAGTGACTGAGGTGCAGGGACCGGCGTTCGGTCTCCCCACCACAGACATTAGTGCTGTAACATCACTCGCCCGGTGCTACACGACAGTAATAGGTATAGGTATGAACGATAGCAAAAGAACGCATGTTCTACGAACCCCGCACCTCAGCCACCGCTTACATTTAGCTCAGTCCCCAACAGTAAGTTTAGTTTTTTTAAAACATTCTTAAAATCTAAGTTTTGAAGAAGTCTTTTTTGAATGTATGTTCTACTATGTGTTGATTTTCTGTCTTAAAATATTACATGTCCTACATTGTTGATTTTTAAAAGTTACCCGACTATATTCACCATGCTGATTCCGAAACTGCAATATTTTTTTGTCGGACTCAATAAATGAGATTGATATAGCCAGAAGTGTCAAACTCCTGCATTTTGGTAGGTTGTTTTTTTAAACAATTTGCAAGCACCTACTTGTATGGCGGTAGGTTGTTAGTTTTTTTTTAAAAAACCGTCATAAAACGTAATGTGAAAAATATATAAAAAACTAAATAATCCGATGCTATTTTTTTCAGATTTGGCATGATCAAATTTACTAGTGTTTTTTTTAGGTAGCAATAGCTAATAAATTCCAAATTCAGTTTGTTTTTGTTGTGTATCAACAAGAAACTGGATGAAATCTTCATTTCAAACAATGTTTTATTGGAAAATTCGTGATATAAAATTTTGAATTGTTTCAGGATGACAGCTACGCAAGACGCATTGTTTATAATTGTATTTTCGCTGAAAAAGGATTCAAATCGGTTGAAATCCAGCATAAAATCGTTTAATCCCGTTACGTGGGTTTTATAGTGTTGATATCAGTTAGTAAACAAGCAAAAAACAATCTTCGCAGACAACAACATTGCAGTGAACTGCAGAGATGACATTACTTTCTTTATCTACTTGGCGGCTGACGAGAATCCGATTGGATTCTTTTCCCGCTGAAAATCAGCGATTCGGAGGAAAGCGCGGGCGAATTTCCGCCGGGGAAAAGGCGGAACGCATTGTTGTTTACGTAGAGCGACGCGAATATATAACAAAATGAGCGTAGACGTACCTTATTTGTGGCGTCTGACACTTCCCTAATGATTTGCTCGAAAGCGGCGGTGCCCTCCAACTGCTTCTGGTGGTGCAGCGCGATTTTCTCACTGAACTTTCTAGGGTTCGCCATGGCGGCCAGGCGACGCACGGTTTTCACATCACAACACTGAAAAACTGTGCTAATTTCTACACTCGCGGAGTTTCTACGCACAAAATCGACGATGCCCGCGCCTGTCTCACGGCGCATTGACTGAAAAATACTGAAATGTATGGCAGGTGGCGCCATCTACCCGCTCACCTCGCATCGAGTTAACAAAATTACCGACTGAGCGTGCTGCGTATGCACGGTGTGAAACGGATGGGGTATGTACGGTGATGCGTATGCACGGTGTGAAACGGATGGAGGATGCACGGTGCTCACAATATCATGGGCCGTTTACACTCTCGCGCGAGGCGCGAGGCGAGACGCAAAACCATGTGCGTAAACAAACAGAACAGAGGCAAAGCTTCTAGCAAGTAGGTAAACATTTTGTACGCTCGTTAGAAGCTTTGCCTCTGTTCCATTTGTTTACTGATATGGTTTTGCGTCTCGCCTCGCGCCTCGCGCGAGAGTGTAAACGGCCTATCACAATTTTACTAATTAATGAGATAAACGGTCGGACGTGGGTCGGACGTGGGTCGGACACTACTCGGACAAACCGTACATGTAAGTTATATTAATTATATAGGGCATTAGATTCCTCAGTACTACGATTTGGCAGCTAGGATTTTACTATGAAACGCAACGTAGATAGTTTCGAAAGTTGATTAATATTCTCTTAGGTCCCTTCACATGTGAGACGTCCAATAATGGATGCCTATGGCAAAATGTATACAAAATGTATATAAATTTATATAAATGTAAATATAAATGTAAATGTGCGCCGTTAATATGGCGGCGTTCGTAGTATAATAGTATGGCGGCACACTTTAGATGGCGCTCTAAACACGCCTATACGGTAGGAATCCTATCTCTAAAATATTATATTATAATTCGAAATAACAAACGAATTTTCGAATCATAGTTATTGATATTTTAATATTATTTACGTAGCAGTGGCGCTCTAAACACGCCTATAAGCTATTAAATATGAATATAATAACAAATTCATTTTGAAGCTCTTATTATTTTAGTATTATTGACATAAAGATGTCAATGTTTAATTTGATATACAGATTTCAATACAAATTAATTAAAACAATTTTTTAAATAGACTAATAGATGGCATTCTATCTCTCCGTATTATTTCTGTGATGTAATCAGCCTACATAAAAAAGCGATAGATGAGATTGGTTAATTAACAGGGGTTTTTATTATCAATAAGTGATTTATAAAAAAAACATTCATCACACTAGCCAACAAAATTTTACTTTTTTTGTGTAACATTGATGGAAACAGTTTATCTTTATGTTTTCAAGGGTGCTGAACATGAAAATGATTTTGAAAATTCAAGTTTAGATCTTGTTTTTTAGTTATTGAAGCTATTCAGAATTGCCATTAAAAGCCTATGCTGAAGCATGTAACTTACATTGTAGTTCTCCCTCGGAGAACTCCGGAAGAAAAGAAGATCCGGGGCTACAGCCCCGGGGCCTCCACAAAAGAGGGCCCCCACAATAGACTTCGGAAAAAAATCTTTTAAATTCCGACTAGTAAACTAGTAAACCTGTTTTTTTTTTTCGCTGATTTACCTTTTTCTACAGTAGGTACTTTGTGCAAATATGATTATATTGTTCTTTAATATTAAAAAAACGTTTCATCTATATTTGTTAACTCCAATCAGAAACAATAGAATATTAAAATTTGTTTCAACCATTATCTTTTTTCCTCAACAAGGGGGCCTCCACTTGGGGTAACAAGGGGGCCTCCACGCCTTTGTTGCCCCAAGGCCCCCAGACCTCTAAATCCGGCCCTGAGGTCACTGATGGCGCAATCGCTTGTATTTTGTTGCTGGTTCTTCCCTGATGAGCTTCCAGCAATAATCCGCCAACCCAACATCCGCCGCACTACACTTTCCCTAGTATTTTTCTTCCATGTCCGAATTTTCTTGGTGGAATTGCTCGCTAAGTTCGACGCTAACAGCACCACGGTTTTCGGGGAAAAAGACCAAAAGTAAATTTAAGAAGTGTAACTTTAAAGACATGTCGGTCTCGGTCTATCGTAGCACTGCAGAAAATTTTCCACAAGATCCATATGGTTTTCTGCCTTATAATCACCATGGAAGTTTTTGGATACTTAAAATAAACTACAGCCAATCAAAGATTTTCATGGTCGTTTTCGTGATCAGTGTGGTTGATTTAGTACAGAACAACTGACTTTGTTCCTGTTACATTTTCGGTGTTGGATAGCGTTATCAATGTTATTGTAGATGGCCAAATAAATTGTTAATAAGATAGATGGCCTTCAATGCTATTAGCACCAGCTGCGTTTTGCCGTTTCAGAAAGGTTGCTAAGTCGTACTATGGAGCAATTTTTTGCCATATAGTTAATGGTTTTATGAATTTTAAAAAAAAACTGTTTTCCCGTAAGGGCGTTTTTTATAGTATCTATAAGTCGTCATGTAGGTAGTCGTTTCAGAGGAAAAAATATTTAAATTTTAATTTGTAAAGTCTGTTCCACGACAAGCAAAAAGATGTAAATAATGGGCCCGATTGCGTTTCTTTGTGAACTAAAACTAAAATTAGTCCAAGCGAACGAGACAGAGCAATAAGTTAGAGCGGTATATGAAACGAACGATCGTCGATAAATACTACCTGCCGAACTTACACTCGTCCGAATAAATTCGAGCATATTTCGTGCGGTGTAAGATTTGACCTTGGCGGGCAGTTTTAATGCGAAAAAGTGATAACCGTCATCTCACACTTCGCTCTAGCGTATTGCCCTGTCTCGTTCACACGGACTAATTTCCGATTTTAGTTCACGAAGAAACGCAATCGAGCCCAATGTCGCCCAGGCAACAACTGCCTCGCTAACTCACGCAGCAATGTTTTTCCCAATGAAAAATAACCCTGCGCAATGGCGGTTGCCTAGGCGACATTGTTTGCATCTTTTCATTCTCGCCGTCGAACAGACTATATGGTATTCAGGTGACATACATTTTGTGTCTACACATCCCTGTTACTCTAAAAAGTGTAAAAAGTCTCCTAAAATAATTACACATACCAGATCTTTAAAAGAGGTGATTCAGAGACTTGGCTGGCAAGTCAAGAAACAACAACTTCCATCGCATAAAGGTGAGCAGTGAAACAGTTCCGGGTGTCGGCATTTGCAAGACCATGGTATTTATTTGGTTTGTACTCATGGTCTTTGGGGATATTTGACGTTCATGAAATAGTTAATTCTACAATAAGGGCTATTTTCCGAGATAGAGAGTAAAGAGTTATATATGTATAGAGGGCTGTGCATCCGAGAAATGATACTTACTGCTTATAGACCGAATCAACCTCCAAATTCTAAGACTCTTTCGTAGTACCTCATACCTTCTTTCGTAGTATAACAGTATGACGGCGCACTGTAGATGGCGCTCTAAACATGCCGATACGGTATAAAATAATAATGTAATTACAAACGAAGATGTCAATTTTAATTCGGTATACAGGTTTTAATAAGTAACAATTACGCACTTTAAAGTTCAAACGCACTAATAGATGGCATTCTATCTCTCCATATTATTTCTGTGATGTAATCAGCCTATATAAAAACTTGATAGATGGCACTAATAATTGAATGTTATATTTGTTATCATTGGTTAAATTATTAAGTTTTTATAATCAATCAGCCCTTCATAAAAGGCCAGATTAATTGCTATTAGTTTGGCCGTCAATGCTATCAGCGCCACCTGCATTTCGCCGTTTCAGAAGAGTTACCGAATTACACTATGGAGTTGAGCAATCTAATACCATATAATCAATGGTTATGCCAGTGGCGTACCTAAGCCGGTGCAGCCCGTGGGGCGCACCGGGGCCCATTGCAGTTTAGGGGCCCAAAATAAAACTTCAGTCTACGATCGAAGTTCCATACAACTCTGCTAGGAAGCTAAGGAAGCTGAAAAAATGCATGTCTTTAAAATGATCGATGATTTTGCAGAGTGCAAATCAAGACCAAAACCATTGTAGAAATAGGTACATTTGTTCATATTTTTTATAACACATTCAGTATTTTTAATCTTACCAGTTTTGCACTTGGTAGCTTTTCAAAATAAAGTAATAAAAACTGACATTATTTTTTAAAATTCTGAGCAGACATAGTGGAACCCCCCCCCCCCCCCCTCCCCCTCATCGAGCAGGGCAGACCTGTAAAAGATGTAATAACTACTATACAACTCCCCGGGTGTGTATAAGATCGAGTGCAGCTGTTGGTTGTCTTACATTGGACAAACAAAGCGACCCACGCTGAGTTGACTGGCTGTTAAAAACGTTCAGGGAGAAAAAAATGGCAATCTGCTAGCGCATCTTGGATAGCGGAATGAGTACCGAGTTTATTTTTATGACACGAGAAAAACAGAAAAATAAAATAAACCACCATTTATTTAATAACAGCCGTAATAAAAATCCATTTCATAAACTTAAAAATACACCTTTAAAAATATGTATAATAGGTACATGGTGTTGGAATGCTTGCATCCTTTACAATTTAGCCTCAGACTTCAAGAGTGGCAGCAGTTTTTGAGTTAGCATGATATTTCCGGTGACCTTCAGCTTTCCCTTCATGAAGGCGACTTGAGGGTTGAGCTTGCCGCTCGCTATGTCCACCATGTCTTCATCCGTGACTTGAAGTGTGGTGTCGGCTTTCTTTCCTTGTGGAGCGCCTTCGTGCACTTTCGGATGCTTAAGGTCCAGAGCTAGGGAATAACAAAAAACGTAAGAATAATTAAGAAAGATTTAGGCCTTTTTAGTGTCATGGGGTGAGAGTATTTTCTGCCCCGAAAATAAATGTCTTAGGCTAGAATGAATGAAAGTCTTTATTGTACCATTATCGTTTAAACATGGCACACATTACAAATATATGTGCAATCTAATTTCAAATTCTGTCAGATACAGATAGGCCTATTTTACAGTAGGATCAATTTTCTGTTAATACGTTACATAATACATATTTATATCATAAAGGACAATGGGCATTTTTGTATGAATGGTGTGCTCAAAGTGTAACAACTATGGCCTGATAGCAATTGATTGTGTTTGTGTAAAGAAGAAATAGAAGTCATATTGGAATTATACACATTGAAAGTTTTGTGTATATGGATGATTTTGTGAAATAAAGTAGTTGTTTAATCTAGTTAAATAGGGTTTATTATGTAACTAGGGTAAATTACAGGTCGTTATTTGAATCAACAGTTGAACTAAAATCCAATCGTTAAGCAAAAACCAATCAACCAATCAATCAATCATAGCCAAAAAGTAAAAACAAAATCACGTGAAAACAGAAAAACACTCAGAACATCCCAAAGTAAAACGAAGGATTAAAAACGGCCCAGGTGCAAAATCCTACCTGTCACCACACACTGAGCACAGTATACCAAACAGTAGATTTACTCTCGAGCTACAGGGTATTGCGGGAAGAGGGTGGGAGGAATGTGGGCAGAGGGGTACATCTCGACAAATGCCTTTGGTTAGCGTTACGCGCAGGTAAAGGCTGGAGACAAATTTTCGAACGTTTGGGGCTGAGTAGCGGACATGTCCAAACCATATCCGAGCCCTTACGACTCGTGGCATATTCGCTTCAATTTCAATTTTGTTCTAAGAGAAGTTACTGTCTGGTATACTGTGCACTGAGTATCTATCTCTGTCTTGCTTATTTATTGTGTCTCTTTCATCTATAAACATGTTTAAATGACCCCAACGTAAAACACAAGAATACTGATGACCCAGGTGCAAAATCTTACCTGACACCCGCACACTGATCATCTATCTCTGTTTTACTTACTGGCTGTTATTTTTTTTATCCATAATCTTTGTACCACTCGTTTCGGGATAAGATAAAATACTCACTCGGTACTATGCAGTTATTTTTGCTATTAATAGTAGATAATGTATTAGTTTATAGTTTGTGATATTTTCTATATATTTTATCTATATAAATAATATAAACAACTGTATTGTTTAAATAAAATGAAGTAAATAAGGTATTTTGCTAAAACAGTGTAATTATTGAATGAATGCTAAAACAGTGTAATTAGTGTAATTATTGAATGAAATATTTTGCAATTTGAACTCTATAACTCTATTCAGCCACGTATTTCAGCTTAGTTACACTTGTAATAAGCTTTCATTTTGTATATGCAGCAAAGTGTGACAACAACCTTTGCAAGTGGGTACGAAATTACTTATCGTCCTTTATGCAATATATGATAAATAAAATTACTAGTACAAAAGTTCCATCTGGGGGCATTTGTTAATGAAGTGTAGGATCCGACTGCTTTTTACTTAAGGCTGTGACATCAACAAAGACAAGGGAAAGCCAATTGATTCGCGTTAAGTACCATGACAGTTTTCCGAAGATTTTTTTTGCTCCGATTGATCAGTACGGATATAACGGTGTTTGAAGACCGTTCATCATGGATGTAAAGTTTGAAATTTATTGCTGTTTTTTTTTTAATTATAGGACTAACCAACTAAATGAAGTTTTAGGAACATAGAACTCTTTCCTTCTCTTTCCTCTTTCATTCCACTCCCCACTCTGTCGTCTTTCTTCTCTTGATGCCCAATGGTCCACGTTGGTGGTGTGGTGGTTCCCACCATACAGGGAAACGATTCGAGAATCTCTCCCCTGCCTCGATGATTTCTGGGTGAGCTAATCTAGGGTGAGAGGTCGGAATGCCTTGTAGCAGTCTTCATCCACTTGACTATGCCTTGTTATAAAAGCGCGGACGTCGAGTCGTAACGGCATGGATGAAGAGGATTTACTTCGCCACACTGATTTCAATGGCAAATAAGACAAAAAGTGTTCATTTTTGAGTGTGCTCTAGCGGCGGTTTGGAACATCGTAGGAATTAAGTCAATATAAGTAACTTTTACGAAATGTTGTCCACTTTAATTTTGTATAGAATAGTCATTATCAAAAAAATGGATTATTCGTGAACTATAAGCGAAAAACTAAAATAAGTGCAAAAAAATTGCAGTTTTTTGCACATGACTTTATTTTTCTCTTTTGATGACAAATCTACAGACCGACAGCTTTTTAGACACCTTAACCAAATTTTTACACCTAGCCATTCTCTCAATTTGGCGGTTACAGGGAAAACACGTTTTTTTTTATTTTCCTCTTTAGATGACTTTTTTTATTTTTCTCTTTTGATGACTTTTTATTTTTCTTTTTTGATGACACGTCTACAAACTGTTAAATATATAGATTATTTTAATATTATTTACATAAAGATGTCAATTTTTAGTTTGGTATAAAGGTTTCAATAAATAATGATTACCGGCTATAATGTTCAAATAGACTAATAGATTGCATTCTAATCTCCCTATATTTTTTCTGTGATGTAATCAGCCTATAAAAAAAGCGTTAGATGACACGAATAATTGAATGGGAATAATTAAATGAATAATTATTTTTATCATTGGTTAAATAATGGGTTTTATAATCAATCAGTCCTTTATAAAAAACCATTCACTATCAATGTTATTATAAATGGCGAAATAGATTAGACATGCCAACAAAAACATTTAAATTTGCTACATTTCTGTGATGTTTGCTTCCTTTGAGCAAACCATAAGCCTTTCTATCTACTCTTTACTTTTTTAATTTTCTAAGCAAAATGACATGCAATACTGTAGCAAAAGCTTTGGCAAGATTGAGGAAAACCTTGTTATCTTTGTTACTTTAATCCAAAGACTTTGCTAGATAATCTGTAACTTCGAGTATCGCATCGCTTGTTCCTCGACCTTGTCTAAAGCAATATTGGGCTCGATTGCGTTTCTTCGTGAACTAAAATCGTAAATTAGTCCGTGTGAACGTGACAGAGCAATACGCTAGAGCGGAGTGTGAGATGACCGGTTGTCACTTTTCCGCATTAAAACTGCCCGCCAAGGTCAAATCTTACACCGCACGAAATATGCTCGAATTTATTCGGACGAGTATAAGTTCAGCAGGTAGTATTTATCGACTATCGTTCGTTTCATATTTCGCTCTAACATATTGCTCTGTCTCGTTCGCTTGGACTAATTTTAGTTTTAGTTCACAAAGAAACGCAATCGGGCCCATTGTGATGGTAATATTAGTTCGGCTTCCTTCAAGAATGCTGTGACTTTGGACTTCAAGGCATTTTCGATAATAATGTTAAGTGTATTAATTAGAAATAGGCCGATAATTGCTATCATCATCTTTATTCCCAGATTTATGAATCGGCTTTATTATTTCCTGTCCACCCTAGAACGGGCTAGTCCCAGTTGGGTGACAGAAACAAATAAGCAAAAGGTTAAGGTTTTGCCATTCGGTTCCTGTTATTTTTATAAGCTAATCAATGTTTCATAGTAATTAATTCTTAAATAAATAAATAAATAAATAATAGCTATTTTTAATTTCTGTGAAAATAATCCATTCTTGAAACAGAGATTCATTACAAATTTTATTGGTGGTATTAGTTAGTGATATGACATCATCTTGTAGTGCTACGGAGCGTGAGGGATTGCAGCAAATTTGAAATGCACTCCGCCAAAGATATATGCATTTAATTTTGACGATGGGCATTCAGTGTCAGTCAGCTATACGCTGATCAGTAGCACAGTGCCATCTTTCCAGTCTTTTGGTGTTTCAAATTTTGCATCTCAAGCGCCAAATTGCATCACTGGAGAGATTTCTGACGAATGATAGCGTTCATAGAATGTTTAATATTTACTATGTACCTGTACACTACAATCCAACCGACCCTATCCGTAATTCATCTGTAGCCGGATTTTCATGTACATACATACATACATAATACAACTTACCCTGCGGGGACTTGAATCATTTTATAGTTTAACCTCTTAACTTAAAAGCCCGGATTTTAATTGTTACATAAAGTTAAAAGCCCGAGAATACTCATCTTTCTTGACAATATTCTGTTTAGAAATTTAAACCCTGGAGAAATTTATTGTGTCTAGTTAGTTACAAATGTGGCCACAAGGGAGCACAAGAATGCTACTTTAGTCCGTTTCACACTTTTACAAAATAATTGTTAAGTTAAGAGATTAAAAACTGGAATTAGACAAACTGTATACACTTACTCCATGTCTTTGCTACTTTTCCATTTTTTGTGATGTTGTAGAGGAAGACGCCATTGATGCTCTTTGCTTTTTCCGGCTGCAATTCAACTTGTTCCTTGATTTTGATGAAGACGGCATCGCTCGACAGTTCAGATGCAGACACAGCGTTGAACGTAGGACTCATCTTGTTGTGGGTTATCTTCTTCAAATCCACATAAGCTCCTGGAGAGAGAATAAAAAGAAACTTAATAAGCTAGACTGTGAATAAACAGTATGTAAAACAAAACATTCAAGGTCTGTTAAATTTATCTGCATCTGCAGTATTACTTCACGATTCTAAGACAGTAGTGGCCAACCGGAACGCGAGCCATGGGGATGTTCTTGTGGCACGCGGATATTAACTTTTTATTGATTTGTATTGGCACAATATATGTATTTTATCATATAATTCAAAGGCCTTCCGAATAGTCCGGTTGGCTTCGAGCAAGGAAGTAAGTACCAATGTAAAATAAATATGCAGTTCTTAAGGTGGTCATAAAAGTGATCAGAGGAATATTTTTTAGGTTTTACGATCTCGGCTAGGAGGCATGAATTAACCTTTCGGAAATCGGCCTTCATAAGCTAAAATGGCTCCGCATATTTTTTGATTGATTTTATATATAAATACTAACAATATCGATTTTTTAAGAATTCTCCTTGTTACCTAATAATTAATTTTGTTAGTCATTTACATATATTATATATTTATATGGAGGATTATATATGGAGGCCAGCCAAAACGGCTAAGTGTGGATCTGTCAACCCCCGCAAAAGCCCAATCGGCCTTTTTGACGCTGCAGCGGTTAAGTCTGGTTTACATTATCAGTTACTGACTTCAAATTCAAAACAAGTCAGTGCTAACCCGGTACTTCCGTCATGTTAATTGATTTTAAGTCAGTACAGTGCTGTCGTGTCGGTGCTTACTTCAATATTCCCACTATATATTTTGAAGTCAGTCCGCTCCCCAGCGGACTGACCTTGTCTAACCGCTGAAATCAATCAATCGCTGGCACTGCGTTGCAGCATGTGGAAATTTTTGACTAGTGAAAATTACGCATTTTATCCCACTGACTTTAATAACGAGCGTACATCGTAAATAAATAACTACAACTGATTGACTGTATGTAAACAGTGTGAGTCAGTTCTCCGCGCCAGCACTGACACCTGTAACTGACTCAATTTAAATCTGCACTTATAAATCGTCGTCTTACAATTATAACTCGATAACTCGAATTTAGTAGTTCTGAAATAAACGCGTTTGAATGTTTTTTTAAAGTTTCAACTCGTCCACCATTTTAGATTTTTGGAAACTAATAAGTAAAATAAATACTAATATAAAACTAGATAAGTGGAGATATCGAGTTCTTGCGCTACAATAGCAGACGGTGCTGCAAACTTTTAGCTAGATAAGTCTACATATCTATTTTTAGTAAAATAGCTGGAGCTAATTTTCAACTTATTAACCACCGTTAACTCCTAAGGGCGGGGGAATTTCAGTTATTTGGTTTTAAGGGAATATAGAGTTGATATTGTTACATCTTCTGGCATAGTCATCTCAAAAATGCTGTAAGGCGACGAAATAGTAACAACATTGAAAACCCCAGGAAGGGTCAAGTAGGTGATCGTCGCAAACCAGACGTCAGCTGAGTTGCAAAATTCAAATAAATTACATTTCATACCGAAGAGCGCTTGCAGTGTATAGAGTGTTGTCCAACAATATCCGAATATGCCACGCGACCGGCCGTTCCAGCGCGTTGGTATAGTCAAAATCTAGAATGTATGTTTGATAGCAAATCTTATCTAAAACTAAGACAGTTATATGTTTTATTGCTAAGTAGCACGAAGAATTAAAACGCGAAATATCACTTATGTATTGCTCCATGTGAAACACCTAATAATAAATTGACAGCACACTGCTCCCCTCCCCCTCAACCCTTGCTACTATCAGTGGAACATCAAAAACAAAGTAATCTTGTCTGACACAATAAGGTTGGTCACTGCTGGTATAAGCAGTAACATTTAAAGTTGAACTTCAAGTATATATAAAAAAACTAATTTTAATCATGAATTTCTCGTTAACAGTACAATTTTTGCAGAGAAGTGAAAGCAATTGGAATAGTTTATCTTAATTTACTCGCTGATAGATTTAGAATAAAACACGTTAAAAATTGAAAAATAAAAAATACAGTTTTCAAGAGTCGCTAGTAGAATAAGTGTGGTGTGGAAAATCAATTAATTTGCTAAATCTTATTGATTTATTGACTGGGTGTCTCAAAAGAAAGTTTATATTTGTTAAGTTTACTGCGTGAAAGCAACGAATCCGAGGGGCGCAATTGGTAGCCTGGCTCTTGGGAATTCATTCGCTATGGAGTACTTCTCGGGAGCGGACCGCGCGTTGTCGTGCGAGAGTTTTACAAAAACAGTGATTCGGCGACTGTAGAGCATAGAAGATTCTGCAATATTCGAGGTTTTCGACATATAAATGATGCGCCAAGCATACCTCTTATTCGAAAATGGGTCAAAAAGTTTGAAGAGACCGGTACAGCATTGGAAAAACCAGTGCTTTCAAATTCAAATTTCAAATTATTTATTGAGTTCAAATTATGAGTACATTCAATAAACAAAAGTCTTAACCTAACTAGGCTGCCGCCTGTTCCAAGGTAGACAATTTATTTAGTTATCCTAAGAAATCTATAATATTATATTTATATAAATAAACAAAATCATACTTAATGTAACAGAAATATCTTAATTACCTAATAAAAATTCGTAAGAAAATGTCATGAAAATTGTCAATATTATTTTATTTTAAAAAATTATAAAAATTAATATATATTTATATATTATGTATTAAATAATATGTATTAATAATATTCAAAATAAATTCACAAAAATTAAAATAAAATTACATTTAGAAATCATCAATTTATATTACTACATATACTATTATGTTTTTATTAAATGTGCATAGATCATCATTACGCCGTCTTTTGCACAAATACTTTAAGTTGCACCCCTATAACATTCAATTACTGCAAGAATTAAATCCCCAGGATGCAAGTCAGAGGCTTGACTTCGTAAACCAGGCAATTGAGCAGTTTTCAACGTTTAACAACATCTTGTTTTCGGATAAAGCTCATTTTCACTTTAATGGGCACGTGAATAAGCAGAACTGCCGCTGCTGGAGTGCAACGAATCCAAAGCACAAGCATCAGAAACCCCTTCATTCGCCTAAAGCAGTGGTTCTCAAAGCGGGCGATAACGCCCCCCCCCCCTTATGGGTGCTGGTGGTCTAGAGGTGAGCGGTAAGGGGCCCAGATAAAAATAGGGGTTGTTGAAGTTTAGGGGGGCTATGGCTGAATTGTAATTTCATCTACTTAATATTTTCAAATTCACTGAAATCACAAAATTATCGCGTACTTGACAGACCTGTATAAATCGTTTAATGATATAAATCTCCAACTTCAAGGTGATGAGTTCCACAATTTACCCAATTTGTCAGTATCCTGCAACAATAACGACTTGTTTGCCTCCTGCCAACATTTGGAAAACTTCCACAGTGATTTCATAGAACAATTCCAGGACATTTTGAAATTGGAAATACCAGACTGGGTGTTGGATTCTTTTCAAACGTCAACACAGCAATATCATCCCATATGGAAGAAGAACTTATAGAACTGATAACGAACGAGGAAATGAAAATCAAATTAAAAAAATGTCTACCAAGAGTTTTGCCTACAAAAGCAAATCCCGCAATTATACCCTGGATTGTGATCGATTGTTCAAAGATTTTTGATAGCATTCCCATCGTCATATTTGTGTGAACGTAAATTTAGTGCTGTGGCAACGCTGCTTACTAAAAAGAGAAATCGTTTGCATGTTACCGAACTCGACGACTTGTGGCTGTTTTTGAGTAAATTCGAACCTGATATCAACAAACTTGTTAAAAATCCTCAGATTCATCCTTCGCATTAGGTTAGTTTTAAAATTAAAATTGGTTATGTTTGTTTTAATTTGAATAAAAGATACTCTTAATATTATAAAGTTGCGTTTTAATTGCTCCCACTCGTAAAAAAGTCTCATTTAGAATTAAAGTAATGAATGTCATTGTGGTTTTTAAGATGTTGTAAAGTAAAAAAAAATGGGGGTGCTGAAAAATAATTGAATTTCAAAGTGGGCGGTAGACGAAATAAGTTTGAGACCACTGGCCTAAAAAGTAACCGTATGGGCTGCGATGTGGCGCGGGAAATTGCCAAGCCGTAATAGGAAATTTTACTGGTCGACTAAATGAGTGTCGCGAATGCGAGGGTTTACATTTGGACGGTATTATTTTTAAGAAATAAATTCCCAAATTATGTACTTCAATAATTAATAAACATTTTTTCGATAGATGGCTTACTTTTTTTGTAATCGATCCACTAAATATAAACTTTCTTTTGAGACACCTTGTATAAAGTCGTTTCGACTGACTCGTAATTTACATACTTTATTATTTTAAATTATCATTTTTTATATATTCGGCTAAGGCCAATGAAATTGCAAATACCTGAACACTCGGCAACCGAACTACAACTGACAATTACGGCTTCTTATCCGAAATCAAAAAATAGACTGATTATGCAAAGATCAAAGGTGATTCATTATGATCAAGGTAACTTTGTTGCTTTAGTGTATTTTATATCGATTAAAACACAAGTCACTGCTTGAATAATTATGATTACGCCGTTGTTTTATTATTACCTGATATAATATAAGAAACCAAATGATATCTCTTTAGATAAGTGCCTGTTGTACGTAAGCATTGACATGATAAGATATGACAGGCTTTATTGATGATTGATACATTCTAAATTCCTGCGTTAAACTTGTTGTACCTAGCAAAGTAGACCTCCATAACAAGTTTTTGCTGGAACTCGCCAAAATGGCGTTAGTGTAGGGTATGGCAGCACAACCATGAGCTACGTGGACCAGAATAACTCACTCTTATGATGAGATTGTCAGCAACAGCATGGTTCATGCTGTGGGCTTTCAATTTCAGAATGACTGGACAACGGTTGGGGAGTTTTGCAACAGTTAGGGAGCACCAACTTCCACCGCGTTAAGACAAACAGTGAAGCCGTTCCAGATAACAGCATTTGAAGATCACGGTGATTATTTAGTTTCTACTCGTCCAGCTTGGCAGCTAACGGTTCCGTGCAGCTTGGGCCATATGACCTGCTCGTTACCTTGGGTCGGCATAACTCACAGTTCAACTACTGTCCGGTAACCTCCTTGAATGACGAACCTGGACAGGACTTTGGTTCCCTTGTCATGGCTGTATCGTGGTCAGGTGGGATCGGATCCTCTGGGGGAAGACCTTGGGCGCTACTGGGCGGTTTGCGCATCGTGCGGCATTAGCCAATCGACTGTCCACTTCGGCTAATAACCGAAACGGGTCTGGAAACGGTGTGATACGTCTCTCGACCTGATGTCAACTACTCTTGAAACGACCCGTCGGCCACCCAATCCCCTGTGATATTGACGGGCAAAGGGCGCCTTGGTCCGCGATAAATTTGAACTGAATTACTGTTAACATCAAGTAGAGCCCGCGCAAGCGACTTCAAACCTGCAACCAGACTAGAGGACGGAGAAATTCAGCCAAATCTGGTAGTAAGGGCGGGAGGTTGGCCCGCTGTATTTACTTGCCAGTGCCTCAGGTTAAGGCGTTGGACTCTCACGGGTGTGTTGGCATAGTTAGACCATGGACTGTGTTGTCCTAAGTCTCTGCAATCACCCTATGGTTGAAAGATCGATCTAATGTTGTTATACCTTTTTGGATTTGCGGATTTGCCTGTAGTATTGGACAACTCTAAAGTTTACTCATCTTTGGGATATTGGACTCCCATGAAACTGTTGATTCTACGATAAGGGCCATCCGAGATAGGGAGTAGTTATATCTGGACGGAGGGTTGTGCATCCGGGACTTTCAGGGAAATACTGCTTAAGACCAAATCAGCCTCCAAAATCCAATCTGAAACTTTCTTGATTACAGAGAAAAGTTTTGAAGTGGAATGTTTTTTTTTAATTTTAAGCCATCATGTATCTGCACAAACTGTATTTGGGGTTTGAAGGGTACTGTCAGACCATTGTTGGCACAAGCCTCTGAGATGTTAATTATCTCGCAAATAACCACAAGGACTATGTCATGGCGGTAAGTGGGCCATCCTCGATCCAAGGTCGCCTTGAAGCCAGCTAAAATATGTCTTAACAGTGCAAGCGCAAAACTGAGAATGTCGGCTAAAACTCGAGCAAAAGCCAATCTGATATATATAAGATAAGTAGCATTGGAGTTGGCATGCCAAAATTCGAACATCTGCGGTTCGGCGCAACAACGGCACAAGCACATCGGCCACAAAACAGTTGCCCTGAAAATATTGATTTCTTTTATGAATTCAATTATTCGTGACACATAATTACATTGGGAAATTAATTTCTTGACTACATTCCGACACAAGTCACACCTTTTATAACATGGTACACGCATCTGTCTGGCTCTTTTAGCAACCGTCTTGACCGCTCTTTTAGCAGTTATTGTAGCTGTTTCCCTAAGTGCGAGAAAGTTAGTGCGGCATTTCATACCATTTATTGCATTTCATGTGGCAGAGTAATTTGGCAGAAAACTGACAAATATTGGCATATCTACGATCAAGAGTATTCAATGTTTATATACCGCGACTGACTTAATGAAATGGCTTTTATCTCTGGAGGGAGGGGGAAGGAAATGAGGGAGCAGTGCAAGCCCATTGTTTGTGCAGCTGATTTTTTAAAAAGCAATCAATCTCTTACCACAACCTGTGACAAGGAGAAAAGGAATTTGAGATTTCGTCTAAAGATTTTCAATTTAAAAATCACTCTGCTGTTTTATCAGACAAATGTTTGTAAATTATATGAATACCAATGCACTACATACCTGTAATAACAACCGTATCAGTCTCCTTAACCTTGGTCTGGAAGATAACGCGACTGCCTTCCAGCCACATCTCAGTCCTGAGGGTCTGTCCTGGAAGCACCGGCCTGGCGAAGCGTGCCTTCAGCGCTTTGAAATTGCGAGCATCATTTCCACCATATCTAAGCAAAACAAAATTGTTGGTAAAGCATGTGTAATCTTCCCGAGATTAAGAAGTTAGTAAAATGGGAGGAGATGGCTCATTGAGTCTCCCCATACCATGGCTCGCGGGCTTATTGAAAACATTTTTTTTGTACGAATTAAGTTTTTCATAAAAAAATGGAGACATCCAGTATGATACTTCAATCTACCCCCCCCCCCCCCCCTCCCCCTTAAGACTCATACAAATCTGTTTCAAATCATATCCGAAGTATCAAGATATCATGTTGCATAAAGAGGTATCAATCCAATATTTCATTTGGAACATCATCACCGTCTCTTCCACACTGCACAACTTTTGTCTCTCTTGCACGATTCGAATTACAGTTCTCTGGTACGCTGTGACCTCCTCTCGCAATATGAACTCCTAAAATTTACTGATAGAACCGAGGAACCCCCTTTTCATACCATAATAAAGTCAGCAATTATATTGAATGCATCTTTTTGGCGATGGGTTTATATTTTTTTTATTACTCTTATGTAACATGTTATACCTACGTCACCGTGAGCCAAAAGGTAGGGTCATGGGCCGCTGATAGACCTCACAATTAATCAATAAGGGGGGCAGCTAGCAGGGGGCAGTGCCGCGCACTGCCTAACTACTTTCATGGGCGACCAGCAATAAATAGGGTTCTATTAGTACAATTTGGTACAGAATACTAAACAATAATTATGCAACACTTTCAAAAATAAAAATTCAAGAGGAAAATATTCAGTTTTTGAAAAAGCAAAATTTCAGCAATAAGCGTCTATTTGTATAAAGACCTTAACATGTTCCAAACAAAACGATCGCAAAAGCCGCTGAAACTATTCGCAATGTTTGAGCTGCAAATTCCTATTTCAGGCAACGACTTCCCGCGTAAGGATAGGTCTTTTATTTACGACATGTATCACTGTTAATACCAAACATAAATATTTCTTTATAATTTTAATTAGTTTTGATTGATTATCTGCATAGTCCTGCTGGTGTCTGCATGTGTTTTGTTGACCTTGATATGGTACAGGTGTGAAATTCAACATAATAATATAGAATTTATTTTATTAATCTCATTATTTACCAAGTAGTTTATACCAAACCAAACATATATATATTTTTATTTTTAGTAAAAAAAAACAACCACTGATACAAAAAATAAGCTTTAGTATTTATAATTATTACAAAAAAAAATGCGCAGAGAAGCATGTTTTTAGGGAATGTTCTTTGTTGAAACGATATTTAATTTACGGATGATCCGTTGCGGCCCCAATCAACGCGTGTTACCTCTGTAAACATCCAGTGCTTAACCCCTCAGCCCCGATTGGCCGATATCGGCCACAACACGATTCAGCGTGACCCGTGCGCCCCGTTTTAATTTAATTTTAATTTAATTTGTTTTATTTTATTATGTTAAAATGTTTCATTTTAATTATGGGTACAGTGGTTTGGCAGTAATTAATGTTTTGGTGAGGCAGTGTCGTAATTTATTTTTTTTACAAATTTTTACTAAAATTGTTTGGGACAGCAACTTGTCAATCGGCTGAGGGGCCGAGGCCTGAAGGGTTAAAGACGATAGCTCATTTTGTGATAATCATGATGTCCATAATCTACTCAATCAGACCTTTTATTTGATATTTCATTTCATATTCATTTGATTGATATAAAGACAAATACATTGAACACGAAGTACATATTTATCTTAATTTATTGACATTTGGACAATTATTTATTTGACATTTGGACAGTTTAGGTATCCTACGACACCTTGAATGACATAACAATGCTGACGATACCACACTTCTAAATCGGTTAAAGCGTTTAGAAGTTGTGGTGGAAGAAAGAAACGAAAAACATATATACATGAACACTGAATACATTACACTCCTTGTTGTTAGGAAGTCGTGTAAAAATCATGTAAATTAAATCAAAAGCATCATTCGTAGTACAAAAAAAAATAATGCATAAAATATAGCACAGCCAGATACAGCCCCGTCTAGGTCTAATTGGTTATGCGAATTCGTCTCACTCGGGTATGCTCGCATAAATATGTGGATAGAAGTATAATTTTGACTTTTAAAATATTTTTTTGTAACTTTTATGTATCAATCTGTAAGTATCATCAACAACCTGCATGTCCATGCAGGACATGTCTCTGTACGTTAGTTAACATAATGAACAGTTAATGATATCCCTGCAGAAATAGTAAGTTTCAAAATTACCTTAGTAAAACATGCCTGGCGGCGAATCCAAGCGAGCAGAGTCCGTGTAGAATTGGTCTCGGCTGTCCACTAGCGGCGGCCATGTTCGGGTCAATGTGCAATGGGTTCAAATCGCCCGATAGCCTAAGTAAGAAAACCAATTTCAAAATAATTATAAAAAACTCTTACAGGTGCAATTGTTTACCTAGTATTCTCAAAAAAATATCTTGCAAGTGGATTCTTGGAGCAGAGTTGGCTTATAAACAGTGAAAATAACATAGATTTTACATTTGATCAAAGACTTTGATCTGTTTGTTTCTACTCTTTATTGTGAAATTTCACAATGGTCGGGTTTATTATCATACGACAATAATCTTAGAACAAACATAACTAAAAATTGTGTATATGTATGTGTGCATGTAACATGTGTGTAAGTGTGTTTCTTGTTATAACATTGAATCGATAGAATTGACATGCGATTCTGTTAATTTTATACCAATGGAAAAAGGTGACCCAGTCAGGAATCAAACCCGGAACCTTACAATGTAAGATCAGGCCACCTAACCACTATGCCACCAGGCTGTGTATATTATGTTGTATCAGGGCCGTTTCGTTATATTATTAGGGCCATTTGGTAATGTCTGAAGGACGCTCATGAGACGTCTGAAGGCTGCTCACGGGAGGTCTGAAAAATATGGTGAAAAATTCATGTGAAAACCAAACTGCATTTTCAAATTTTACCTACTGAAACACCACTACCAGGGTTCGAAATTGTCAAGATTTTTGTCCATAATTATGTGATAATTATTAAGTCTATTGATTATTACAGTCTATTGATTATTACAATAAGAACAGTGAACATCTTAATTTATTTGAGAAGAAAACAAATGGATACAATTAACATTAAAATATCAAATTTAGCAAATTCAACTGCACATGAAGTCTGAAGTTAAACAAAACCAGCCTTAGTTTTGATAATTTTAATCTTTTTTGAGATAGAAATATAAACATATTATGAAAAATATTTATCAGCTTTGTTGTTTTTGGTTATATATTGTGTTTTTTCCTTCTGCAATTATACCCAAGTCCCGTATCCTCTCCTTTGAACCTTGATTATAGCATTAAAAGATATCTTATATATTTTTTATCTATGTCTTATATATCGATACGTAGTTTTATCTTATATATCGATACGTAGTTATCAATATTAATTATCACTAAGAACCCTGGCATGTACTAATCAGAGTTTCTGTCTCAATCATACTTTAAGTTGGCCAGTAAAGAGGTAATTCTTCATAGAAATGCCAATTCAAATTACTCTCGAATAAAAAAGTGCAAAGTCATAAAAGATATCATATCGTGTAGGATGCTCATTGAGTAAATTTTAGAAAAAAAATATTAATACAAAAATCATTATGATTTTAAGATTGATCTAATCATCAGCATCAGCTGATGTATTAACAATTTTTCTTTGAAAGTTAAAAGTTAATAAATAACTTTGGTATTAAATATTTTTTTCAAAAATATAGTCAATCTACACCGTATGCAATACTATATATAATCTAATACTGTGGTAAGTTTCACCATTGATTACAGACGGTATTAGATTGTTTAACTCCATAGTACGATTTGGCAACTCTTTTGAGCAGGAGACATAGAATGCCATCAATTAGTCTATCTGAGATTTAAAGTGCATAATTATTACATATTGAAACCTGTATACCAAATTAAAAATTAGCATCTTTATGTATATAACCCTTAATTTTGTAACCAAATGGGTTACAAAAAAACACGATACTAAAACGAAATTAAAAAAAAACTAAATTTTGATAGACGCCACCGCTTTTTGTAGCCAAAAACGGAAACTTTTACTCAACAAAAAACACTGCACACTAAGCAATCAATTATGTCGGGTCATGGATTTGAGGTGTAATGTCACTAAATGTGGCCCACAGGAAACTCTTTTACAAATACGCAAAAAAAGAAAGAAACAACACATTTCTGGAGAATGTTCTATAATTCTGCTCTTAAGGTTCCCTCTTCAATCTGTAATCGGTAATCCGAGCCGCTTCTGCTGTACCAACACGGCATCCAACAAAATGCGGATTATTCCATTTCTGGAAGCAGGTAGCCTCGTTATATCGCGATGTAATTTATTCCATTACATAATTATAGCAACATTAGCAGCAAATTAGAACTAGGCAGAAACAGAAACATAGGTAAAACAGAGGTTAACCAAACTGCAGCAAGGAAAGAAATCGGTCAAAATCAACCCGATCCTTGTCGGAAATTGACCCACCATAGAAGAAAATGGCATACCAAAATCACATGAACACTCTCACATTAATAAACGCCGCCAAGAAGGCCCTCACTACATGAAATCCCGGCACATCGTCTCCTACGGCACTTTGCAATCCCAGCTTCGTGTTCGTCGGTCACTGTGTGTCCAGCTCGCCATATTTCTTTTTTGAGACAGTGACGGAAATGGAACTCGTTTGACAGCAAGGTACGGAAGCATAGAGCGTAGAGTTCAACTCAAAACTCGTTTGCCTCTATAAAATAAACCGATTCCCGGCAGGGTGAAACGCTTCGCACAACTCTAGCTGTCACATATAATATTTGTTAGAATATGCGATCTTTTTATTTATATTAAATATTGGAGGAATGTTCGCAAAAGACGCCAAAACAACGCCAGGAATTAAAAAACAAAGCAAAACCAAGAAATTGCGGCTCTAAAGGAACGGATGCCGCAACCGCGCAGAAAAAAGGCGATTTTTATTACATGTAAATAATACTAAAATAATAAAAGATATGATTTAAAAAATCGTTTGTTGATATATTATTATTTTATACAGCATGCGTGTTTCAAATGCCATATATGAGCGCAGATATACTCTTATACCATGAACGCCACCATATTGAACATAATAAGAAAAGATTAATCAATTTTTGGAACTACAAGTTCTATCTACAAGTTGCGTTTCGTAGTAACATCGTAGTTGCCTATTCATAGTACGACGCTGAGCAATCTAATATGCTATATAATCAATGGTTTCACTGAGAAATTCACATCGGCGTTTTATGTAGAGAAGTACCCGTTTAGCGGACTTTTAAGATAGGTTTGTATTGTCTATGTAACTTCAATTTCATGTAGGTCGGTCGAGGCATCGAAGATTGGCGGATCCAGTTTAGTATTCAACTACTCTACGCCGCTGTGACCGTACCTACCTGTATAAAGCAGCCTGGTCGCCGGAAGTCTTTTGCTCAATAAAACTGTCAATTTTCCTCTTGGGAATGGCGACAATTTCAATAGACTTATCAGACCTGCGAGGACCATTAAAGCCACCGGCGCCTTGAACGAAGATGTGACTCTGAGTCTTGACAACCAGGTTGTTCTGCTCATCGAAACATTCCGCTGTAAATTAAAAACAGGAAAAATCAATCATAAAAAACCACAAGAGAGATATCTAATTTTGAAAAAAATAAAAGGTCTTTTAGATGAAGGATAAATTTTGGCTAAGCAAACTTATCTTCAGAAATATCTGAAAATTTAAACATGTTCAATACCAGCACGCAGCATGCCAAGCCCATAATTTGATAAAAATTAAATCTTGCATCTTTGCTATTTATTGTTAGTATTATTGCATCTTTTATTGCAAAAATAAAACTATCAAAGAACAGAATTTTACTAATTTTTGAAAATGTATGAGAAATACAAGAAAAAATATAGTTTATTCAAAATTTTGAAGGGCAAAGCCAGTTGATAAAGCTGAAGACTGATAACGACAGTATTATTTCGTCAAAGCCAGAGCTTTTGAGGGAATTTGAGAATTTCTTTGGACAGTTATACACCTCGTCGCAAACGCCTGCTCCTGGCACTAGCGATTCTAGAGCCCATCTAACCCATCACTACACAGAAGACATCCCAGACGTCAGCCTATACGAGATATGAACAGCTCTCAAACAGCTCAAGAACAATAGGGCACTGGGGGAAGACGGAATCATGACAGAACTTCTGAAAACTGATTGAACACCGGTACTTAAAGTCCTTCAAATGTTATTTAATTCTGTCATCCGTGAGGGTACAACGCCAGAGGCGTGAAGCAGGAGCGTGGTGGTACTGTTCTTTAAGATAATTACAGTCCAATTAATCTGACCAGTGTCATTTGCAAAATGATGGAAAGGATTATTGACAACCAAATCAACCAAATGTGAATGAATAGGAAATATGCACCTTTAAAAGTATGAAGAGATCGGGCGCAATGTGCCTGACAGGCCACGGACAATGCTGGTACTCTCCACGGCGTCGGATAAGATACTGATTAGGGAGATTTAATACGCTGCCGCAAGAAAGAAAGGTACTGGGAGGAGCGCCATCAGACACCGCTCTGACAGGGGGGGTCAAATAAAAGTTTCCGACCTGTGCCTGTCACATGAGATGCGCCCGACAGGGGTTAAAAGTGTGTTTTGCAATAACTATCAACGAATCGCAGGGGCAGTCGTCACAAGAAGCCGGTGTCGACCTAATGGAGGAGTATTCTTCTCACGGTTAGTTTTATGTTGCCTGTTCCCGAATACACTTGCCATCTGATCTTTCCACCTAAGTGACGATCAAGTGAAGGGCAGACCATCAAGTGAAGCTAGAGATTATGTTTTTTTTAAATTTATTTACGTTTCTTAGATACGTCACTCTCAAAGCAAAGCATTATTCTAGTTTTAATCATATGAGCACTTTTCTTCAGTTAACTTACAGTTTACGATAACGACTGCGCTCGATCCTTTATCCAAAGTGGAAACGGCGTATACTTTCGTTTTTAAAGTAGCATCAGAAGACGGAAGGTCACCAACGATTTCGATGTATTGCTCTCCATGTAAGATCTGTGCGTTTTAAAAAATTAAGTAATTAACAATCACAAATCGATACTCATCAATTAATTATGATTAGTTTAAGATTCAATTCAATGTTGTCATTTGTCACATTTAATTTAAATTCTCAACAGCCGTTGATTCAAAGAGAGGATTAATTAGAAAGAGAAGTGAAAAAGCTTAAAATACTAAAATAAGTGCAGAATATCAAATTATATCAAACTTGGGGAATGTTAGTTGTACGCAGTGTCAAGATATTTGTACCCCTTTACCCATTTCAAAACAATGGTATCTATAAAACTAAGGCAATAATAATAAGGATCGCTAAAGAGAGAGTGTAGAGTTGTGGCCATTTAAAAAAAGGGTACACTATCATGGTGGATAAGCGGCAATAAAATTATGTTAAAATCAAGCGCAAAAAAGGATTCACCATTGGGATCATATAACGCCTATACGTTTGAAGAGCATTTTATAGTTTAACCCTTCAAATGAAAGGCGTCCTTTTGGGGATGCAAGTTTTAATACACTGAAATGAGAGGCGTCCACTTGGTCCAGTGATGACGACACGATGGGGGCCGTTTGCGAAAAGGCAATTATTATCTTAATTGATTTACGAGATAAGGTTATAATGTTTTATATGTCAAATTTCAATGCGATCATTTTACAGTTCTTTTTTTTATGATCCGTATAGTGGTTTACAAGTTATGGTCGTTTTTATCAAGGTCGTCGATTTTGAAGGTCGCGCGCGAATGGGACGGCTGAATTTTTACTCCGCGAGGAGAGGGGTTAATGAATAGTTTACACATTTGGAAATTAAAAACCCTGTTCAGCATGCATATTTTCCACCTGATCAGTCTTGACCTTTGAGGAATTAGCAAACTAACATTTGAGAAGTTGGCTTCCTTTCCGGGTGGCATTGCTCTGGCGATGACGTCACTCGTAAAATTGGCCCTTAATCCAGGGAGAATGAAGAACGTAGGCAAAGGCATGAACTCCTCATGACTCTCGTACAGGAATTTCAAGTCAGCTGTGTTGCTGAGCGTAGCTCCAACTGTAAAGAGAAGATTAAGTTATAATTTGGCATAAAAATAATACGAGGGGGCATTTGTTCATTTGCCCATTTGTATTTTTTTTTTATTTGCACATTTACAATACTTTCCCTCCTTGTCGGTTGGTAGGCCGGTAAAGTAAAATCAATAGACATACTTACTTCCGAGCGCGTACACGATGACATCGCGACTATTGTACGGGTATACATCGTAAGCGGAATAATAACCGTTGGAATTTTGATCTTGGTCTTTCAGTTCCTGAAAGAAGAAAATAATATGGAAATTAGCCATTGACAAATCTCCAGAAATGTGGATTTTAGGCTATGCTATTTTACCTGAAGACCGGTCATCATGGAGCCGGTAGCTTCAGCGATGTTATTCAGGTGCTTGGCCTGCGACATGTCAACCACCTTCGACCAGTTATCGCGGACGCTCTCCAGCGTGACTTCATCCTTCAAGGATTTTCTGATGGGGAAAAACAAATTTAAAAAACTCGCTAAGCCGGCAGACTGCAAAAGTAACGTCTGAGTTAACTCTACCTCAACTGAGCGCCGGGGCTTCTAACTGAGTGAATTTTGCCAGCCCAGCCAAGGGCAGAATCGATAACTGTGCCGTTGTCAGTGCTCGATTCGTGGCACATGTACACCTATAAAGAAAAACAAACCCGGATTTTTGAGTTGGTTAACGAAACGGAATCCTAATTTATCCCAGTCAAATTGGCTTGGACAGGAGGTGGTAAACCTTTGCATTAATTCATATCTGCAATTTAATTTTTTTAATGGATAGTGTATCTTTAAAGTTGCACCAATCGCAGATAAGATCACCGAAAACCGCCTACGCTGGTATGGGCATGTCAAATGACAAAGCGACGACCATGCGGTACAAATCGCTATGAAACTACCTGGGCAAAAGAAAGGAAGAGGCCGCCCGCCACTGACCTGGTAGTCCGACATCGAAAGAAACTTCAAGAAAGCCCAATCGTCTAAACCGACAACCCAAGATCGTTTGTTGTTTGTTTAAATATATTGTTTTGATAAACCATTATTTTAATGGTGTAGTAAGAATATCGGGAATATCCACAGAATATCAGGGTAAACACGAGTCATCAGAGCACAGATTATTGTCGAAAAACTATAATCACACCACTATTTTCCAAGATGGCATTCCAGTATTTTCCAGCACAGCCGCGATTTATGGAGATGTTTGATATTTTAGACATTAAGGTTTACGAACAACTGTGCCAAGTTAGTTTTATTATTAAACATCACTCAACCAATTCGATTGCATTTCAAATCTACATAGAAAAAAAAACAAAAAAAACTTAGTTTTATATAATTTTTTGACTCATTTGATCTTTTTGTTTTGAAATTCATAGAAAATATGCACAATTGTCGCACTTATAGAACTGTATATTTTGCGTTTTGTTTGTTTCTTCTCTTTATTGTGAAATTTCCCAATGGGCGGGTTTATTATCATATGACAATCTCTTACAACCAATCCTACTATGAAGTGTTTATATGTATGCGGCATGTAACATGTTTTGTGCGTGTAACATATGTATGCGTGCGTGTAGCAAGTGCGTGAGCAACATTTTATAAATTGATTCGTTGGATTTTTCAACATGAATTAATGCAAGGTTACGAATTGATGCAATGTTTATATTTAATTTGACTGGAGTAATTTCGCAAGAGGGAGGCAGTCTCATAATGTGGTGATAATTGAAAAAAGATAAAGTGGTGATGAGATTGAAAAAATCATTAAAAAAATAGTTTTGATAATCCAGCATATTTAACAATATCTACTAAAATGTAGATACCTACTACTTACATAATCTCACAATAATAAAAAAAAGCAAAATTGATAAGATGAAAAGTTGTACTTTATCTTTTTTATGAAGGATTATCATCACTACATTGATATGCTCGTTCATATGAATAAAGATTGTTACCACCACGGGGGCAATCAACTCGGGTCGAAGTTCTTCAAACATTTCCGGAGGTAGAATGTCCTGGGTGAGACGGGACGCAGCCGTAGGTATAATGACATTGCACAGGACGTTGTTCTTTTGCCCTTCGATCGCAAGAGTGTTCGCGAGGCCGATCAGACCGAGCTTGGCGGCACTGGAAAACATAATACATAGTTTACACAGGCGTCTAGTTTCAACGACTGCAGAGTAGTTTTATAACTTTGGCGTTGTCTATTGCCTTCGCTTTCGCGCTGATTTAGCGAACTATCACCGGTTTTCGTTCGGGAAATCAGCGCGAAAGCGAAGACAATAGAGAATGCCAAAATTATAAAATCACCCTGCTGGTTTGTCATTTAGTCAGTACCTGTAGTTAGACTGACCAAAGTTCCCAAAGATGCCAGCATTGCTAGACGTCATAATGATCCGGCCATAGTTTTGCTTTTTAAAAATGGGGAAAGCAGCTTGCGTGGTCTTGAAGCTGCCTTTCAGATGGACTGCGAGAACAAGATCCCAATCCTAATGAAATAAACGTAAATTGTTATGTATAATCATTACGACTAAATTTAACCATAGATAACTAAACTATATTCAGTTACATAATAACTAAATATTAGCAATATTATTTATTAATTGGAACTTGTTACATGCACAAAAGGTATGTTAGATAGGAACTAAATGAGAACAAAATATTTATGAAAACATTATTCCGCAGTTACTATATATGTCAAGTTATGGGGACCACAAATAGCATTTTCGTCATTCGTCGAGCTTTCGACGGACACAAGTAACAAATATTGCGCACGTTCCACGCGGAACGAGTAGAGCAGACAGCAACAATACAGGAACGAGTAAACAGCAAAACAAGAAACTAAAATAAGGTAATGTATCTACATACAAGGGCGGGTCAATAAGTCCGTGACTTTTTTAATAAAACACAGGTTTTTGGAATTAAAAAATATATATTTTTCAACATAGTCTCCTTTGAGTTCTATACACTTTGTCCAAAGTTTCTCCAATTTTTTTTCTTTTCCAAAAAATAAGATTTGTCGAGTCATCAAAATAGGTATCTGTTTGTGAGATGATTTCATCGTTGGAGTCAAATCTCTTTACGCCAAGCCATTTCTTCAGGTTTGGGAACAAGAAATAGTCACTTGGGTCTAATTCCGGAAAATAGGACGGATGAGAGAGCAATTCGTAGCCCAATTCATAGATTTTTGCCATGGAAACTGCACACGTTATGCACCCTTGCATTGTCCTGGTGGAAAAGACCCTTTTTCTTGGCCAAATGCAGAAGTTTTTTTTTAATCCTTATTAAATCGACCTAATAAGTTGGCATAATTTTCGCTATTGATTGTTTTACCCTGCACGATAGTCAAAGTGGATTATACCGCGTGCATCCCAAAAAACGGTCGTCATGACCTTGGCCATTTTTGGCGCCGATTCACCCAGAGAAACCCACTGTTTTGACTGCTGTTTAGTCTCTGGTGTGTTGTGGTGGATCCAAGTTTCGTCCACGGTTACGAAACGGCGCAAAAACTCATCCATGTTGCGGTTGAACAACGTCAAACACTCCTACGAAGTTGTCACACGATTGTGTTTGTGGTCAATTGTGAGCAAACGCAGCACCCATCTTGCAGAAAGCTTTCTCATAACCAAGTGATCATTCAAATGGAAACCACTGAGCCATGTGAGATGCCTATGGCTTCCACATTCTCTCTCACTTTCAATCTCCGATCGGCCAACACCACATTGTGAATTTTTTCAATTGTTTCGGGTGTAGAGACCTCAACTGGGCGTCTAGAACATTCGGCATCTTCCGTGCGTACGGCCACAATGAAATTCAGTAAACCACTTCAGAGTCCCCATAGCCTCGTTTGAGTGATGGTTTTTTTCCACAAAAAATAATGCTTAATGAGCACACGAAATTATTTTTTTTTCTATTTTCTTCTCAAAACTCGCAGTAGTCTGCTATCAATGGCTGTCATACACAAACTAAATGACGCAGCTTGTTCAAATTTTGACAGGAGCGGTGTTGCCCTTTCAGTTAAGAGGCGGGAAATTCAAAAAGTCACGGATTTATCGACCCGCCCTCGTACCTTCGCAAAAAGTTATGTAGTTACTAAACTTCCGTCGAGCGGACGATGAGATTGCCGTAGGTCACTCTTTAGCGTGTGATCGAGAGTTACTACACTAATTAAGAAGGTAGGAAAAGCATCGAGGACGGAGGGTGTGGGGAAATGCATGAATTTGACTTTTGCGGGGAAGGTGCGTCGTCGCGCGGACGAATGTTTAATTATCAAGGGTTAATGAGTCCCTTACCTGATCGGATACACGCGGGAAACTCCTATCCCTCAATATTCCCGCATTGTTGATGAGTATGTCGACCCGGCCGAAACTATCCAAAGCCGTCTTGATGATCTTCTCCCCTTCAACCACCGAATTGTAGTCAGGGACGGCAACACCACCTTAAAAAAGTTGCCGTTTTTAAAATAGTTGTTACACTTTGTATCTCAAAGATTACGCATATTTTTATCATGACTTTTTCATATTATTCGAGATAAGGAGGCTTAACGGTAGCGTCTGGTATTAAATTAAGCGGTTGCCATGAGGCTCAAGGTTAATTCAAAGGCTCGAGAGACTCTTTAGAAAAATTATTCATTTAGCAATCTGAAGTATGTAGGAAAAACAGGAAAAAAACGTTTAATTGCAGTCGTTGTAAAAAAATATCAACAAATAATACTTAGTTCACCGATAAGTTTTATTTAGATAATGGGAGATATCTGTCTACAGCTGTCTGCTCTTTCTTTGTTGTTTAGGAATATCATTTTTTTAAAAAATGACATTTAAAAATGCTGAATATATGTAGTTTAGCTGACTCTGCCATACATTTTTTTTTTAAACTAACAACCTACCGTCAAATAGGTGTTTATGATGATTTTAAAAAAACTAACTTATCATAAAGGTGGGTATTCATCAGGCTCGCGCACCAACTCTGCTCTGCGCATCAGCAACTGCTCCAGTAGTGGATACTCCAGTAGTGGATAAATACCAAGAATGCTTTTAGATTGTTGTAGACATGAGTAAATGGGATATCTGAATAAACTAACAATGAACCTACCATCTAACAAGACAAAATCAATAGTGGCTTTTTTGAGAAAAAAATTATTAAACAGCTTTTATAACTCAAAACAAAACAAAAATACGTAGCTCAACATTGCAATTTATGAGAAGTACCAAAACATAAACATGATTTATTTACAACGATGTTCTTTTGCCTGCGGTATTATGTATATTCTATACAAATTGCGGTATTTATGTATATTCGGAACCTATTCTACATTGTTTTACACCGTTTTAACGTCCTCCAACTTTATCAGCACGCTGATTCTGAAACTGCAATAATCTTCATTCGGCCTCAATAAATAAGTGAGACATAATCATTTAACAAAGCAATAAACACCTACAATCTTAAAAACTAGGTTGTGTAAATTTGAAAATGTCCAGTCTGGAAATATTACGTGTCCGAGAGTATTTCCTATCAGATTTAGGATTACAATGATCGAGTCTAGTGTTTTTTTATTTTTATAAATGATAAAGGTCTAGATAATACATATATTCAATATTTTTTTAACAGCCTCTACGACAGCTCTCAAAACAAAACTAAGTACATAGCTCAACCCACTATAAAGAGAAAGTCTCATGAGATTTCTAGAAAGCTTGTTACCCTCAATTTTCACAACACACCTGTTCCATTTAGAAGACACCCAAATGTTCTGGACAATGAAACGAACACTCTCCCATTGAAATAAAATCGCGAGAGCTGCATATTGTCCACCGGACAGGAAAACAAAAAGGAGCGTTCGGTCGAAAGTTGACTGTCGACACATGCAAATTTTAGTATATTAGCATTCGAGACGAGAGTCGAACTCCGAAGCACTTAATTAGCGATTCAAATCGGCCACGGCGGCTTACCGTTGTCTTGAATTTCTTTGACGACGGCGTCGGCGGCGCTCGACGAGGTGCCGTCGCCATGTCGGCCCCCTCCCAGATCGTTGACTACCACTTTCGCGCCTCGGGAGGCCAAAAGGAGGGCATACGCCCTTCCGAGACCAGCGCCGGCCCCGGTCACCACGGCTACACGACCATCGAAACGTAGGCTGTTGGCCATTTTTTAAGCAACCGAACACAGAACAGCCCGTCGATAAATTAAATAAAATAGAACGAGACGATATCACCCTATTCGCCGCCGATATTCGCCGCTATCTTATCAGGCAAAAACTTAAAACCGGGCTAGATCGTCACAAAAACAAGAAACTGACCGAACAAAGTGTCAAAGTTCATTTTTTACCTGTAGAGCTGGGTCATTCTGCTACTTTCATGTCATTGTCTTTCTTCTTTTCAATATGTTGTCTCCATTCGAAATTGATATTGTACATTCTTTTACATTGTTGAAAAAAGATGTAAAATATCAAGCTTTTCGTTATTTATATTCAGTAAAATTGTCGATTTGGTTAAAAAAAAGTCGTTACCGACAAATTAAAATTGTACTAACGAAATATCTGGTTTACTCGGTCTTCTCTTGTTTTTTTTAAGCTGAAGAGTGCATTGGCATCCGTAAAAGGCAGACAAATGGGATATATGTACATATGTACTATGAAAAACTACGGGATGATATATATTTTTTTGATCGATTTGAAATTTGGTAGAAATATACTGCTGTAAAACCAAAAGACATTTAAAATAACGTATTTTTTATTGTTGAGCCACGTTTAGCCTTAATCACAACAGCATTTCTCTTATGCAAATCCCTTACTAGCTCGACCCCCTATGCTTAACAATCTCCTGCCATTCTTGTTTTAAAAAACATTTTTTAGTGTTTCTTTCGATATTATTGAGTGATTCCGTATCTTATATTCCACTTCAAAAGACCCCACGGGAGTTCTATTCGGCTGTGCTCAGGAGGGTGGGCTGGTCAGTCCAGAAGATTCACATGATTTTCCAGAAACCATTTCATTGTCATCGCTGCTATGTGGCAAGGTGGATTATCATGCTGAAATAAAGCATCTCCTATATTCGTGTCATCGAAAATTTAGAAAATGATTGTTGTAGAGAAGTTTTCAAAACATTCTTGTTTTAAAAAACTTTTTTAGTGTTTCTTTCGATATTATTGAGTGATTCCGTATCTTATATTCCACTTCAAAAGACCCCACGGGAGTTCTATTCGGCTGTGCTCAGGAGGGTGGGCTGGTCAGTCCAGAAGATTCACATGATTTTCCAGAAACCATTTCATTGTCATCGCTGCTATGTGGCAAGGTGCATTATCATGCTGAAATAACGCATCTTCTATATTCGTGTCATCGAAAATTTAGAAAATGATTGTTGTAGAGCAGTTTTCTAAACATTGATGTATTTGGTGGAATCCATCCGACCTTCACACACAAGCCTTTCACACCAACTCCATCGGCCACCATGCAACCCCAGACCATTATACCGCCTACTATCTTTTTCACTGTTACGATGATGATCTCGGGAAATTTCACCCACTCCGCCTTACGTCTATCACACCAGGAATGTTAAAACCCTGTTTTTTCTTTAAAGAAAGTTCTACTTTAATACATTAAATTTTATTTACTGTAAACCATTTTATTATTATGTTTGTTGGGTTTAAGTTTATATATATATATATAGAGTGGACTGTGAGGAAGGTTGGTTATTTTAAAGGGATTATAGGCATCTTTGTGGAGAGGAGAAGGAATCAAGTTTACGCACCTTTCTATTTTTCGTGCGATTCCTTGCTGCAATTTCACTCCAAAAATGTCTCCAAATCTTCGGCTGGCCAGCTCACGAACGCGATAATTACTATCACAGCACGATAACGAGAACACTCAAACAGAAGCACGTCTGGTTCGGCCGGCGCGTAAATTCTCACCGACTGGGAAGGTAGGTAGGATATAAATATATATTATACGGTATAATTGAAAATGGCCTAACCAATGTTTAACACATGTTTATGAGATAAAAGTGATAAAGCAATATTTACTTCAAAATTTGACCCGTCGGACCACATAATATTAGATCAATTCTCCTCTGTTGTTGATGTTTTAAATCCCAAACTAGATGATAAGTTTTGTTCTTTTCAGTGACCCATGGCTTTTTCTTATTTTGCAGTCATTGAGGCCAGCATCGGCGAGCATTCTCCTTAATTTCCTGGCACTAACTGGTCACCAATTTCATCAACTAAAGCAGCAGCGAGCTCGATAGAAGTTTTCGTCCGAATTTCCAAAGACTCTCGAATCTGGTCCTCTCGGTTCCGACCTGTTATTATCTATTGTCATGAGAATTGGTTTCCTGGAAGCATTTTATAGCATATTGTACAGCACAGCGGGAGCAATTTCGGCTTGCGACTTGCCTTGTTCGTTTAACAACTGAATTGGCAAGCGTTGATGTTGACTAAGTTCATTCCTTTTCGACATTTTGTAGCAAATAAGACATACTTCGAATGAATAAAAAATACACCCATCACTGATGCACGCGCTTGTCCACAACGAGCAAAGACGGAAAACTGGGGTCCTGTTATTAACAATAATTTACGGATTTCTTTCGGTCAGGTTTTTATAGCCCAATAAAATCTTGCATATTATCTAAATTATCCTCAAAAGATACAGACAAACTGTTTTAAAAAATAAAGTGGTTCCAAGGGATAATTGCCAAAATTTTATTAAAATTAAAGTGTGCATAATACTTTTGGCCAAAGCTATAGGTGGTGGTATCTGGTTCTAGACTATCACTCAGTGGCGTCGCTAGACCTCTGTAGGCCCGGGGCGGAAATAATCTGAGAGGCCCCCCAGGAAGCGATAAATCATAAGAAACTGTGTCAAGAATAAAATTAGGGCGGAAAATAAAAACAATCATAAGCCATGAAAACTCAAGTCTTATTTATTAAGGTCAAGGTGAAAAACATAAGGCAATAACTAAAATTTTAGTGTTAAACAACAAAATCAAAACACTTTCTGCCTGCGCACTTTAGCTTCAGCGAACTCCTTAATAATTGCATCAAAATCCGCCTTGTTTGCTGCTTCCCTTACCACCGACAGAATAGCCAAACCGCTAAGCCTTGCTTGGCTCATTGTTGATCTTAAATAAGTTATTATCAGCTTGAGCTTTGAAAAGCTTCTTTTGTTAGAAGCCACAGAAACACACACTGTAAAAAAAAGTTTCAATGCTACATACAAATTGGGAACAGATTTTGTTAGGTCCATTTCCACAATGAACTGTAAGACTTTTAAGTGATATCCACTTCTCCGATTCTTCTTTTGAAACCCCAGCTGCTTTAATTAAATTTCGCATTTTTTTTATTTCAGTCATTGTTTCGTCCTTATCAAACTCTTCATAAGCTTTACAGGAGTTTGACATAAGAATAGACAGTTGTTCATCATTATCATTTAGTAGGTGATATGGCTGAATAATGCCGAATATTTCAAAAACCCTTTCCATTGATTTCATCCTTACTTCTAGCTCTTGATGTAATTTATCGATACATTCAAGCATACATCGTTTTGTCTCTTCTTCTAATGACAATCCAGCATCTCTTGATTGTTCTCCAGGCCGAACGAGAACTGAACTGCCGGCGCGGCGTGGCGACAGCGGCCAGCGACGCAGTGACAATCCTAGCGATAACAAGTAGATGGGAGGGGAGGGGGTCGGGGTTGGTTAATATTCTATTTTCGTCGGCGGTTAAAAAATCCATTCTATTAATATGGAAAATAAGCATTACATTTATATTTTTCATGTGGGCCTCCTAAAAAAATAAACCATTTGGAGGCCCCTGCCCTTGCGAGGCCCGGGGCGGACCGCCCCCCCCCCCCGCCCCCCCCCCCCCTAGCGACGCCACTGCTATCACTGCAATAGACATTGCAAAAATTTCAACATTGAACTTTACAAGGAACTATGATCAGTCTGAATGACGACTATTGCAACGACGATTAAATATTTGACACATCTCGCAAGCGAGACTCCCGCATCTAATTGCTATGGAACCAAACTAAATAGATAATTACTGGGGACCAAACTAAATGGGTATCAAACTGATCAAAATATATAAATAATAACTGCGTTTTTGTTTCCACTCTATCGGCTGTATGTTAGGCTATCGGAGTAGGAATGCTTCCTGGGAAAATCGTCATTTGATAAAATTTAATTTTGATCAGTTTTTCGGTCAAAATTAAATGTCCTATGTGCGTTGGGTAATACCGCTACTACAACATAAAAGCAGTGATTTTTTTGCGAATCCAGAAGAGACTGGGCTATCAAATTTGAGGTTGCATTAAAAGTGACAAATAGGACCAGCGTGACTTTCAAAATTTGACATTTCGTGTGTTGTGTTCAGCGGTGATTTTCACCGAGCAACGCATTTGAATTAGTCGGTATTTTCGCAGTAAAATTGTTTTAACGTACACAAAATGATGGCGATGAACGAAAACTTCCCGGACTATAAAGTCGCCGGCGCCAAGGAGGTGAATTTCAGCCCGTACGCCAATAACGGTGGAAGTGTAGTGGCCATCGCCGGAGATGACTTTACGGTAATCGGCGCCGATACGAGGCTCAGCACCGGCTTCTCGATTTACACGAGAGAGCAGAAGAAGTTGTTTAAGTTATCGGATACGACGGTACTCGGGGCTACAGGCTGCTGGTGCGATACGTTGACTCTCACGAGATTGATCCAAGCGAGGATGCAAATGTACCTGCACGAGCACAACAAGCCGATGTCCACGCCGGCGACCGCTCAGATGCTCTCCACCATGCTCTACTACAAACGATTCTTCCCGTACTACGTGTCAAACGTGCTCGCCGGACTGGACACGGAGGGCAAAGGCTGCGTGTTTAGCTACGATCCCGTGGGCCACTGCGAGCGGAGCAACTACCGCGCGGGCGGCTCGGCCGGCGCTCTGCTGCAGCCGCTGCTCGATAATCAAATAGGCTTGAAGAATATGGTGGGAGTCACGCCGGAGCCCATATCCAAAGAGAAGGCTTTGGCAACTTTGAAAGACGTGTTCACTTCGGCCGCTGAACGAGATATTTACACTGGAGACAGCGTTTTCATCGTCACCATTACAAAAGAAGGAATAACGGAGGAAGAATTCGCACTGCGTAAAGATTAAGTCTTTTTTTAAATGAAACTATTCTGTAATTTTTCTTAAGGTACGGCATTAAAGAAATACATTTTTAAATGGAAGCCAATTTTTATTTTAGACCTAAAATCAATAAAAATAATTTGGGATTTATGTACTATCGGAACCTTTTACATTTTATAAAAAAAAAACCCCAATACTAGATTTGATCATTTTAATTCTAAATCTGTATCACAATATTTCATGATCTAGACTTTTGAAAATTTTCATGCTGTGTTGAAAAATATTTTCTTGGTTTCGACACGGTGACTGCCAAGGTAATTTTAGCTTTAAATGGTAAATCATATTATACAATTAAAAGCATTATAATATCGGTCACAAAAAAGCAAAAATTGTCTTTTTTACGATTAAGTAATTCCAAATCGTCTATTATTTTTAAATAGACATAACAAAAAGCTTCTTGCTAAAGCCAACAACGAGTTATCTCATAGTTGGCATTCGAGTTAAAAACAAACTAAACCTACTGCCATATAGGAGTTTATGAATGTTATAAAAAAAAAACTAACAACGTACCGAAATTTAGGTGTTTGATGCTTCTTTCAATGCCTATAACTTGCTTATTTATTGAGGCCGAATAACGATAACTTGCTTATTTCGGAATCACCATGGTGAATATAGTTGGGTGATGTTAAAACAATTTAGAATAGGTTCCAATTATAAATCAATAACAAAACAATGTAAACTAACAAATATATTTATTAAAACGATAATTATTAATTCAATTAAAGTTATTCTTTCTCTTTAGGCATTATATAAATCTGCTGCGGGATGTTCTTATTGAATATTGATTCGAGTGAAGCCTGCGAAGCTCCGCTCGTATCCGTCTCGAGCAAAACGGGATGTAGCTTCGGGAGCGCATTCAAACCGCAAGTCAGCGGATATAAGTTGAAGTTTATAGTCTGAACGGAGTCAGGCTGTACGGTGAGACTGTGCTTTTTGTAACCAGCGAACATAAAAGCATCGTTGGAGTCGGCGGCCACCGAAATTTTAACGGGGCTGTCGACGGAGCCTTTCAGTTGGCACGAGAGCGGGGTCGGCGTTTGTAGGTCGCTCGATGCCGAAAAAGCGCTCTTCAAATTCACGAGCGGGGATTTTATCGCTATGCTCGGAAGTGGGGCGCTGCTGAGGACAGACGTGAAGAGTTTGTTGTCGACGTCGCGGCGCCATTTTATATTGTAAAGGCCGATACGCACGGATTGCGCCGTCGAACGCACTCTTGGCGTCACGCAATACGCCTCGGCGGTGATCGCTCCCTCCGCAACGCTCAACCCTTTCAAACACGAATCGTCGCCGTCCAATTCAAACACGTCCGCGATTTCCAATTCGGTATTTTCGATGAGGAGTGGCCACGGACTCAGCACTTTTATCTCGGGCATAACAATAAATGTTTCATCGAGAAAGCAGTCGTCGACGTCTTCAAACTGCATCGAAACGAACTTCGCCGTCGCATCGAACGGTTTAACAATCGTTATTTTGATCGGAAATTCTTTCGAACAGTCCATTTGGACGTCCGGCTGCGTCGTTATCGTATAAGTGGCTTCGAACAGCAACGACACCGTCGTCACTTTATTAGATTTTAGGAAAAAGTTCTGCGAAATTTGCTTCTCGCGCGCGACACCGAGCAACGACATCGTCAGCGGCATTGTTTTTCCGCTCTCTGGCGAATTAAACGACATCTCGACGGAATTCTCCGGATTCGGATTGTCCGGTGAACCAACGAACGACAGACTGAATTTTAAGTTGCTTATCGCAGCATCTTCGCCGTTTATGATTTTTATCTTCGTCGGAAACCACTCGCCTTGGAGCGCCGGGTTAGACTGCTCGAGCGATATAACCATTTTTGATTCGCGTGGGATTAGATGTGCCGTCGTTACGGGGATTGCGTCGTCAAATCGTGAATCTTGCGACGGTTTGAAGTAGAGTAATTCTTGATGAATGGACGAGTGTGAGTGTTGGCTGCCGGGTCCCGGGTAAGACAGCACGACAGTGCGCTTATTTGGTGTTCCCAAATGGATTGCGAGCGCTGCAATTTTCAACTCGGTGTTAGCGTTGCGGTAATCCGGTCGAAATTTCAGAACAAACTCGTGGGTTTTATCACTGTTTAAATCGATCGGTGTTGAATATGTTTCGGCTGCTTCAAACGGCGCTGTTTCAGTAGTCGATGCGATATTCAATGATATTTTTGATAGCTTTAAAGCGCTGGAAACGCGGATTAAAACGACGATGGAAACATCCTCATCGATTTTATATTTATCTTGCGTGAAGCGTACTTTTGTTTCGAGACACGACGTCAGCATCGTCATGTCGATGTCGACCTGGCGACATTCGATATGGATGGCGTCTTTCCATAATTTTTCAGCTGCTTCAATCGTTGATATTGGTAGAGATCGGTCCCCGATCGGTATTTCGCAATTTAGCACTCGATTGAAATTATTTAGAATTTTTTGTTTTTCATCAGGGGAGAGGGTGATGTTTTTTCCGAGCGCTTCGAGTGATAGGGATAAGTAGTCTGATATGCTACACGAGAGATATGCGCAAGTGACCGCATTTCTTATGATATGTGTTGCGATGCCCCACCACTTTTCGCGGCGGTAATCCCACAGCATGTGCGTTAGGAGCGTGAGGGATTGGCCATAGTCGCCGCATAATTGATACTCGTTGGCCATTTCAACGACGAGGTGTTTGCGCATGCGAGGGGACCGGTACGTTTTGAACTGCGCAATTGCGCTCCCCAGTAGACTGATGATTATCAACGAGTGATTGTATTGTCGTTCATTGTATTGAATGGCGGCGATTGCAGATTGTTCTTTGAGCGGGTCGTGCGGGTCGGCGTTTAAACGGCCCGGGCGCCACGGCCTCTGTCCGAAGAATTCCACAGCGCCTTCCAACGGATCGGGCTGAGGGTACACCGACGTCGAGGTGCATAGTTGCTGCGACGCTTGCCTGCGCTGTGCGGCAAATTGCGCGGCGAGCTGGTAATAGAATCCGGGGTGTTGCGATTGAACCGCAGATAGACCACCCTTAATCGCATCATCGAATAAATCGCCGAAAGTCGAATACTGCCGTGCGATCCACGCGTAATGCTCAAAGAGTAATTCCGCGCAGCCAATTTTTGGTTTATAGCGCTCGACGTGCGAGCGTAGCTGCGCTATAGAATCGCGCGGCATATTCATCGCAAAGAATAAATTACACAGCTTATAATTGATGAGACCGGCAACTGTTTTGATTTCGTGCGCGTTTGCATCTGTCATTCGCACTTCGAGCAGATTGTTATAAGCGTGTAAATAATGTTTATGCGCCGTCGTTACATCCTGTTTCAATTCGTTCAAAAAGCCCATTTTGAATTGATGGCGCACGTACAGATACTGATGGCTGTTCTTGTTCAAGTGATCTTTGTGCAGTTTGATTTGGCGGGTTTCTTGATGGTAGTAATTCTGGGAGAGATCGTAGAAAGCGTTTTCTAATCGGATTGTGTAACCGATGAGGTGGTCTCCATGGGGTAAAACAAAGAGGAACTTGGATTGTATGTCGCAGGCAGAGCAGAGCGCCTGCGCGCGTTCGACGCCCGCCGTCTGCTCCGGGGAAAGCGGCGAAGCCCCCGCCTGTATCGTGACGACGGCCAAGCGGGTCGCGTGCCCTTCGATCGCAGCCCTGATCGACTGCACGCGAGAGGCACACTCAATCACCTTCTCATTCCACTGCGGATCGTTCCAGTCCAAATCGTAGAAAATCACTATCACAGCGGGGATTAAAGACAAGTGCTTGTGCATCCAGTTCTTCTTCAGTATCCCTTTAGGGACGTACCATTCATAGGAATTTCGCTTTGGTTTCACGACTGGGAAGTCGTACGCGTTGGATAGCAGTTGAAAATGGAGCGGGGCGCGATCCGGGCGCCGATTGTTTGAGAAAGCATCCCAGACAGTCTTGTGTATCGCATTATTTACCGTGTCTAATCCAGCTAAACCGATAAACGCGAGCGGCTTCACTGTTAACTCCGGTGGGAACTCCGTTCCGTCCGATAGAACGCCCGCCATCGCAAAAATAAGAAAAACAGCCCCAGACTTAATAGGTATTTAAAACAGCTAAACGCGAACGCCGAAACTATTTATATGATCAGTGGCCGAAACCAAAGATAATTTAATAATGGCCGAAAATATTAACAGTCAACTGACAGCTGTCAATATTTTCGTGACAGTGTTGCCATGTGATCTATCTTATAAGTTGCCATACGATGAGAAATTTTTAGATTATATTACAATATTTTTGGGGGGCGCCAGTTTTGCATGCGGCAAACTTGCACAAATGTCACTTTTGACAGCTCCAAAATTGTTGAGGGCAGATTTGCAGGAGGCAACCTTGCAGGCGGCAACCTTGCAGGCGGCAACCTTGCAGGCGGCATTTTTGCAGACGGCATTCTTGCAGAAAGCAAACTTGCATACAAACCCGAAGTTAGCAACGTTTGAGAATGGCGCATTAGGACATGATTACACGAATAAAATAATTTTATATTATTTTACAAACCAAAAATAAAGCAGTAAAGCGGTCATATGTTATTAATTTTAAATTTAGAAAAAGAAGTAGCAAATTATCATGTCAGGGTAAATTAAAGTGGTGAATATTTTTACCTCTCCACATTTAATTACCGGCATCCTTGTAGTGGATGATTCAGTAAGTACATCAAACTAAACATTAAAAAAAAATGTTTTAAGTTTTTCTGTTAGGTTAGGTTAGGTTTTTCTTTCCCTAAAATCGAAGTGACATTAATTACCGGCATCCTTGTAGTGGATGATTCAGTACTTACATCAAACTAAACATTAAAAAAAATGTTTTAAGTTTTTACGTTAGGTTAGGTTAGGTTTTTCTTTCCCTAAAATCGAAAGTTGATTGCTGAGATCCGCGATGGAGAGGACACTCAAAGAAGTGGACTGGTTTCCCTACCCTGACATATGAAAACGCGGCTTTTGTCGATTTCTACTCTGGTAACACTAAATTTTAAATACGATGTTTTGGGTCCCATCAAACTTGCAGAAGGCAGATTTGCAGACGGCAATCTTGCAGACGGCATTCTTGCAGGCGGCAGTTTTGCAGAAGGCAATCTTGCAGAAGGCAGTTTTGCAAATGTCAAACTGACGTTTCGAGGGTCGGCATTTTTGCAGACGGCATTTTTGCAGAAAATGAAGTTAGAAGCAAAACATCGTATTTAAAATTTAGTGTTACCAGAGTAGAAATCGACAAAAGCCGCGTTTTCATATGTCAGGGTAGGGAAGAAACCAGTCCACTTCTTTGAGTGTCCTCTCCATCGCGGATCTCAGCAATCAACTTTCGATTTTAGGGAAAGAAAAACCTAACCTAACCTAACCTAACAGAAAAACTTAAAACATTTTTTTTAATGTTTAGTTTGATGTACTGAATCATCCACTACAAGGATGCCGGTAATTAATGTCACTTCGATTTTAGGGAAAGAAAAACCTAACCTAACCTAACCTAACAGAAAAACTTAAAACATTTGTACAGCTAATCCTTGTAGTGGATGTACTGAATCATCCACTACAAGGATGCCGGTAATTAAATGTGGAGAGGTAAAAATATTCACCACTTTAATTTACCCTGACATGATAATTTGCTACTTATTTTTCTAAATTTAAAATTAATAACGTATGACCGCTTTACTGCTTTATTTTTGGTTTGTAAAATAATATAAAATTATTTTATTCATGTAATCATGTCCTAATGCGCCATTCTCAAACGTTGCTAACTTCGGGTTTGTATGCAAGTTTGCTTTCTGCAAGAATGCCGTCTGCAAAAATGCCGCCTGCAAGGTTGCCGCCTGCAAGGTTGCCGCCTGCAAGGTTGCCTCCTGCAAATCTGCCCTCAACAGATTTGGAACTGTCAAAAGTGACATTTGTGCAAGACTGCCGCATGCAAAACTGGCGCCCCCCGATGTTTTGCTTCTAACTTCATTTTCTGCAAAAATGCCGACCCTCGAAACGTTAGTTTGACATTTGCAAAACTGCCTTCTGCAAGATTGCCTTCTGCAAGATTGCCTTCTGCAAAACTGCCGCCTGCAAGAATGCCGTCTGCAAGATTGCCGTCTGCAAATCTGCCTTCTGCAAGTTTGATGGGACCCATATTTTTTAGAAATTTTATGTTTCGCCAATTGTTAAAGGCAAAAAAATATAATATTGTTTTTATTTCAAAAGTTACACTTAGCTTTAATTAATCTAACTAAGCTAAATGGGAGTCAAGACGTCTCGACTTCCGTATGATTCTAAATACAATGGCTGCCTCCTCAAAGGTGGGGGCCCTTTTTATAAACAATTCCTTGCTCGTTAACACGTTCTTACAAAATGTCTTCGCCTAAAAAATCTACCACGCATCTCCCAGTAATTCGGAGCTTCGATAAACGTGACGCATCCGCGATTGCTCCTGCGTTATGAATAATTAATTAAACAAAATGTTTTCTCATGTATTCTAAATGATGAAGATGACGTCCGTCGTCCTAAATGTTATACTATTCTCATTGCTTATATCGAATATATCTATATAATATCTAATGCGACTGTGCATGAAATGCATTTACTTGATTGTTACTTATTCTATCTCTATGTGCAATCAGTCGCGCAATTGAGTTATTTACTAATTACTTCATTACTTAATTATTTCATATCTTATCTAATTTGTCGCTCTGGTGTGTTCTGCGAGGCTGTATCGGCTGCTAGCGTAAAGGTGCGATTCCACCAAAATAGTGTGCAGCACATTTGCTTGCACACATTTTGTGCAAAACTCCAACAGTGCAGGTACTAAGCTGGTGTCGCATTTGGCTTCCGTCTCCACTGGTAAGGCTGTGCGTAACTTTTGTAAGCGCACAGTTCAGCACACTTGTGCGCGAACATGTTCACTGAGCAGAGTTTCTGCCGAGACAGTTCAGTAGTTGAAACTTTGCGCCAACTCTTGAGTGGCGTCGTGTTTTTTGTTTTTATTTTTATAATCACTGTGACTAGAATCCCATAATACAGGATAAGTTTCAATAGCTTGAATAAAATTAATAATTTTATCATTCGTCCAATCCATATTTAGCTTGGTTAATTAACAATGTACGCGCACAAATCAATGTTTTCACTCCGGTAGCGGAAGCAAGACTGAGTTCGCGCACAACAGGTTTGTACACGTCGACGCGAGTCCACTGCCTGCATGTGTGCGCGCACAAAAGTATACAAATGTGCGCGAACATTTCTAGAATGTTCGCGCACAATTTGTTATTGTTTGCTTTAGTGAGTCGAGCAGAATAAACATTTGTGTCGCACAATGTGCATTGCAGTGCCGCACAGTTCTGCACACTGGGGAAATCGCATCTTAACACCTCATCGCCCAGACTGGAGAACATCGTTCGAAAGCAGTTCACATGATGGTCCTCCTGGGTTTTGGTTGTGGTTCTGCAGCGGTTTGTGGCTGCATCTCCCTCATTGAAGTAAGTGAAAGATGCTCGGTTTCGTTTATCTGCTCTGATCCTCGGTATCTATTGCGTTCTTGATGGTCCTTATTGAAGGAGCACTGGTTAAAGATCTGCGGGCAGTATGAATGTCTGTCGTCGTCTCCTCGTCTTCGTATCGCGTTCCATATTTTCTTGGGACATTTGCAGCAATGACAACATAGTATCATTAATAGGGACGCAATTGCCATTATTGTTGAATACGTGTAATACTTGTATGGGTATGCTTTATGGTGAATATTGTTCAGTTTTTCTTGGAAATCGTTTATGTTTCCTTCGACTTCTCGTAAATCGTCCAGCCTAATGTTCCGTAATGGTATCGGTTGTAGTTTTATTTCGTCGATCTTATCCGGAATATCGTTACCGCAGTCGAATGGAATGATAGGTATAACGTCGTCGTTCTTTGTGGTCGAGTTGTATTCTGTCGCAGTTACTTCTATAGTGCCGATATACGATTGGCAACCTCTAGGTAGAGATAGAATTGAATTGTCGTATATCATAGTTGTTTTAACTTGGTTGTCGCATGATGTCTTCACGGGAACCGGTTTTGTAATAATGATGATCCATTTATTGTTCTTCAGCTTCTGAACGTTGAATTCCTCGAGTGCCATTATAGTTGGTTTGCAGTTTTCGGTTTGCAGCTTCGATATAATATTAATTTCGCATGGTGCTTTCTCTCCTGGATAAGGTAGGATGTTGAAGCATAGCATGTTGTCTTGTACCGGTTTGCATGAGTCTATGTCATTCAATCGAATATATTCTTTGTCGTCGTGTGACAGCCCTATGTACTTTGATTTCGGGATTATCGTATGGTAAAGGTTTGACGAGGGGTGTCTTATAGGAGTTGAAAATAAATGATATGTTGTATATACTTCATTATTTGTTAATGGTACGTTTAAAATAAACACAACTCGGCTAGCGGTAGAAAAGCTTCTTAGAGTAATTAAATTTGATATTTGACTTAGCGTGCGCGCATTAGGTATCAGAGGCAAGGCTTCAGTAGGTGGTAAAACGCTCGAGATATTTTTTAATTGTTCCAGCAATTGTTTATTTTTTAATTTTTAATTTGGCGAATGTTAGGCTACTTTCGATGTAATTAACTTCATTGTTTAATAACATGTATGTTTCTAGCAAATTCTCACAGTCGCCCATAATCGCAACTTGATGTGTTAAATACTGCGATCTTTCTTCATTTTTATTAATGAATGTTTGAATCGCCTTTAAATTATTTTCAATAACCTGTTCGTCTAGCATTAATTTTCTGATGGTGTTGTTAAAATTTTTCATGACCTTGGTAGTGATTGACATTTGCGTTTTCATCAACGTTTGCGTCTCTGTATCGTCCTTTTCTAACCTGTCTATAGCATCATTGAAATATTTTCCGTCAGTGTCGTCTAGATTGCCTGTAATCCATTTTATTAACGACCCTGCTGCGTTTATTAGGAATCTTTTCCGTCTATAAGTTGTCGTTCCGGTATTGTTAATCTTTTCGTTAGGAGAATTTGAGATGGATTTTAATAAGGAATAATAATAGGTATCATGAAGTGCTGTAAGTCGTCATGATATTGCGCGTCTGGTTTAAAAGCATGCCTTTCTATCATCCTTAGCGTTTTCTCTGCGTTTTCGAAAGCTGTTTTTATCATTCTGAGGTCTCTATATACTATTAGGTTCCAATGATTATTGGATAATTTTATATCGCTTTCTTTCTCATAATAGAGTCCGATCGCGTTGTGTATGGGTGTCAGTTCCTGGGCTAACACCGCTCGCAGGAGTCTGTGAACAAAGGGAAGACAGTGGTTCATCGTCTGAATCATGTGTTACTTCTGGAATCGGCATTTGTTTCCGGTGTGTATATTTTTATTCGGTCGAAATGGACCGGAGTGGGCTTAAAATTTTGCTTAATGATTGCGGTTGTTTCGTTGGCTAATCCTAATATTTGGAAGGGGCCTAGAAATCGCGGTTGTTGTTTGTTCGTTTCAGGGTTTCTAATCATAATTAGGTCACCTATTTTATAGTCTGTTTTATTAATGGTGTATTTATTATCGTGATAGATCTTGGCTTTTTCTTTGTTTTCCTGAATGTTTTCGCGGACTATTTTGTGTAAATCTTTTTGCCAATTTTGTAGATCGTTACGATATTGTTCTCCTTTATTTTTTATTTGGTTATCCTCGTTTATCATTACGTAGTTGTGGAGGTTTAAATCTCCGTAGATTATTTCGAAGGGTGTGAATTGTGTGCTTGATGAGCGACAGTTATTGTATGATCTAATTATCATTGGTATGATGTCTTTTTCTTTTATAGTGGGGTATTCTTCAGAGTAACACCTCAGGCTATCTGCAATGGTTGCGTGTAATCGCTCTATTGCATTACTTTGTGCATGATGCGCTGAGATAAATCTTAAGTCAATGTCATATCGTCTGCAAAATTCACTGAACTTCTTGCTCGCGAAACAAGTTCCGTTGTCCGTTGCTATTTGCGCTGGAACCGGATGGTGCGATATGAAGTTCGTTAATTGTTTAAGGACTTCTTCCGTCGTTTCTCTTTTAACTCTATAACATTGTGCGTATTTTGAGAACGGATCTAAGATAGTGAGATATTTCGTTTTATTATATTCAAAAATATCAATGTATATTTTATCGAATGGTTTTACGGGTGTATCGGTTATTGTCAGAGGTCTTTTCAAGCTCTGTTTACAGATTTTGGACTTCGCACATATTTCGCAACTGCGCACGAATTTTGTAACATCACGCGTTAAGTGCTTCCAATAGTATCTAGTTTTAATTTTTCTTTTGGTCTCGTTCACTCCTTTGTGATAATTATCGTCTGAGGTATGAAACTGTTTTATTAGTTCGGGTACGTCTTTTATTTTTGGCACTTGTATATTGCCTTTACAAATCGTAAATATTCTTTTGTTTTCATCTTTAAAAAATAGACTCAGAATACGATCTATGTATATTTTATCGATAAAATTTATGTATATTTTCCATGATGTCATGATATACTTGTTCTTGATCTTTTAAATTACAATTTAGCATAAAGTATTTTCTACCTGGCTGACTTACGCTTTCTAACTCTGTCAGTTCTGATTTAATTAATACTGGGAAGGATGGGACATCCTTCCCAACCTAACAACGTGTACTCGCGTCGTACGCACTGCTAGATTGAATATGCGTATCTGATGCTATGTAAAATATATTTTTATGCTTATGGTGTAAGACATGTCTTTCTGAATAATTAATTATTTCGTTTTTTATCGGGGTGTTGATTATCCCTCTGGTAAGCGGGGTTATAATGTTTATCGGAGCACGCGACAGTGCGTCTGCATTTGTGTTATTTTTACCTGCTTTATATTTTATTTCGTAGTCATACTCAGCTAGTTTGAGTCTCCACCTGACCAACCGGCTACCTGGATCTTTAATATTGAAGAGCCATTCGAGAGGCTTATGATCGGTATACAATGTAAACTTTCTACCGTATAGGTAAGGTCGAAAGTGCTTACAAGCCCAAACAATTGCGAGAAGTTCTCTCTCTATTGTCGAGTACCTACTCTCGGCTGGATTGAGTGTCCTTGAAGCATAATAAATGGGTAAATCTTCAGCATAATAAATGGGTAGGTTTCCAGGAAATCCGTACCTAGTATACCATCGTAATTGATTTTTAAATCGCATATATATATTTTGAAATTTTGCCCGTTTTTTCCTACGTCGGACGTGAAACTACCGGAGATAACTATATCTTGCCCGGTGACTCCGCTGACTAGTAGGTTTTCGGGATTTATAATTTTTCCTTTAGGTACTATTTGAGTTTTAACTATGGAAATGGCAGCGCCAGAATCTATAAGCAATTTGTTATTTCTTGTATCTTTAACATAATATAATTTTCTGCTCTGCGTTGAGGAAATTATAATTCGAGTTCTTTCTCGATCTGATCCATTGGATCTACAGGGCTGGAAGGAACATCGATCGCATGTCCTTCGCCCGAATAGTTTAAATCATTCGAACAGTCTAGTGCGTGTGCTTTTTGAATAACTGACGGACGATTTGGTTGCATGGTTGGCCCGTTTGCGCGTGGCGTGAATGGAGGCCTATTATTGTAACCTGATCCCGTGGGTTGGTAGTTTTTTATAACGGAACCGCTGGTTGATGGGCTTTGTGCAGATTGCGAGTTTTGCCTTCTATAACATTCAGTTGCTAGATGTCCTGATTTGTGACAATAACTACACTGTTTGGGAATCGTTTTGGTTTCTGTTCGAAAAGTTTTTGGGATTATTTGTGCTGGTTTTTGATTACCCTCTCTAATACTTAATTGCCTGAAGCTCTTGAGATATTGGAGATTTTCCTCCTCAGCTAATATAGAAGTTGCATCCTCTATCGTTAGCGGCCTTTGCGATCTTAATATCTGACCAATCGGATCATGCAAGCCTGAAAGAATCGTTTTCTGCCCGATTCGTTCGTGCTTCAAATCCATAGCTGCTTTCGTATTTTTGTCAAGTGTTTCATCTAATGCTGTGCAATTACGTACCTAGCTTCGTTAGAAGCAATTGTACTTTTTGTACATAGGATCGTGGACTTTCTGATGATTTTTGGAAACTGGTAGTTAGTTCCCTGATGGGCCGTTTACACTCTCGCGCGAGGCGCGAGGCGAGACGCAAAACCATGTGCGTAAACAAACAGAACAGAGGCAAAGCTTCTAGCAAGTAGGTAAACATTTTGTACGCTCGTTAGAAGCTTTGCCTCTGTTCCATTTGTTTACTGATATGGTTTTGCGTCTCGCTTCGCGCCTCGCGCGAGAGTGTAAACGGCCTATGAGAATGGATTCTGCATCCCTAGTATCGCCAAAATGTGATAATAGATTTCGTACATATGTCGCTCCAATCGGTGAGTGCGCGTGATGAGATAAATTGTTTGGCTGCGCCTGTCAATTTACTCTTAATCAAAAAGGGAATATGTGCGGCGTTTTCGTCGCTTATATAATTAATCGCGTGGTCACAAGCTGTAATAAAATCGTACAATGTCGCTTGTGTCCCGTCGTAATCTGGGATGAAGTTAGCTATATCCCTAGCGGTGAATGCCATGTTGAGTTTATTTTTTTTCTGAGGTTTCGTACCTATTCAATTAATGATATATAAGTGTTGTTGGAAAGGGTGAGACACTGTGATCATACGGAAGGGACGTCAAAGTACTGCCTGACTGTCACTTACTTGCTGATAATCTGTCCGATTATCGACATCTTTTTCTTAGGTCTCTCCGCGACTCGGGTAGTTCTCTACCGGTACTTCTGCGATGTTCCAGGAAAGGTGCCGCTGGAGCTGCTTCAACACCTCGCGAAGATATCCTACCGACTGCGCCAATTTTATGTTTCGCCAATTGTTAAAGGCAAAAAAATATAATATTGTTTTTATTTCAAAAGTTACACTTAGCTTTAATTAATCTAACTAAGCTAAATGGGAGTCAAGACGTCTCGACTTCCGTATGATTCTAAATACAATGGCTGCCTCCTCAAAGGTGGGGGCCCTTTTTATAAACAATTCCTTGCTCGTTAACACGTTCTTACAAAATGTCTTCGCCTAAAAAATCTACCACGCATCTCCCAGTAATTCGGAGCTTCGATAAACGTGACCCATCCGCTATTGCTCCTGCGTTATGAATAATTAAACAAAATGTTTTCTCATGTATTCTAAATGATGAAGATGACGTCCGTCGTCCTAAATGTTATACTATTCTCATTGCTTATATCGAATATATCTATATAATATCTAATGCGACTGCATGAAATGCATTTACTTGATTGTTACTTATTCTATCTCTATGTGCAATCAGTCGCGCAATTGAGTTATTTACTAATTACTTCATTACTTAATTATTTCATATCTTATCTAATTTGTCGCTCTGGTGTGTTCTGCAAGGCTGTATCGGCTGCTAGCGTAACAGAAAGAAAAATAAATTAATCGAGACCGTAACTCGTAAACTTAAATCAGAGAATGTAGTTGTTGTTGAGTCTGCGAAAAAACCTTCCATTAAAATAAATAAAATACAACGGCGCTGCCATGGACTTCACTGACTGGAGTAACATAATACTATTATTACACATCTGGGGGGGGATGAGAGGTGGACTCCGAAGTAACGACCGGTTGTGGTAGGTTTAGGATACAGATGGATACAGACTTATTGTTTAGGACAGCTGTATTGCCACATGTGAACGTTCACTTCACTTTCGAAGCCAAAGAATTTGAGATGCGGAAATTGCGGTTCTAGATATTTTTTTAGGAAAGGGTTGATTATTTTCATGGAGACCAAGATCTTTAAAGAGGTGAAACAAAGATTTGGCTGGCAGGCCAAGAGTGCCAACTTCCACCGCATGAAGGTTAACAGTGAAGCCATTCCGCGCAACGACATTTGCGAGATCATGGTATTTATTTAGTTTGTACTCGAGGTCTTTTGGGATATTTGATTCCCATGGAAGGGTTAATTCTACAATAAGGGCCATCTTCTGAGATAAAGAGTTATATTTGGACGGAGGGCTTTCAGGGAATTTATACTGCTTAGGGACCGAATCGACCTCCAGAATCCAATATGAAGCTTTCTCCATTATTGAGAAAGGTTTTGTAGTGAAATGTTTTTTTGCCTTTAAGAGCCGTCCCACACAAACTGTATTGGGGGTTTGGAGGGTACTGTCAGACCCTTGTTGGCTTGAGTCACTGAGAGGATAATTACCTCGCAAATAAAAGCAAAGACTTTGTCGTGGCGGTAAGTGTACCGTCCTTGATCTAACTCCACCTTGCAGCCAGCTAGAATATGTGTAGCTGTGCAAGGGGTATTGCTACAAAGGGGAGATGAACTATCCTCAGAATAGTTCCAACGAGCGAGGTTACTGAGGTCTAGAAGTGTTTGCTAAAAGGCATTTATATAAAATGTAAGCATCTCTTGGCGTCCAGTCATTGGAGGAGGAATGTGCATCAAGTGCATTGGAGAAGGAATACGAAGTCCCCAATTGTTGTGCAATCATTTTGGCCTTGAAGGCCAATACGTGGCCTTGAAGGCCAATAGCATGAGCCATGCTGTTGCTGTCGTAATTTCCTCGGAAGAGAGACTTCTTAAAGTTTCAGACCAGTGCCATACTGGCTGATTGCAGCAAAGAACTTTTTGTGGAAGTCTACGCAGGCTTGTAAATCATTGACTCACTACGACCACTTATTACATGCTTCGATATTGCCGGATCCTTGGAATTAGACAGAATTGAAGTTTTGGTTATACTGGAGTTGGCATAGAGAAAAGAGCTAGCTTAAAATTGTGGTTGGTCCTGACGAGTCGAGGGATCAGCTGGTTTGGCTAAGGACAACCAGGATTTTAGACTAGATGTCACCAGCGCATCCAGATGTTACAGTTGGGTTTGGTAAAATCGTAAATAAGAAAGGTATGACAAATGAGAAGTTAGATATAATTGTCATAGACCCAAGCTTTTCGTGGACCAGAGATTGGCAAGGCATCTATTTTTACCACAACTATTAAAATGCTCTATAACATGATCGACAGAGAGGTGTTTTACCTGATAGGTGATTTTCCTGCCAAGGAATTTAAAATGGTTATTTATGTCTATAAGGGAGATATTACAGCCCTTGTAGACCAATTTGGGGTCATCGGATGTACATTTTGTGTTTATGCGGGCGAGTCCAAGACAAAACCCCGATAGCAAAAGCCGTAGTTTTTTTAAACCTGCGATGGCCGCGCAATTTAAAAACATGCCAGCAAGAAATACCCAAATAAAAAAACCAAAATGAAAATAACAATATAATTGTTACAAAATAGTTGCATTCGTATTTTCAATTATCAGAATAAGCAATAATCATCTATCTATGACCCATAGAATATTAACACCGGATCGCCCGAGGTTCACACGTCCCAGCATACCGTGATGCTTTGTCGCAACGAAGTGCAGAAAGAGGATAATAGTATGAAAAAGATTATTGCGTCCCTGAAAAAAGAAATATAATATTTAAATTAACCAACATTCTCTTTTACAATGAATATACAAAATATCAGTCAGCTAAAATTATACCTTAGGAAGTTCGAAGGTCTCTTCCCCCTGGATGAGCACGAAGTGAGGAGGCGTCACTGAAGTCTGATGGATTATCAAAGCGTCGGCTGATTTCTGAGGTTTTTCAGGAGTCTTGCAGAAGTGCTGAACGGTGAACGGTCGGCAGTCTGGACTATGAGTAATCGGCAGCAGTTGCGTATCAAGATAAGTTGCAAAGAAGTGCATTATAAGCTAAAAACAAAAAAATATTTATTTATTTATTTATTTATTTCATTAGCAGATCAACTTAACAGTTTATACCAATCCGTTGATATGCAATATACACATAAATTTAAAAAATAATAGAATTCTTACAAGTACATACACAACATGTTTAAATAAGCATTAAATACAAATAAGGCATTAATCATGTTAAAAAACTTACAAACTTACGGTACAAAAAGAGTGAAAACAATTTATTTTATTCTGACATAAACAAGTAGCGCAATGCCCACACCTTGAAGAGATGCGGGCTCGCTGTAAAAATATCAAAGTCTGCCGCTGTCGAACATAGCGCATTTATGTGACGCAAAGCACGGGTAAGCAGACTCCATCGACTTAGGTTGGTGCGCGAGGACGGCTCCGCAAATAGATTATGAGTGCGAGCACGATTATAATTGTCCGGAACAAAGAGACAAACCTTCGCTAGCATGCTAGGATTATCAACTCTTCCCCGGATCAGCTTGAAAACGTAGGCAATGGCGAGCATTTCTCTACGCAACTTAAGAGAGTTATAGCCCACCATGCCTAGTAGAAAACTAGTAGGGTATAAGTACGGATAATATCCGTACTGCTTGAAATATATAAAGCGTAAGAAACATTTTTGAATTTTTTCCAACATAGTGATATAATGATCCTGATGTGGATTCCATATGACTGCATTCGTTTCTAATCTACTTCTCACAATTGAATTATACAATGTATGCATAATATATATCAGGAAATGTGAAAAGATGGAAATGCAATAAAACATGCTCGGCAACATGTCATGTGATACTAATGTTAGCACAAAACAAGTAAAGTTAGCTATTATTTTTGTCAAAATTATCGTATTAATGCATCCTAAGGTTGAAATTGATTAAAAAGTTGAAAACTGCAAATTCAAGACTATACTGCTATACATTAATATGTAAAGTACATGACCATACTAAAACATATAGGCTTAGGGAGTTGATATACAAAGCGCTTCGAGCGCACGGCCGGGGTGCTGTGAAAAATGTATAGTGCTGGGACAGACGCTCCCCCAGCACCGTACATATTATTACAGCGACCCGGCCGCGCGCCTGCAGTGCTTTCCAGGACGCGCGCCCAGAGCGCTTTGTATAGAAGAAATTACACGCAGAGGATCGGTTTGCGACTGTCTTTTTGTCGACAATCTTTTCGTTGTTTCTCCCACTGTTTCAGCGCCCCGCCCCGCCCGCCACACAGGGCCACACTACTCAGAAAAAATGCATTGTTGATACATTCTTTGAACCAGTTTTTCAACCTGTTTTAGATTGCAACCCTTTTTGGGAAAAAAACTCTTATATACATAAAGACTTGTAAGTATCCCTAAATACTTGTAAATAAAATTAATGAAAAATTAGTATGAATAGATTTATTTAACTAGGTACTATCATGGGAATATCCACCATTGCACCATTAGATAAGCATGGTTACTAAGCGCGGAAGTAATGTTTAAATTTTGTTTTTCACTTCCGAAGCTGTATCTAACTGTTTTCATATTAGATCAACATAAACTTTTGTAAAAGTAATAGCAAAACACAATAAATATGATTCTCCTTCGAAGCTGTAAATGTTTGCATATTGTATAAACAAAGATTTTGTAACATTTTCGATTTTTATTTTTAGTTAGCCTGTGAACGCCCGAAGATCGCTTCGCGACCCCCTAGAGGGTTGCAACCCACTGGTTGAACATTGCTGATTTGAACTTACTCTCAGTACCTACGGCTCATATTATTAAAAAAAATATCCAAAAGATGACAGTTGCGAGCATGAATGATGCTTTGGCATGCCCCAGTTTAATCAGTTTTGTAGTTTCATTCGATATTATTTTGTAAAAATCTGTTGTACTTAGGCATGATAAGTTATTCTCGCAGTAACTATTTTGACACTTCTTCAAGCAACACAAAGGAATATTGAAAAATAATGGCAGATGTTAACCCGCCGAGCGGCATGAAGGGAATGATTCTCCGAATATAGTAGATTATCTGATAAGACGATATTTGGGGGAACAAATTCGAGAGTTGGTGCCCCTCTGTTTCCTTTGGTATGGTTTATGCCAAAGTACCTGAGAATCAGTTGGTAAGCTTTCGTCCCAATTTTTGTTGTTTAAAGTTCCTCCACCGTTCCATCGGTATTCACTCATGCCTCCAGTATACAGATCTGAAAACAAATAATGCCACTTTTAACTTATTCATATACATCTATCAGATATGAAATCGACATCTATCAGATATATCACAAGTTTAATGTTTAAAACAAAAAAAAACAATTTAAAATCATCACAAATAAAAAGTTATTAATTTTTTGGAAATTTGAATTAGAAAGGGATATTTTGCCCTTCTCATTTAGCAAAAAAACGCTGTGAATCCACAATTACCTTTAATCCTTTGAACAACATATTCCTGATAGTTGGAAATCTCCAAGAATGGCACGAGAACAGGCAGGGTAGGAATGTACTGTATGACGTGAGAAGTTTGCGCAGTTTTCTTGAGTCTCTCGATCCCCACGTACCCGATTCTCATGTCTGACAGACCATGCTTCAATAGCGCTTCGTCGATGTTCTTGATTTCTTTCACCAAGCGATCCAAAATTGTGCTCGATATCCACTAAAATTATAGGTAATCGTGGTTTGAAAAGGCATCAAAAATTAGTCGACCAATCTGTAGTTGCTTTTAAATCTGTTTTCTAATTTCAAAATAGGATGCTTCAGACATACACCTTTTGTTTTATTTATATTGTTAATATTGGTTTTTTTTAAACATTTATTAAAGATTTTTTGCTGAGAATGTCAAAAACAGGGTCAATGGATACTTCGGATATTCCAGTCGATGCATGGGAGTGAGTTTGTCTCTTTACTTTCATATAATTATTAATAGTAAAAGTGTCCACCATACTGAAAACAGGTGGAGTGGGCGATGGAGCTGCGAAATATCGGCACGGATTGTTATTGGTGTAAAAATCACCTTCCGGAGAGTTCTGTCCATGTTCCGAGGGCTCAAATCGCTTAGTTTTCTTATAATACATATTGCAGTAGCATATCATAGGCATGAGTTGAGAGTTTATCCGGTGATACCTCTTACTTGCTTAGTAGTGATTCCTCGCAAACAACTTAACTGATAGTTTTAGTCAGCATTTTCCATGCCCTGAAAAGTTTAGTTGTTGGCATGTACGAACAAGATCTCACATGTAGACCGACACATATATAATATAATTCACATATATACAAAATGCTTTTATTATAGAATGCTTTTAAATCACAATTTCCAAAAACCGTAAAGAAATTAACAGTACTGTATGTACATAATTTTCATTAACGCTAATAAGGAAAAAAAATGTAGCAAGAAAGCATAGAAATAATAAATATAATTATTATTTATCAATATTTTTCATTAGATAAGAGGTGTAAGGTACTATAAAAATATTTTTTATTATGATAAAAAAATATGGTTTTGCCTAAAAGTGGCTTTTAATGTGGCCCTCATTTCCCAACATTTTGTGTTTTTAATAGTTACGCTTTTTGAGACTCTGAAATTAAGAGGGGATTGAGACTCCTGCATTGGGGGAATGACCACTGATTCGCAGCCCCAGATCTAGGGGGGGGGGGGTAAACCGGGATACCTGCCCCCGAGCAAAAATTTGAGGGCACCAAATTCGAAAAATGCATGAAAAAAAACTTGTTTCACTAAAGCACCTAGCATTCAGGGGCATTGTACTATCGATTGTTCATTTATTACTATCGAAAAGGATTTTTGAATGCGTGGCAGTGTGTGTAATGTATCTGCCAGAGGAAATTCTGTCGCTCCTAGAAAAAAATCTCCCCACAGACATAAGGGGACGGAGTTATACGAGCGGACCGGAATAAGCCCGAACGTCAAGCGACAGCCGGTATTTATGCGGCTGATTAGGTGTGCGGGTAGTTCGAATTGTTAGCAACTCTTGTTTTAAACGCGTCACTATAATTGTTACTTGATGTGGTAATACATTCTTTCCCGGAAAGGAAAGCTCGACGATTAGATAAACCTAAGGATTGAAGGTGCGGGGCGTCAATGTCAAGTTTTTGCCCCTGGTTCGCCAAAATCGTAGATACGGGAGCTGCTGATTCGCAGGGGTCATAAACACTTAAACTCAACAAAATGCACTATTCCTCGCACCTTAAGTACTCTATTTCAATAAATATTTGCCTGCGGCGCCAGACATGCTGTTAACATATGATTAGGAAGGCGAAACCTTTCCAACCCTGACCAAAATAGATATTTCATCATTACCGCCAATTTGTGTAAATGGAAAAATTTACAAACATACCAAAACTGTTAAGAACCTTGGACTTCTAATAGATCAACATCTTTCTTGGCAAGAACAAGTAAAGCAAGTAAGTCGTCGCATTTTCCATGGTTTTCAAAGTCTCCGGCAGCTTCAGCGATTTCTCCCCATGTCACATAAAGAAATGATTGTGTCCACACTCTTAACGCCAATATTTGACTATGGTGATGTTTGTTATATAGATGTCAGTATTTTGAATAAGCTGGAGCGTCTGCAAAATATCTTCCTCAGGTATGTCTTTACCTTGCGAAAGTTCGAACACGTTAGCTGCTTCATTGGCTTCCTATTCGCGATTGAAGAAATTTGCATACGTTGTCGCCAGCGCCGGCTGGCACCCTAGGCAAAAGACTAGTATGGCCCCCATTTAAAAAAATCACAAAACATTAATTGTGTAATTTTTAATCAAATAATTAGAGCACAGATATGACTTCCCTACTTATATATAATTATAATACAAACTTTTTTTAAAAATTCAACCGACTTCAAATAATTTTTGCACCTATTTTCCAGTTATTTTGATTTTAAAACCAAACTACTGAACTAATTTCGATTAAATTTCTATGGGATCAATCTGAAAGTATATTCTTTTAAATACAAAAAGAATTTTCCAAATCGCTTCATAAATGACGGAGATCTGAGATTACAAACATTAAAAAAAAAAACATTCAACCGAATTGAGAACCTCCTCCTTTTATTGAAGTTGGTTAAAAAGAGAATATATCCACCTTCTTTAGCTGTATGGAGTGAAATATAAGAATTTTTAAAAAGACTAATTAGAGATTAAATCAAGTAAATTTTATTTTCCTTGCCTTTATTTTAGCAAAAGTGGAAACAATCTCCTTAAATCTGTTTGAGCTATTTCTTGATCTATAGATAAAGTCGACAACCCCACAAGTCTTTCTTGGGTCATTGTGGAGCGCAGTACGTTTTAATTAGTTTTAATTTAGAAAAACTGCGCTCACCACTGGCCAGACATGGGAAGTGTCAGCAACACCCTTATTCGAACGCGCGTTCGAACCGTTCATCGATTCGCGTGGTCGTGTCGCAGATATGCTCTGATACATACGCTACCAGATCGCCTCGCCGCGCCGCCCCCCAAAATACGAGCGCCCTAGGCAATTGCCTAGTTTGCCTATATGGACGGGCCGGCCCTGGTTGTCGCTACTCTACAACATACTCAATAACCCCACTTCACCCTCCTATTTCAAGAAGAATTTCCTCCCTTTGGGAGGCTACGGTCTTTTACTTCGATCAAGCCGGGATAACACACTCGCCATTCCGATACATCGTCCATTCTGCTCGTTTATGGAATCAGCTCCCTCACTCTATCAGGCATGCACCTTTGTTGCACACTTTCAAAAAGTTGTTGAAGAAACATTTGTTTTTACACAGGCACTAACCAAATACCTCACCTTGTCCTCTCCTTTATCCTTCCCTGGGCAACCTTAGCATAAGTTATTGACATATATTTGTATAAGTTTATTTTAAATTTAACTTTACTACTTCTGTGTGTATTGTACGGTGACAATTAGAAATTAGTTTATCAAATGGTTAACTGTAAGATATCGCTATAGCAATAAGTCCGCCATTTGTGCATAAATTGTCTTTTCTATAAAACCAGTGTAATATTCATTAAGTAATGTTTTTATAGCACAATAAAGTTATTCTATTCTATTCTATATACCATCTAATGTAACCAATAATGTCGTAACCGTAAAGTAGCTCACCCATGAGATTCGATTGCCGGACTCTGTTCAATAGCTTTGATAATTTTTTGTATATTTTTGCAGTGATTTTAAGATGCCTGAAATGGATATAATTCAAGTAACACCTCTCATCGAGACACAGTAAGCTATCATATTTTTTTAGCATTTTTGTGGTAAATAATATTTTTTCTTAATCATTATAAAATGTCAGAGTGAGGAGGGCGAACAGGCAGAAAAGGCGAAAGAAAGGCAAAAGTCGGAAGGTTAAGAACCGTCGCAAAGTTATTGGCCATCGCAAGCCTCGAAGAAAGCCTAGCCGCAAGCCGTGAGTATTTCTTTTTTGTAACAATTAGGGTTGGCGTATTTTAATTTAATTCTATCAATTTGATTTTTGGCTAGACGACCTCACAAGAAGTACATTATTCCGCTGCGAAGACCTATCCACCCGCACCATGTTCCATTGTGGCGCTTCTGAAGAAAAAACTCAGATAATGCAGTAAAATTCATGTGATATTTTGACAAAATTATTGTGATTTGTTTTATATAATGAAAGTTTTGGTTAAATAAACCGTATTATTTAAGATATTCGTATTTCTTGGATGTAGCAGATACCTGCATCCCAAAGACTTCACAACACTGGATGGGTGATTGAAGATGTACAAGTCAACAATGAATCGAATAGATTAGCAAGGCAGGGATTTCCCGTGGTAGTAGATAGAATACACTGAGCAATCAGGTCCGGATTATCCAATAAGCCAAGTAGGCACTGGCCTATAAGCCCAATGCATTTTAAAGGCCCCGCAACAACGAATCATTACAATACATATATTTTTTTAATTGTTTCTAATATGTAGGAAAAATCATCAAATTGAAATTCTAAGGGTAAAATGTTTGATAAACTTTTTGATCCGACTAATAATTATAAATTATTGACAGTTGGCCGATGCCAGCCTGTGCGATCAAAATTTTGCTTATATTATGCTCGTCTTTACTACGCGGCATAAGCGTTGTCAGAAATGTTTAACGGCTCACTTTGTCGGTGCAATTGTGTTTTGAGTCCATTCTATACAATATCATTGTCAGAATGTTTGACAGCCCAAAGGTGGACCTAAAAATGCAAAGGGAGTTCCGAGACTTCGACGGCCTAAGGGCCTCTATGTGGGTTAACCCGGCGCTGTGAGCAATACTGATTCTGCGACAGTTTTGCCAGGACTCGATTGCAGAAACTATACGATAATTGATACGGTTGGAAGTAAGCCATAATGGCTAGAACTAAGTATTTCAAATAACTCTACCAAAAATTGTAAATTATTAAACATACAAGCACTTGACTGTCTAAAAATTCACCGCACATAACTTCTTAGAACTGTTCATTCTCATACAATTAAAAACTACTCCTCAGGTTAAAAATAGTGCTTTGCATGATTATGTAGTAGTCACTCTATATGTGGGACTCATATGTGAGACAAACTTTTCAGGGCATGGCAAAATCTGAATAACTTCGTCCAGGAGATGTTTTTTGCAGTTGTGTAAATGGGACAAATTTTTAAAAAAAATTGTTTACTGTATTAACCGCTGGAATACCAATACCAACGATCGGTGGTTTTCCTGTTGCGACAAACCGCAGGCAGCCGATCTCCATATTTTTGCTATTATAGACGGTAAAAATAGCCTTCATTGAATAAGCCACCATGATATATTAGTATGCATGCACTAACACCCCGAACAAACAAATTTTAGAGGGTGAAAAATATGCCATCGTGAGTTCCATTCCCATGGCTGGCTTTGAAAGGGTTAATGATTAAAACTGTCAAAGAGTTAAGTGGTTTTAGAGGAATCACTACTAAGCAAATAAGAGGTATCACCGGATAAAATCATCAACTCATGCCTACGAGTCGCAACTGCAATGAGAATTACAAGAAAACTAAGAAAACTGAACTTGTGGGAGATTGACAGAACGATCCGAAGCGTGATTTTACACCAATAACAATAAAAAAAGCAAATTCAAAGTTTTGGCGCGTACGAGGTCATATATTATACATCGACGATAATATGCACATTTGGTAAAAGGGATTTATTTTCACCAACCGTATTCCAGAAGTTTTCATCGGTATGATATGCTTTCAGGCATATGTCTTGCTCGCTTTCCGATTTTGTTTCACAATAATATTTTTTTCCGCGCATAGACAGCAATGACGGTGGAGGGCATTTGTAAAATGCTTCATCACAGTGTTGCCGACCACCGATTTATACTATTGTGATGTTTATCTTACCAGTCGTAAGTTTGCATTCCATTGGGTAAGTTGCTGCGGCTCAAGCTTTAGCCTTCGCCAGACTTGCGGAGACTTTTGCATTGAACTTGGCGAGCCTTCATCATTACCGGTACTAGTTGCTTGAGCTGAAAGCAAAACAATAATAAATGCTAAATTTTTCTGTTGTAGTTGGCAATAGAAAATTTAACATCTAATTAAGCCTGCTAAATCTGCGTGAAATCAAAGACTCCTTCATCTTCAAACCAACTCAAAGTACAGCTCAGTCTCTGACACCCGTAAAGAATGTAATATCACTGCATACACCGAGTGCATATAAAATTAAGTGCAGCTGGGGATTGGCTTATGATGAACAAACGAAGTGATCCACATCGATTCGACTGCTGGAACACTTCAAGACTGGTAAAAACGTTCAGCGAGAAAAATCGACGACAAACACATTTTGGTTAGCGGAACGAACCACTGGGTTTAGTTTCAAAGTCCCATCGTGCTATCTAAAAAACAATTTCCCCCACATGAACCGGGAAGCCACAGAAATAAGAAGAAACCCGAACGCTAATACAGACGAGAGTTTGAAACTATATGACCCTCTTCGCAAAAGGTGTCAACGCCCGTCACAAAGTGTAAATCTGCGTAATGTGATTTTAATACAGTGGAACTTCAAAATTCGCACACACCACTCCCAATCGCTATAATCTGCATAGTAACAGCAGTAGTATGCTGCCTACCCACAAAACAAAAGCGACTGAGAACTGACAGCACTTCAGTTTATCCCGGGCAATAGTGGTTGTGACATCGCCGTAATATCGGGTGCTTTTTATTTCACGTTATTTATAACTGTTAAACCTGCAGGACCAATTTTTCTGAACCAAAAGTGATAAAAAATAAAATAAATAACAATACTAACTGCTATTCAAAGGCGCCAGTTGATACATGGTTTTCCTAAAAAGTGGAGATAGGTCAAACGGTCCTCTAGTAGACGGATGGCTCCAAAAGTTGCTTCTATCTCGGGGGCTACTCTCCAAGTTACTGGCAAATGATGACACTTTCTCGCTCTCATCATATTTACTAAAAAAAAATATTGTGTCGTTATTATATCATGTTTTTAATTATCGTATGACTAGGTACGCTACATGTGCATTTGTATGCTATGACATCTAACCTAACTAGCTCATACACTACAGTTTTGCAAAATCCATAATTTTCAGAGGTGTTTTTACAAAAGCTTCCTCGCTCTCCACTAGCTCGTCGTACTCACCGTAAATACTCATGCAGCGACTCCTCGTCAGCGATGCAATCGGATCCGGAAAAGTTCAGGTTTGTCGACTGACGAGACGGAGTGGTAGGGGATCCTCGCTGGTATAACCAAGAGGTCGACGGACCGGACAGGTGGCTCATATTCACCGAACTGTTTGACGCCCAGCTCCTTATCGAGAGCGATAAGCCCGGCGACTGTTCCGTATCCGATAGAGAATGACGAGTCGTATCCGGGGATATTAATTGAAATGATTTATCTAAAAATTAAGATAAATAGCAGAATAACAGCATAAAATATAGCAGTGGTTCTCAATATTTATATCTTTAAGACACCCTAATTGTAACGGGATTGTTCTCGCAGCGCCTAGGGATGAGGGGGGGGGGTGTAAGGGGGCGGTGAAAGCCCCCCGTTATGAGCCAATTGCTATTTCATTGAATAACTAATTTTTCAGCTTTACTAGATAAGATTAATAGACTTGATATTGTGACTGTCTTGCCAGTGACTTTAGGAATCATTTATGACCTAATTTGCGAGTTTAGCAAGGCGACACGAGATGGCCAGAAGCTTAGAGAGGTTCGCGTACACTTTTTGATGCTGGCGTCCACTTGATTCTTTCTTCAATGCCAATAAAAGCAGGGGGCGGTGCAGGTGAGCATTACACTGCACTATTCGATCAGTATTTCCCATCACAGATCCTCCTCAGCGTCAACTGGATGGTTATTGAGGTACTCCACCTCTGGACCTGATAAGAAAGATGATCGAGGTCCCGTGTGGACCTTGATCAGTCTTTCTCAAAATCGTTTCATGCTTCGATTCGCCATTGGTATCCCCCTTTTTTCATAAAAAATCCTAATGAGCGTTATTCCCCATGACCTTTCAAATTGAAATCTCTATTGATCCGAAAATATGGAGACAAAGATAACATTGACTAGAAAAATCTTACCAGAATCTTTAAAACCGAGCAATTTCTTCTGATTTGGAGTAACAGCGACGGGAGAAATCTTCATTTTAAAGTACAAATACCGTATCACATGATAGAATGAATTGATTCCAAATATTAACGTGCAAATGTACTCTATGTAATTCAACAAAGGATAATAGTAGGGGCACTTGTGGAACCTGCAAGGTTAAAAACAGATCATCAGTCTCACAGAGCTTAAGACAAACAGGATAGGTAGAAAGTACTTACAAATCACAAGCAAGGAGGGCAAACAGCGCGCCGTTAATTATACTCCATTTAAAAGCGATGTTTTTTTTATACGTGAGATATTTCACTTCGATCGTTTGCTGCACGACGGGAGATCGCGAAGTCGACCTACGAAAAAAATTAAATAACCTCAAAATCGGTTCGATTTCCCCAAAATTATGACATAAACCTGAAGTTAACTCACATGGCTCCGGCTTTAAACCATCAAGAATTGCGTATTAGATATAAAAATGCACAAGAGATTTTGAATTTTGATCGCGGGCTGCTTGGATTACGGAAAAAAGCCGAAACACAGGCGACGCAAAAATGCGCGGGGTTTGAATTTTGTTTGACGTTTGAATAAGTGTTGCCAATTTCCAATAATAAATAAAACCTGAGGGATCGGCACAGACTTATTAGGGGGATCGGTAGGGGGCGATAATTCGGATATGGTCAGTATGGGTCCCATCAAACTTGCAGAAAGCAGATTTGCAGACGGCAATCTTGCAGACGGCATTCTTGCAGGCGGCAGTTTTGCAGAAGGCAATCTTGCAGAAGGCAGTTTTGCGAGATTCTATTAGGGATTACTAACGGTGGTGGTCGCGTTTTGCGTGTGAATTTCGTGTCCGTCTCCGGTGTTCTCCTTGTTCTTCCTAGTGTTTGTTCTGTCCAGTGTTTTATCTGTGCTCCTGCTGAGCGTGTTTTCTAGCGTTGCCCGCCTATTTTGGTGAGCAATTATAACATTATTTCACAAATTAACTTTTTGTAGGGTATTCATTTTTTTTCTATTTTTTAACCACGTTTATGATGAGTTATCCGTGATTGTATTGACATGGAATTAGCCGCAGGGGGGTCAACGGGAGCACACCCGTTGACCCCATCAAACCTCAGTGCTATTTTCGATGGGGAAATTGATTCTAGGGCCTCTGTGGGAGCCAACGTAGAGGTGGCTTCCTCAGTCGAACGCGAATCAAATACAAGCCCTAATTTGTACGGGGAGGGTTCCCAAGGACCCTTCTTAGTGTTTATCCAGTATAAACCGAATCAAACGGCTGAGAGTGACCCCTCCAGCCTAAACATTTTTCCCCTTTCAGTAGGCAAACTAATCCAGAAAAATAAAGTAGCCGACGTTCTTTTACTAAAAAAAACAGGACGAAACCGTATCGAGGTTACCCTGAAGACTGGCAAATCGGCCAATATGCTGGCGACTGCTGACTTCCTAACAAAAAAGAACTTTAACGCGTTCATCCCCTCTTTCTCCACAGTGCGGCTCGGACTCGTTAAGGGCTTAGATAATGACCTCAGTGATGAGGAGATAATCGAGGCCATCAACAACAGCAATATTTGTCTAGCGAAAAGCATTCGCCGTCTTAACTTCCGCTCCTCCGACCCCCAGGGTAACACCGTCTGGAAACCATCCAGGACGGTGGTTATAACCTTCGAGGGCCAAAAGTTACCAGAAAGAATAATGATTTTTTACAATTCTCTTCCAGTGGAAAGTTACGCCTTCCCCGTCACACAATGTCGTAAATGCCTCCGTTTTGGACACCTTATAAAAACCTGCAGGGCTAATTCCCCACGATGCTTCCGGTGCGGAGAAGCCCACTCGGGCGAAACTTGTACAAATACCGCAACATTGGTTTGTGTCAATTGTCGCAGTAACCATAGTGCAAACGACCCTTCCTGCCCAGAGTTCATGAGACAAAAGGCTATTAAACAACTTATGGCTAAAGAGGGCATCTCTTTTAATGAAGCGTCCTCTCGCTTCCCCAAAATTTCTAGAAATTCGTATGCATCGGTTACTGCAATCAACCCCCCCCCAGCCTCCATCTTTTTTCAACTTAACCCCTAATAACAGCTATCGTCCTAGAATAATAACCGTAGACCCTTTAAGGTCGGGTAAGACAAAAGGGAAAGGCAAGAAGAGAAAACTCTCTTCTCCTCCCACTTCCAACCCTCGTCCACAAGCTGCCCCCACCTCAGATCTGAGATGGGACTACTTCCCCGACAGGGTCGAGAATGGCAGCTGCCTTAACAGACAGCCTAAGTCCACGACCCTGGAAGAGATTGCGTCCCTCCTGCGGCTACTAATCGCCCAAAATAAGGGAAATTCTGCAGCCTCATCCTGCAGCGATACCTCCTCCTTTATAACGGTAACTGATCTTCCCTCTTTAAAATCCGTGGCGGGCGGACTGTCATCCGCCTCTTAACGTATATAAGAGTTTCAACGCTCTTTCACTCGCCCCTCCTTTCTTTTTTATTCCTTTTTTCTTTTTTTTATTTATTTAATATTTTTTTATTTTTTATTTTATTTGTTTTTTTTTTAATATTGTATAAACGTAATTCCGTCCCCACAGTGTGATTGTGGATTTGATATCTGCACCGTGGATCACCTCTTCTTTAATTGCCCTCTCCTTAACAACTTTCCTTCGTTTATTCCTAATCTCATTCAATTGAAAATCGAACTCCCTACCAAAATCGATATCCTTCTGGCGTCCAATTCCATTAAAATTTATCGAGTCATCGCTAAATTCATTAACCTAAATCATTTAGCCATTTAACCCATATTCCGAAATGCCTTCTGGGGGTGGCCACTTCCGTTCGCTGCTCCGGGATCGGACCCGCCTTGTGACGTCAGGCCGATGGAAATGTGGCCCCGTTGTCGAGGTTGGCTGTGGAAAAAGTCGCTGAATATGGCGAGTTTTTGGCAGTAACTTGCAGTCAATGGACGACACATTCTCGGTGCGGCCGATGCCGGGGGGGGGGCTGCTCTCGGGGGGCGGTGGGGAGCGGCGCTGCCCCCAGAAGCACTTCTCTATTACCCTGACCCTTCTCCTTTTTCTTTCTCCAAAATATTCCCCTAATATTCTGTTATGTTTTTAGTCTCTATGTTGTCCTCTGTGTATGCAATTGTGATGTCCCTTCCTTTTTTTTTGTAGGTACTAACACTAACAGTAGTCATCCTCCCGTCAACAATACATACAAACTGGCACAAAATCACCAGCACCCTAGCTGCGTGGAATTGCCACAAGGAAAAGAAAGAAGAAGAAGAAGGCAGTTTTGCAAATGTCAAACTGACGTTTCGAGGGTCGGCATTTTTGCAGACGGCATTTTTGCAGAAAATGAAGTTAGAAGCAAAACATCGTATTTAAAATTTAGTGTTACCAGAGTAGAAATCGACAAAAGCCGCGTTTTCATATGTCAGGGTAGGGAAACCAGTCCACTTCTTTGAGTGTCCTCTCCATCGCGGATCTCAGCAATCAACTTTCGATTTTAGGGAAAGAAAAACCTAACCTAGCCTAACCTAACAGAAAAACTTAAAACATTTTTTTTAATGTTTAGTTTGATGTACTGAATCATCCACTACAAGGATGCCGGTAATTAATGTCACTTCGATTTTAGGGAAAGAAAAACCTAACCTAACCTAACCTAACAGAAAAACTTTAAAACATTTTTTTAATGTTTAGTTTGATATACTGAAGGTTGCCTCCTGCAAATCTGCCCTCAACAAATTTGGAGCTGTCAAAAGTGACATTTGTGCAAGACTGCCGCATGCAAAACTGGCGCCCCCCAACGTTTCGAGGGTCGGCATTTTTGCAGACGGCATATTTGCAGAAAATGAAGTTAGAAGCAAAACATCGTATTTAAAATTTAGTGTTACCAGAGTAGAAATCGACAAAAGCCGCGTTTTCATATGTCAGGGTAGGGAAACCAGTCCACTTTTTTGAGTGTCCTCTCCATCGCGGATCTCAGCAAAAAGAAAAACCTAACCTAACCTAACCTAACAGAAAAACTTAAAACATTTTTTAAAATGTTTAATTTGATGTACTGAATCATCCACTACAAGGATGCCGGTAATTAATGTCACTTCGATTTTAGGGAAAGAAAAACCTAACCTAACCTAACCTAACAGAAAAACTTAAAACATTTTTTTAATGTTTAGTTTGATGTACTGAATCATCCACTACAAGGATGCCGGTAATTAAATGTGGAGAGGTAAAAATATTCACCACTTTAATTTACCCTGACATGATAATTTGCTACTTCTTTTTCTAAATTTAAAATTAATAACATATGACCGCTTTACTGCTTTATTTTTGGTTTGTAAAATAATATAAAATTATTTTATTCGTGTAATCATGTCCTAATGCGCCATTCTCAAACGTTGCTAACTTCGGGTTTGTATGCAAGTTTGCTTTCTGCAAGAATGCCGTCTGCAAAAATGCCGCCTGCAAGGTTGCCGCCTGCAAGGTTGCGTCCTGCAAATCTGCCCTCAACAAATTTGGAGCTGTCAAAAGTGACATTTGTGCAAGTTTGCCGCATGCAAAACTGGCGCCCCCCGTAAAGTCTCCTGCTCGTTTTTCGAAACAATACACAAGAAACATTACACAAAAACAATTGTTTTCTTATACACAAGCTGTTTCCTGCGTATAGAAACGTTTCATGTATAAAACAAACAATTTGGGTAGATATCAAAATGAGTTTCGACGAGGAAGACGAACTTTTAGTTTTAGCAATATAGACGTAATATCAGGTGAAAAACAACTCGAATCCATTGTCGATTTCTTTTCACAAAGTGATCACCGTGATCACCACTGATCATAGTGATCACAAGACAATTGTAACCATTGATTTACACTTATAAAATCAATGATGTAACGTAAAAAAAACCGTGTTGATTGACAGTTCTGCGCATGCGCGGTTGAAAATGAAACAAACCCTTCCCCTCCTTCACCCGCGCGGGTAATGTTTTCCAAAGATAATATAATAATGATGTTTTCAAAGTGGCACGCACTGATCATATAAATAGTGGCACGGAAAACAAAAACGTTATGTTTGCAAACACAAATGTGTATGGCCACGCCCATTTGTTTCGATGTTTTTGTATATTGTTGACCCGGCTTAGAACTTTTTTGTGGCGTCAGTTATTTTTTTGTAGTTACATGATCAGTGGTTGTTACATGATCAGTGGCGTCAGCCAAAGACGATATAACGGCCAAAGATAATATAATAATGATAATGGCATTGATTATATAAAGGGTTTTCCAATAAAGGCGGGTCGATGTCTGTGGCGGCCATGTTGTTTTGGCGGCGTCTGTTAAATCTGTTGTTTATTATTCAGTCACTGATGCCAAATCACCATGGCAAGTTACACGATTGAGCAGCACGTCCAAACGACTTTATTATCAAAATGAGTGTCAGTGCAAACTTTGCGCGCCTTGCGCCCAGGGTTTGGCCATCAGATTTGGAATCTATACTTTGCAAAAGACATTAATTTACTAGAGAAAGAACAGAGACGCTTTACAAAGCTGCCGCAAACACAAGCAGTACAGCTACGAGAGGTTACGGACACTGAGACTTACCACTGGAGAAGCACATTTCGCAAGAAGGCCTGATTGGGACCTTATATGGTACCATTGATTATATAGGGTATTAGATTGCTCAATGCCACAGTACGCTTTGGCAGCTAGGATTTTACTACAAAACGCAACGTGTAGATGGCACTCATAGTTCCAATTATTGATTAATCTTCTCTTCTGTTCAATATGGCGGCAATCATGGTATAACAGTATGGTGGTGCACTATAGATGGCGCTCTGCCTTGCCTATACGGTATCCTATCCTCAAATAAAATAATAATATAATAACAAAGGTTTTTTAATCACAGCTCTTATTATTTGACTATTATTTACATAAAGATGACAATTTTTAATTTGGTATACCTAAGTAATAATTACGTAATTCAGATACGAGATATTATTTTATTATTTAAAGACGGCATTCTATCTCTCCGCATTATTTCTGAGATGTAATCAGCTTAAACGAAAATGCGATAGATGGCACTAATAATTACATTTTATTATTGTTATCAATGGTTGAAAACTTGGATTTTTACAATCAATCAGTCCTTTATAAAATAAACATTCATTTTGAAAGTTATTAGAGATGGCCAAATATATTACTATTAGTTTTGCCATACAATGCTATCTGCGCCACCTGCATGTCGCTGTCGTAGAAGGTTTGCCAAAATGTCCTATGGCATTGGGCAAACTAACACCCTTTATAATCAATGACGGTATATCAGGATACTATTGATGTACTCGCATTCCTCCAATGTATTCGCCACATTAATCGTCATCTCTCTCAGTCAGCGTCAGCGTCAGCTCTCACTCAATAATGAGTTTTCTTCGAACCCTCGGAAACACTTTCTGTCTAATAGGATGAGGAATGGAATAAACTTCCAAACAGTGTCACGTGTGCCAAAAAGTAACGATTTCAATAGCAAACTAAACGACAAAAGTGGAATGATATAGGATATTGATCTAATTCTTATTAACTATGAAAGTTTTAAGATAAGTCTTATTAACTATCACACACAAACACACACGCACACACACGCACACACACACACTCACACGCACACACACCCTCACACACACCCACATACATACCACAGTATAATTACACCCAGTAAGTTTACTCAAGAGCTACAAGGCATTCGGGAAGAGGGTGCAACGGAATTGGGGCGAGGGATGTCATGTCGCATCCTTAGGCCCATAGTTACGGCGCTGTGGGCTGTGACGCACTGTGAGCGCAGTTTTTGTCCGCTCGTACTATTACTTTTTGTGGAGATTTTCGAGTCGACGCCATATTGTATTCTCAGAACAAATCGGTAGCATAATAGCATCGGCGTCGCCGGGGTACCGTAAATGTGGCCGGGACGATGCTTCAAGAAGAAGACGAGTAATCATATTACGATTTGTGGTAGCCCTTAAGATTCCTGACGTCACTTGCTTTGATTTCAATTTTGTTCTAAGAGAAGCTACTGTCTGGTATACTGTGCACATACGCACACATTTATCAAGCCATATTCATTGCCGTGTATTAATAAATAGGCACAACATTACTAAAATTTACTTGAATTAAAATAAATATACATTTGTAATTCGCAGGAAATCCATAACCATTTTCATATTTTAAAATGTATAAATTTCATAATGTATGTATATTATGTCATTCTGTGTTTCCCTTATTAAATAAAATTAATTTAAAAAATGAAAGGACGGATTGAAACTAAACCAGAGCAAAATATAAAATAATTAATGTTAGATAGCTTTATAGGGACCGTGCACGAAGAACATCAGCGCCCTCACGCGTGCACTGCTAAACAATCTGCGTGACAGTTCTCCTCGCGTAACCTGTGGTTTTGTACAGATCAGTGGTTTTGTATAGAGAATTGGTTTGTTTTGTTTATCGTTACTAAAATATGAGCGGCTCTAGCAAGGAGGACACCATGCCAAAACGTCACGGGGGCACTATATGTTGTGTTGTTGGGTGTAGTAACACCTATTACAACACGAAAAATGTAAAATTTTACTGTTTTCCTAAGCTTGCACATAACCTGCAAAGGCGAGAAAAGTGGATTTCTTTGATCAGTCGCACTGGGTATGTATATGAAATACCTTAATTCCGTGACATTATTAAATTGAGCTTCGGATTAAACACTGTTTATGATTTACAGGCCAAACAATACGCCGTGGCAGCCGAATAAAAATTCGAGGATTTGCAGCGCGCATTTTATCGGAAATGAGAAGTCGGATCATCCCTTGAGCCCTTCGTATAATCCTTCGCTATTCCCCGCAGTTTACCGAAAGCGACAGGTCGACTCACAATCTTCGCATTCCCGCTTCAATCGGGTAAAGAAAAGGCAGTTGAATGACATACCATTTACCTGTCAACCACAAAACGAACAAGTGTTCATATATGGGGAGCCACTCATAACTAGCTTGGTGGACAAAAGTGTTCAGGTGTTTATTGCAGAAACAAAGGATTCTCAAAACTGTGATAGCAACACGTTCTTTTGTGCGATTTATAAAACCGACAATAGCTGCGAATCACAAACACAAACGGACATATCGTCGAATTCCCAAAAGACCCACAGCCTAAAAACATTTTTGGATAAAAACTGTTCTACAGACAAGAACGTACATGAAAGCTCATGTGATCCAATGTTTCCAGCTGATATGGGCTTTTATGGGTTTAAGTCCATTAAAATTGAAACACAGTTGATCGACTTATGCGGTATAACACAGCAAGCCTTCTGGTTGCTGTTGAAATGTATAGACGATAAAAAGGTGTTAAAACTGGATAATCACGATAGATTACTATTATTTTTAAAGAAAATGAAGTGCAACTTAACATTTTCAGCACTAGGAGTTTTGTTTGACATCCATCGATCATCGGCATCAAGGATATTTTTTTGTACTCTAAAACAACTAGCCTTATCTTGTAATGAATTTGTTTTTTGGCCATATACGCCGTTAATGCCACCTATTTTTAAGGAAAAATATCCCAAATCAAGATGCATAATAGATTGCACTGAAATAAAAACAGAACGGCCACCAAAAGTCGACCAAAGAGTACAGCTGTATTCGCACTATAAAGGTTGCCACACGGTGAAAGCTTTATTGGCTTGTACACCTAATGGTGTGATATGCTTTATATCCAAATGTTACGGTGGTCGTGCTAGTGATGCATATATAACGAACGATAGTGGATTTTTACACAAATTGGAGGCGGGTGATGAAGTATTGGCGGATAAGGGATTTCCGGATATCAAATCCACGATAGAGTCATCTGGCCGAGGAGTATTGCTCATAACTCCTCCGATATTACACAATAGAAGGTTTGAAGTTAGCGAGGTGTTTGAAACCTATAAAGTGGCCAGTGTCCGTGTGCATATAGAACGCTGTATTCAAAGGGTGAAAATATACAAGATACTTGACAAATTCACCATTGCGATGCTACCGTTTGCTGATGATATTGTTTTTATGTGTGCTGTTTTAGCAAATCTCCAAAAGCCCATTATTAAAATATAAAATACATTTTTTTTTCAACCGACATAGTTTTTAGTCAATATAATCCACTCAATATATTCAGAAAACTTCTTGCGATCCTGTTTTTAAAAAACTATCCTATTTGTTAGGATACTTTTCTGTTTACACAAGACCACATCGGAGATTTGTGGATCAGTAAAATAATAGTATATGTATGATATGTGTGTATGATATGTATGATAAATAAGTACATATGTTCAAAAAACTAAATAAAATAAAGCATACTTCCAGTTCAGTTTAGTTTTTATTCAGTGTATTTACAGGCAATAATTATACATTATATTTTATATATTTATTCTTTCCGGCAATTCTATAAGTAATATCAACTGGAAAGAATGCCAAAGAAAACCAGTGACCACTTTTTTCGTCAAGTTCAATTTTGATTTTGGTTCAAGTCCCCGACGTTCCCATAGATCGAATACATGAAACAGAAAGAAAAAAGACAGGCAGAAAACAAGTACCTAATCCAACAATAAATCCTTTATGTAATGAAATACCTAAACATGAACCTATAGATATTACATGAACCTTAATCTAAACATTGCTATAATTTACATAACACTGATGTAGTAGCCAATTAAAGTAGAATGATTCTAATTTAGTCAGAGAGGTTTGTATGAAGTTATCATCTCTGTATACATTTACTAGGCAACTGCCACAAGGAGAATATACATACAAATGACAAATAGTCATACCAGTAATATACATTAGTATCTGGCATTGCGTAAAATATTTATGCGATTGCTTAGATGGATGCCTTCGACGGTTCTCTGTAAATAAGTAACATTTGGAAGAAAGGATATTGGATCTATAATGGGTTTAGTTTTACATGAAATGGGACACTTAATTTCTAGAATACACATAGTGGATGTGACGATTCCATCAGGTGAACCACATAACCATGGCTCTTGCAATGCTACTAAAAGTCCAACCTCGGTTACCTCTACTGAATATAAACTGTCATATTCACGACGAGCAATTGACTCGTTGACTTTACCATATACAAAATTTGTTCCATTGTAATTATTTTTTGGTGTAAATATAGATATTACAAGTGCATCTGGTAATTTTCTTGAAGTCAAAATAAGGTGAGCCTTTTCTGATGCAGATATTCTATATTTCCTCTCCGAATACCAGGAATCACAAGAGCTTTGGGATATTGTGCTACTAGCGATACGTATAACATCCGCAGAACTTACATTAATGTTTTTTAAATAAAAATCTTTATGGAACTGATTCATCAAGCTGCAAAAATTGGTGTTCAAATACTGGTACCTCTATTTTGTGCATTTTAATAATTTCTTTCGTGACAGCCTTGCATCTTGATGTTTGGCTTTTTTCTGTTGCATTTTCGACGATATCATCTAGCAAACCATTGACAATCCGCGTGCCTTCTCCAGTCTCTTCAGCTTTTTTTAAATCTAGCATCGAACAATCAATCCCAACGAGATCACTAATGCTCAATTTGAAGGATTTTGCATGCTAAAACAAAATAAAAGGTTAATCTTTCACGATATTACGTCAAGATATACTTTATATATGTAAATGAAAAAAAATAGCTAAATAATATATAATAATAATATAATACGGACTTGTAGGTCCTTCAAAACATAACATACATACCTATACAGCTACATAATATCATATAGAAGCAGAAAAGGATGAAAATTAAATGCCAACCTGCACTTGCACTCCTTTCGCGGAAAATACATCACAAATTTTTACTGGTGTGGAATATTTTTTACTCGCTGCTTGCGAAGGTTTTCCCCACTGTTGCGAAAAGCTTGTTTTGCTGCAATTCCTTTCGTGGTTGATGTAAAATACTACTGCATATATATGCTTGCAGCACTGGGCTGCTCCGGTAGGACAGTCACATGAAGCATTTTTAATTTAACGATCTGCCGTTAACTGAAAAAAAGTCATATAAATTATTACATGGTAGAAAAGGGAACAAAACGCAAGTTATTTGTGTAGTTTGTTTGTAAAGTCTACATTGAAGGTGTTTTAACGTCTCCATTAAAAAAAACACACTAAACTAACCACAAAACTCACGGTTGGCTGTAAGAAATCGCGAAACGATAAGCCCGCCGTTTGTACTAAGTTAAAATAGAATTTAAGTTTTCTTTACCCATGTAACTATTTTTGTTAGTACAATAAAGGTATTTTTCATTTCATTTTTTCTCATTTCATTTCACAAAAAATCCAATCTACTATGATTTAAATAACAAATATAACGTTGTACAACTCACTTCTATGGTGATCTGATATGGTCGGCAAGACACAGACGTTTGTCTTATTACTCTGCCAGTGATATTTCCCCAATCGCGAAGTTCTTGCACATTGAAAACGTGGTCACTTTCGAAGAGGAGTTGGCCTTTCTGTTTAGTCGGAGGCCTGAAACTATCGCCAATATCGATGGTCTGGAATCCGGTCGAAATAATAATGTCATCATGAGACGCAGACATCGCCATTTTACATTTAAAACACACGAAATTCAAAGAGCAAATTAACACCAAATCGTATGAATCAAAGGCACTTTGACACTAGCGGTCATTCGAAAATTTAAAAATTTTGCCACTGCGAGCGCTGAAGTCGAAATATTTTATCACGTGACTTCGTGCACGGTCCCTATACTGCTTGACTGTTTTAAATACTGATAATAATAATAGATGACGCATTGGCGATTTGTTTCCTGGACGTACCATTCGGAGCAGCCATAGACGGCTTTCGGGGACCAAAACCCTACCAATTCGACGCTGGCACCACCTACAAAAAATATCTATTGCACAATATTTTGAAATTTATAAGTCTACAGATTAACAAATTTACAAAATTGGATGCTAGCCTCCACTCTGCTCGACAGCCAAAACTTATGTAAAGGAGGATGCCACTATTTGAGCCCACCCTCCAATAACAATAAACCATATGTCATAAGAGATATTTTTATGTGTTATAATTACTTATAAGACAACTCTTCGTTGTGAGTAAAAAGTTATATTTGGCAATAGATGACGATAGTGGTTGGTTTTACTTGCTGAGTTGCATCAGAGATGCAAGACGAAGGATTACAATCGACTCTCGTCATGTCAGCCATTAGTTGCTGTTTGGCTCTCGCTTTGTGCTGTATTGTTTTTTATTTAGTGCAATAAAGAATACATTGTAATAACAATAATGAAGATATAATAATAATAATTATTAAGACATTTCTCTATAGAAACCTAATAATTGAAATATATGAAACTCAAATACCAAATAAGATATACACCCTTGTGCAAATTAATCTGAACACTGGCAATTTTAGTCAAATAATGGTTTTATTCATGAAAATCATACAAAACTTTAACTTAGCTTATAAATTAGTATTTTATGTGGCCTCCTTTAGCTTTAAGTAGCAACTGTATACGCTTCGGCATTGATTCCACCAAGTTTTTACAGTTTTCACGAATTTTCGGATCTCTGTACCACACCTCAATTACAGCATTTACGAGCTTTTCTTTTGTAGTGCAGTCCATTTTTCTTAGCCGTGCTTTACAGATTGACCACAAGTTTTCGATTGGGTTTAAATCTGGAGAGTTTCCAGGCCAATCCAAACACATAATGCTGTTATCGGTAAAGAATTTCTTTACCAACTTGGAAGCATGGCAAGGAGCCAAGTCTTGTTGAAATATTTTAGTCTCTGTTGGAATTTTTTTTAGCTCATGTATCATTCTGTCCGTCAAAACTTCTATGTATTTTGCACTATTCATCATTCCTGTTACCGGAACTAATGCACCAGTGCCATAGAATGAAAAGCAACCCCAAAACATTTTCTTAACGGGATGTTTCACCGATTGTTGGATATGGGCTGGAGAAAGTGGTTCTCCGTCTGCCCTGCGAACGAATTGGTAACGCATACCCTGGACAAAAAAGTGACTCTCGTCAGAAAATAAAACGTTTTTCCAATCCTCAGAAGTCCAGAGCTTATATTTTTGTGCCCATGTCATCCTTTTTTTCTTCATGGTTTTTGTAAGAAGCTGTTTTTTTAAGGGTCTCCTAGCTTTTCGCCCACTTTCCAAGAGTCTTCGACGTACCGTAGATGCGTGCACGATCGTCCCAGAAGCTGCAAGCTCCTTTTGTAAGTCGTCACTAGTCTTGTGTGGGTTAATTTTACTGTTGCGAATCAAAATGGTGTCATCTTTCATTGTAGTTTTCCTTTTGCGGCCACATTTTCCGATTCGTTGTGGCAAAATTGAACCAGATTCCCTGTGATTCCGTATGATGGCGTTAGTTGATCCCAGTGATATGCCACATTCCTCAGATATTCGTCTTTGACTTAGCGATGTGTGCGCATCTAGAGCAATCACCTTGCTACGGATTTCCAACGAGATATCCATCGTCTTCGTAGGGATGAATTACATCCGAATATCTTCAAAAATCTTCAAAAAGTCCCCGACATACACAATGTGAGGAAAAAACACTAAAATCCACGCACAACAACAATATGACAAGCTCTTAGGGTCACATTAGAGGTTAGAATGACATTTCACAGTACAGAACAGTGTTGCCACATCAAAAAAACAGATTTTACTTGCCAGTATGAAATATTTTGAAGTGTTCAGATTAATTTGCACAAGGGTGTAAGATAATAAGATATAAGAAGTGAGATTTATTTTTTAAATATAACTAAAATATGCCTAAGTAGGTATATATGTATATGCCACTCACAAGTTTATTGACTGGCGAACCCAGATTAGCACTGGCCTTTAATTATTTATTGTACAACAAATATAGAACCATTAGAAAGAGATGAAATGTTGCATTAGTGCCTGTCTGTCGGCACATTCTATCATTCCAGTCCAGGTACTCACCTCATTGTACAGGCCCTACAAGACCCTATTATTGCTTTCAAAGGGAGATCGGAATAATTTAAAGAAAACATTCATCTCAAAATTTATTTATTAAATGTTATTAAATTTATACATCAAAAATAATTTATTAAATTTTAACAAAATACGACATCTTTTCAAAGTACGTTTACCTAGCTTCCATGATTTGACGTAAAATTTAGAAAAATCTTTTACAATATACGAAAATTTCAACTTCATTCATTACTGGTTCTTTGAGTGGCCTTCAGAAATGCATTGGCATGTAATATGGGTGAATGTATCGTGCCGATGCTGGTAAGATCTTGACCTTTCGTAGGCGTTCTTCGGGCACTTTTGCTCGCCTGAGAAAAAAATAACAAATTGTTGTTATAAATGGGCGTTTACAGCATTACCACAACATGTGGTTGATTTGTTGCTCACCTCCGTCGCCTCCTTGACTTCCGCATGCCTTTGCCTTTAGTGCCTTTAGTGCTCTTGCCTTTTCTACCCACTCTTCGCCTCCTTCTCTTTAGTCTGTAAGTTTAGAAGAAAATGTTAAGGAAAAAAGATAACTATTCAACGAAATTACTAATAAAGACATGTCTTACTGTGGCTCTGTAAAAGGCGATGCAAATACTACTCCCGTGTCAGCCATTTCAGGGGGGTTGAACCTGGAAAAAAATAAATATGTAACGAAACCATTCATTCAACAATCAACGAAAAAGGAAAATTCCTACTCGGGCACTTCTTGCACAGGACCAGCTGAAGTATCCATTTTCTCCGTTTGAGAAATCTTTAAAATATAATTTAATACAGCAAATTACAGAAAACGTCTAGCAAAATGAAAAAATAACAAAAGAAGTGGTGTATTCTAGATTTCTTTTATTTATCTTCGTTCTTTCTAGAATGTTTTGAGTTTTTGGAAATATTTAAGCTCATTTAAGAGTTCTTCAGATTGGCCAACATTGAAATAATGTCAGAAAAAAAACTTTAATATTCTGCAATGCTTACGGAATCAGCTTGGCTGCCATGGCTTCAGAAATGATTTTCTTTGTCGGGTTTAATTTTGACATAAGTACTCGTTTTGTAAGCGCATTGATTTGAGAAGATAAAGATGTTTCTTTTGGTATTTCATTTAAGTGATTGTTTGCGGCGACCTCTTTCTTTCCGTGAGCACCAGCGATTGGTACTTCTGGCTGCACTTGGGTTCTGAACCCCACTTCTCTGCCCTAGTAAATAGTAGTAATAATTTTTTGTATTTTTTTTCCCATTTATTACAAAAATATTAAAATTACTTGAATTAAAATAAATATAAATTTATAATTCACAGGAAATCCATAACACGTTTCAAATTTTAAAATGTATACATTTTGTAATCTTGTATACTTACTATGTCATATTACTGTGTTTTTCTTATTAAATAAAATAAAATTTATTAAATAGAAAGGACGGATTGAAACCAAAGCAGTGCAAAATAGAGCCTAATTAATGTTATTAAGATTCAACAGCTTTATGCTGCTTGACTGTTTAAAATAATAATTTTATTAGATGATGCAGTGGCAATTTGATTTCATGGACATACTATTCGGAACAGAATTTCCAAAATTGTGTGCTGGCCTACACACTGCCCAACAAGTAAAAGTTTTGTAATGGAGAATTACACCCTTTGGGCCTACCCTTTAATAACAATAAACCATATGTCATGGAAGATCTTTTGGTGTATTACAATTCCTCTGAATTCATTATAGGTTGTAAAAAGTTATATAAGACGATAGATGACTATAGTGATTGGTTTTACTTAAGAGTCGCATCAGAGATGCAAGACAAAGCGGGCGGCGGGGCTGCAATCGACTCCCGCGGCGGGGGTCAGGTTGGCCATTATTTGTTATTTGGCTTTCGTTTCGCTCCTTAACGATTTGTTATGGTACAACAGATATAGAAACTGTAGAAAGGGATAGAACGCTGCATTAGCGCCTCCTGTTGGCAAATTCTATTATTCCAGTCCAGGTACTAAGCTCGTTGTACAGGCCCCACAAGACCATATTATTGCTCTCACAGACCGGAATAATTTAAAGAAAACATTCATCTCAAAATGTATTTATTAAATGTTATTAAATTTGAACATCAAAAATAATTTATTAAATTTAGACAAATTATTACATCTTTTCAGAGTAGCTTCCTTGATTTCACGTAAAATTTAGAAAAATCTTTTACAATATACGAGAATTTCAACTTCATTCATTTCTGGCTCTCCTTTAAGTGGCCTTCAGAAATGCATTGGCATGTAATATGGGTGAATGTAACGAGCCGATGCTGGTAAGACCTTGACTATTCGTAGCCTTTCTTCGGGCACTTTTGCACGCCTGAGAAAAATAATACAACATTGTTTTAAATGAGCGTTTACCACAGCACAACTTGTGGTTGATTTGTTGCTCACCTGCGTCGCCTCCTTGACTGTCGCTTTCCTTTGCCTTTAGTGCCTTTAGTGCCCTTACCTTTTCTACTCACTCTTCGCCTCCTTTTCTTCATTCTGTAAGTTTAGAAGAAATATTAAGGAAAAAAGATAATTATTCAACCCAATTACTATTAAAAGATGTGTCTTACTGTGGCTCTGTAAAAGGCGATGCAAATACTACTCCCGTGTCAGCCATTTCAGGGGGGATGAATCTGGAAAAAATATATATAAATAACCAAACCATTCATTCAACAATCCAAAAATAAGGGCAAATCTTACTCAGGCACTTCTTGCATAGGTCCAGCCGAAGTATCCATTTTCTCTGTTTGAGAAAGACGTCTTCAAAATATAATATTAAAAACCAAATTACAGAAAAAGTCTAGCAAAATGAAAAATAACAAAAGAAGTGGTGTATCCTAGCTTTCCTTTATTTTCATGCTTTCTAGAATGTTTTGAAATTTGGCACAATATTCAAGCTCATTCAAGAGCTCTACAGATTAGCCAACATTGGAATAGAGAATGTCAGAAAAAAAACTTTAATTTTCTACGATGTTGACAGAATCATTTTGTTTTGGCGTACTCATTTTATAAGCGCATTAATTTGAGAAAATAAAGATATTTTTTTTGGTATTTCATTTAAGTGATTGTTTGCGTCGACCTCTTCCTCTCCGTAAGCACCAGCGATGGGTCATTCCAGGTGCACCCGGATTCTAAAGTCCACTCCTCTACCCGAAAGACCTCCGACGTCCTATTCAACGTCATAAATAAAATCAATAAGTGCCCTCTCTCGGCCGTTGGATGAACTCGGTTGGGCTGCGCCTGGTGGTTGCGGAGCGCGCGAGGAGGGACCGCCATCTGGGTCACCAGGGGCGGTTCGTATCTCAGCTAATCACCAACTGACGTTAATATTTGATTACAATGTATGGCGGAATTTAATATATAAAAAATAAAATACAAACGGAGCTGCCATGGAATTCACCGACCAAAGTCGGGCCGGCCTATCATGTGTTATTACACTTCTGGGGGGTGAGCAGTGGATTCCGGTCTAACGACCGGCTGTGGTAGCTGTTTTGCCACATGTGAGCGTTCACCTTACCACCCATTCAGTCCCTCTTCGAAGCCATAGAATTTGAGATGCGGAAATCGCGGTTTTAGATATTTTTTCTAGAAAGGAGTTGATTATTTTCCTGGAGAGACCAAGATCTTTGAAAAGGTGAAACAGAGATTTAGCTGGCAGGCCACGAGCACCAACTTCCACCGCGTGAAGGTGAACAGTGAAGCCGTTCCGGGTGACGGCATTTGCAAGATCATGGTATTTATTTCATTTGTATTCGTGGTCTTTTGGGATATTTGATTCCCATGGAACAGTTAATTCTACGATAAGGGCCATCTTCCGAGATAGAGAGTAAAGAGTTATATCTGGACGCAGGGCTGTGCATCCGAGACTTTCAGGAAATTTATACTGCTTAGAGACCGAATCGACCTCCAGAATCCAATCTGAAGCTTTCTCGATTATTGAGAAAGGTTTTGTAGTGAAATGTTTTTTGCCTTTAGAGCCATCCCGCACAAACTGTATTGGGGGTTTGGAGGATACTGTCAAACCCTTGTTGGCACGAGCCACTGAGATGCTAATTACCTCGCAAATAACAGCAAGGACTTTGTCGTGGCTCTTAGTAGCTTGTACGTATATGAGATATTCTAACCATAATTTCACAATATGATTTTTGCCCAACAAGGCATCTGTGTAGCAAATTTCAAGTGTCTACGTCCAATATTTCGAGATTGATATATGACTAGTAACATTACATATGAAAACAGAAAACTCATCCAAAAACATTTACCGCTTTATCCTTTGGGATATGACAGTGGGCCCGATTGCGTTTCTTTGTGAACTAAAACTAAAATTAGTCCAAGCGAACGAGACAGAGCAATACGTTAGAACGGTATATGAAACGAAAGATCGTCGATAAATACTACCTGCCGAACTTATACTCGTCCGAATAAATTCGAGCATATTTCGTGCGGTGTAAGATTTGACCTTGGCGGGCAGTTTTAATGCAAAAAGTGACAACCGGTCATCTCACACTTCGCTCTAGCGTATTGCCCTGTCTCGTTCACACGGACTAATTTCTGATTTTAGTTCACGAAGAAACGCAATCGAGCCCATTAGGTACACACTCGGTACCATGCACTTATTTTTACTATTAATAGTTGATATGGATATAGATATATAATTTGTCGTGTTTTCTATTTATCTATATATTTAGTATATAAATAATAAAAATAGCTTATTGTTTAAATAAAACGTAGTAAACAGGTTATTTAACTAGACTAAAATATTTTACAATTTCAACACTCTATACCTTTTTCCAGCAACGTACTTCAGCTTAGGTGCTGTAGAATATAACGTTACTCGTAATATACTTTCGTTAGGTATATTTGGCAGTGATAAAACAAACTTCTCAAGTGGGTACGAAATTACTTATCTTTTCTAGATAATAAATAATAAATAATAAATAAATACAAACGGAGCTGCCATGGAATTCACCGACCGGAGTCGGGCCCATCATAATACTATTTTTTTTACACTTCTGGGGGGTGAGCAGTGGATTCCGGACTTACGAACCGGCTGTGGTAGGTTTAGGACAGCTGTCTTGCCACATGTGAGCGTTCACCTTGCCACCCATTCACTCCCCCTTCGAAGCCATAGAATTTGAGATGCGCAAATCGCAGTTTTAGATAATTTTTCTAAGAAAGAGTTGATTATTTTTCTGGAAAGGCCAAGATCTTTAAAGAGGTGAAATAGAGATTTAGCTGGCAGGCCACGAGCGCCAACTTCCACCGCGTGAAGGTGAACAGTGAAGCCGTTCCGGGTTACGGCATTTGCAAGATCATGGTATTTATT